>CAMZMU010000038.1:24630311-24951034 GCA_947311845.1 Poa pratensis
TTACCTCATCAGGTGTGGTTCTCCATTACAACAGAGTACCAAATGGACTAGCACATCACCTAATGGCATCGCATCATCTGAATATGCATACACCTTGGACTTCATTATTGACCAAGGTGGAGCTCCATAAGCAAGGTGTCCAGAGAAAATTACAATGCAAACAACCTGCTATCTTACAGAAGTATCTTCAGATATTGGAAATGGTATTATCTTCATTAAATATCTTCCTTGATACAGTAATGAATCTGAAGGATAATTGACAAATGATAAAAGTTTCTGTAGAAACTTGTCCATTGGTGACCAATGGTCTCAAGGGGGGAGTAATGTCAGGGTATGTGAGAGAAGGTAGTGGTATGCAATAGTAGTATGTTGGTAGCTTGAGGGTTTATTAGATATTTTACATGTTGCATCTATTAGTTGGCTAGGTCTTTATATAGCCATCCTTTGTATCCTGTGTTCTTAAACATGAAATAAACCCTAATTTTACTTTCCCTTTTCTGCAATTTATTTATTTGGTTCAGCAATTACCAGATTTATCTACCGATTTATCCCCAAATCCCTCGTTCTTCGTGATCCAATTCTGCCCACAGGACCATCGGTGGGGGTCCTGACAATCCCCGCCTCCAAGCTTCCCTTCGACCGAATCGCTCAGGCTAACTCGGCTGTCGGGTTTACCCCGCCGTCCCTGCACAAGCACTCGACAGGTTGACTCCCTATGAGGATGGCGTGGTTGAGCAGCGTCAGGCCAAGGAGCATGGCGGTCTAGAGTATGTTCCGCAGGAGGATGGAGCTGGGCTGCTGGGGGATTCGTAGTACTCTAAGCGCACAAGGCTAGGAATCACGAGGCCGGCACCTGCCCTATGAGTCTGTCGATTGATGTCAGCCACGTTTCATGGGCAATTCACCAAACTAAACCTTAATCATATCACCCCTCTTAGATTTATCTTTCAATCATGTTGACTTGCTGACAGGTCCAGGAATATACATTTGTTAATGGTGCTTATTGTGGTCTGAGCTTGAAGGTGCGAGCATAGAGAAGAGCATGACAGTCTTGTATCTGTGGTATTGCAATGACAGAGATGTAGTTTCCAGTTGCATATAGGCTTGGTTGGGGAGTGTGGAGGGTGGAGAGAAGAACCTCTAACATGGGCGCTTGAGCTGCTCTAAGCCTGAATCATTGGTTGTAGCCACGCTGATTCTACATGACCATTGGTTTGGTTGTTTGTCTGTAGATGCTAATGGTCTAAAAGATTGCAAGTCTGTTATAATTCACTATGTACAATGTTTGGCATAGTCCTTCCTGGAGTGGCAACAAAGGTCCACATTCTTGTAGTTATCTTTTGTGAAACTGAAATCCAGTCGAGCAATAATCTATGTAAGCGGCACTGTGATTTAAATAAAATTAGCCGTTACTCGTAAGCTCTTCTGTAAGAACTGAGAAGAGCCTACAATTTTGCAATCTCGAGATTCAGTACTATCTATGAAAATGCAATTTTCGTTTGGATATAAATGAACATAGGTATCTTTTGTAGCTTGAAGCTTGCGCGATATGAAAGATAGATATCGATGGTCATCAACTTAGTTGCCCTTCTGTTATGTTGCCTTTATTGTATATCTCTACAAGTTGTTTTCAGAATTATGTGGTGGGCATGGTTTAGAACTGAGTAAATGCATTGATCAACTCATATCATATGAGATCTGTATCTCAAGCTTATACCCTTCTGTGTCATCTAGGTGATTGCCCAGGTCAGTTTGAAGCTTGAGCTATCTTCTTGTAATGCCTCGAAGAACTTTGATGTGCATAAATATTTGATCATTAATATGATACCTATATGTTAGTTAGAATTTTTAAAATATATCATGACAATTCCAATAGTACTATTTCCAACTTACGTTCTAATTGTTTTTGGTATACTATTGGTCAAAGTTATCTGCAAGCATGTTTATGAAGTCAGGTATTTGCGATTAGATATCCTAAAAAAAGGTATTTGCGATTAGAAGGTATTATTTCGTTACAACTAATCAGAACTTGGTAGACAAATAACATAGACAGAAGTAACATGACACTCTTTATGCTACAAAACGATGTGTAGCCGTGGCAGACAGTATAAAGCCATTATCTTTTGAATATTTAGCTCTTATCTTCCCACAACAATACTTGCCACCAAATAAGAAATGTAGAAATCTTCAATGTATTGGTATCTCCAGAATAATAATCTCCTCTTATGGTCACATACTATATAACACTCATATGAAGGATGAAAAACGGAGTTAAATGTAAGATGAATTGCACTTTATCATTGGGCAAAACATCACTACCCTGTGCTCTCGCCATGCCAATTTACTCCTACGTGACATATTTTTTTCTTTTCCCGTTGCCAACGCAACGGGCAAATTTGCTAGTATTTTTTATACTAAGTTTTCTTTTGTCCAAAATGACATAGGCTAAAACCCTAAAGATGTTTTGCGGTACGCGTTTTATGGTTTACGTTGCGGGATATGTTACGCCACTGCCTGCGCTGTACCGCCAAAACAGGTTTTTGGTTTTCCTTAGAATCCCTGTCATTCTCGATAATCATGTTGTGAAGAATCACGGATGACTATGTATCCGCCTTCATACGGTGCACCACAATGAGCATTCAGAATAGATATATCCACAATTAGAAGTATGGTATTTACCAGATGATGTTCCCCAGGGGACAAACAACTGTATAAATTTTGTCTCTTGTGGGCCCCACTTAAGATCTCCGCGCGTACATGTCCCCGTATAATTAGAGCGGCTCATACCCCGTGTTACTAAGCTACACGTGAACAAAGATGGCCGCCCTCATGGACGTTTGATGGACGAATTTGTTGGAATTCTGGTGGCACCCCCACTGAGCGGGCAAAGGCACGTCTTGCCCTCATCCGCAGCACGCGGGCGGCCATGTCACACAGCGGAAAGCCCATGCTGACAACTGACATGTCAACGTCCATTTGGAAACAACATTTGGGATGAGTAGTACAAGTACCGCTCCACAACTTCTTCCCCACTTCCGACGATTGTGGGAGCCACCTGCCGTGTGGTTTTTCATCCGGCCATCACCTCTCCCCCTATCCCACGATCGCAGAACTCTGATGAGATGATGCAGGCCTGATGAGGCCCGCCATAGAGGAGGAGGATTTCGGGAGGAGGCAGGGCAGTGGCCCGACTTGTAAGATCCTGGCATCCGCCGCTGCCACCTCATGCCGGCTCCCACATGTCTGCTGCTTCGTTGAGATGAAGACCAAGTCTATAGAAACTTTAGTTATTTTAGTTTTATTGATTGTCGTTCATCTCTCGTGGGTCTGTTGCAGGAGAATATCGATACTACCTGCAGTGTAGTTACAAACATCGAATGCTGAGACCATCCCGCCAAAAAAAAAGCGCACACGTCCTTTTGGAAGAAACAAAATATGCATGCATCACCAGAATAGATAGATATGATCATGTTCAAATCTACTGATACCCAGCTGAATCATCTCCATGTACCCCACTTAAGACCGCGACATCAATCATGATTGAACATATTAACTTACTCTCTAGCACTACGCAGTCAGTATGCATGACCAAATGGTCAGGCCTTCAGGGTTGCAGCCGCAGACGCAAAAAGAAACCTATAGTTCAACAGGGCACCATGGTGGCCATGGGTTCGTTCCTCGTCTAGGTACAAAGCAACCACCAAGTTCTTCTAGCGCGATTTGTCAAAAGAGCCAAGAGTCAGACTTGTTTGTCAAATTGCTCCTTTAAAGGAACATACGTGATTTCACGATATTGTCCTTCTGAGCCGTTCTTCCCCTTTGTCGGCGTGAGATTCTTTCAGTAATCTCAGAGCTTCCCTGCACATTCCAGATAATACCATCAGCAAATCTCAAATGCCTTTCCAGCAGTAATTCATGGCTAATCTTGTGGAAGTGGGCCAGACAGGCAAATGAAACAAACAGTATGATTGTATTCATATGTGTACTGAGCAAAGGCTAAAAATGTCGTACTTATTTCTTTGGTAACAAATTAACAATACAGCTCCATTTTTTATTGCTTTTGTACAGTTTCGACGCACTACATAACTGCCATTGCGTACTAATTGAATCATGGAACTGATGCCACCAAATACCATACATCACGACAAACTAGCTTTAAATAAAACATGCAGCTAAAGTAGATCAGTAGGCTACCTTAACGCCTCCTCGATTCCAACATATCCTGGCTTCAATTCGAGACCATCGAGAAATGCATCACATGCCTTTTCATACTCCTAGAATGAAGACATAGAGTTGAGTGAATCGTCAAAAAAGTTCAGCCACAAGATTTAAACAAGTGCCAAATCGTGATTCTGTATCACCTTGAGCTGCACATACGAGTACCCCTGCACTCCCATGAATTGCACAGTCAGACGTAGTGTCCTGGAATAAAGGGCATCATTCAAAAGCACCCTCTCCATTGCCCAGTAGAAGCCGGCAATAACCCTATTGCACATCAAGGTTGAATCAATATTTTCAAGTCAATCAACATAGCCTACAGCCAATAAATCAAACGAACAATTACTTATTTTCTGACAAATCTGCATATAACCTCACATTTCTGGGACAAGGACTCGCGGTAAAGAAATGAATGACAAATACTTAGTACCAACATAGAACATCTTATATCATGAAGGGCGAGACAAATCACATATTGTTGAATAGTGGCCCAGGAGGCCCAGGCCCATGTACGTGAGGGTGCTGCCTAGTTCTAGTCGAGCAGGTTCCCCCTGCTGCTGTGAGCCGCCCAAAAAACCAGGTGTGTACTCCAAACACTACATGGTATCAGAGCTAGGTTGCTGGGGTCCTGGAGGCTGCCGGCGGTGAATCAGCGGCAGGAGGCGGAGCTCCATGGTCACCAAGAGCTTCAGGGCAGGGCGGCGAGCTTGGGAGGAGGAGCTGCACCAAGCAGAGGTGTTGTTCAGCTTCAGTGAGACAGAGGTGCGCGAGTGAAGGGGATCGCAGGAGCTTGGTCCTGGAGGGGGGAAGACGTCTGTGTGCAGCTGAGGAGTCAATGGGGAGCAGCTGCGTGGAGTGTTGGTGAAGGTCAACTGCATCAAGAGGCTTCATGGGGGGCTGAACTCATCGCTCCCTGGAGAAGTTGGCGCAGATGATGACAACGAATGCTGGCGGGGGACTTCCGCAAATGGTGCAGCAGGAGGCGCACTTGTTGCGTCTCAAGGAGATCAGGTTCTAAAGCTCGAGATCATGCCCAATGTGTCAAGCTGAATGGGGGAGCAACTACTTGAGCTGGGTCTGGCGGCTTTGTTGATCCTGAAAACCAAAGGGTCTCATGGAATATGTTCTTGGAACTGTTGGAGAAGGCTGACAAGGAGAGCTCGGAGTGGAAGAAGTGGAGTATCACTGATCCCTGTTATTGGCAATGGATGCTGAACTCCTTGAGTCCACCTATTGCAGCGTCCGTTGAGGCACTGCCATGTTCATCTGCTGTCGGGACCTTGCTGTCCAGAGGTACTCTGGAAAAGGAAATCTGATGCTTATGTCTCAAATTGAAGACAAGATCCCATGATGTACGTCAAAGTGACAGAAGTGTAATGGTGTATGTGAAGAGCTGCAACATTTGGGCATGAACTGATCAGTGTGATCCCCTTGAGCTTCCACATGTAGAGTCATGGAGATTGCCAGGACTTGGGTTGAGCGCAGACGTGTGATGCAGTTCCTAAAGGGTCTGAATCAAGATTTCGAGAACAGGGTGCTGCTCTGCTCCATCAGTTACACTCGTGTCTCTAGGTGAGGCCATTGTTGCGAATGTCTCAAGAAGAGGTACGCCTGCATCTAGAGGGGAGTTGGGAAACGAATCTGCCTACAGAAGTAGCGGATCACCATGGTTCTAGGGAATGCTTTAACTGTGGTAGCCCGAAGGTCATATTAGCCGTTTCTGTACTGAACCACCTCGAACAGAGGCAGAGGCAGAGGTATTATGGTGGCAAACAACAACAGAGGTGGTCGGGAATGGACGTGGCGGTTACTGGAATGCTACTCCTTGGAATGCTCCCGGGCAAATGTTGCTGCCCTGCTGAGGTGAAAGCAGCCTACCGGAGGACAAGAGGCTGCCACTAGCTCGCAACTTTGTCGATAAAATGAAGGTAACAATGAACATGCATCAATAGCTGTCCATATAAACCAAAATCTGAATGTGGTACTTGATTCTGGAGCATCACAACATGTCGCTGGAGACTTTACTGAGTTTACAACCTACACTCCACACACAAATTCGAAAACCATTTACACAGCAGATGGCACAGCCCAGCCCATCACAGGTGTTGGGCAGTCACCTGCACAAGAGTATAAAGTTATCCTCAGTGTTGCATGTGCCAGTCTTTTCCGTGAACTTAGTGTCCTTGAGTGCTCTGGTTGATCAAATTGATTGTACGAATCATTGTGGACCGTTTTGTTGTTCTTGATCCAGGAGCGATTGGACGGGCAGGAGTCTTTTGGATGGATGAGGCGTAGGGGCTATGGTACATGGATCGCAGCCTGCCGGAGCAGGAGAGGGAATCTCTTGCTTGTCAGTTGCTGAGAATAAAGAGACTGGGGCCATCATTCATCTGTAGGATGGGGGCATGTGTCTTTTGACAAAGTATCAAGTTTTCCCTGATGTAATGCGTGGTGTGGAACAAGAGCAAGCTGCACTGTGATGCGTGTGAGTTTGCTAAGCATACAGAAACTCCTAGTGGAGTAAGGGGATAAGGAGCATATCTCCTTTTATGTTAATTCATTCTGATGTATGGACATGTCCCAGTGTTATCTGTCAGTGGTATGAAGTACTTTGTTACCTTCATTGACTGCCATTCTCGCATGATCTTGGTCTTGTCTATCTTATGAAACATAAAGATGAAGTGTTTCAGTGTTTCAAAACCTTTTATGCCCTTGTTCAGACTCAGTTTAATGTGAAGATTCAATCACTCCGATCAGACAATGGTACTGAATATGTTAACAAGGCATTGGTGCCTTCATGTCCGAAAAAGGCATCCTGCATCAAACTTCTTGTCCGGATCTACCTCCTCAGAATGGGGTAGCAGAGAGAAAAAATCGTACCTCTTGTGAGGTTGCTCGGGTCCTTGATGTTCACCATGAAGTGCCCAAGTTCCTTTGGAGTGAAGCTGTCATGATGGCCACCTTCTGATCAACCGATACAAACATCCCGTGTGTGAAGGTATGAAATCACGTGTGAGTTGATTTTCGCAGAAAATAAATTTACAGTTCCTCCCAAGGTGTTTGGTTGCACTTGTTTGTTCGGATCATAGGCCATCAGTCAACAAGTTGGATCCTCGAGCAGTCAAGTGCATCTTTATTGGGTACTCTTCAGGGCAAAAAGGGTACAAATGCTGGAGTCCGTCTGAAAGAAGGACCTTTGTGAGCATGGATGTGACATTCCGTGAGTCGGAACCTTTCTATGGTGAGAAAAACTGATTAAAGTGCATGTTTGACAGTCTTGACCAATTTTACGAAGATGAAGTTGGTCAAGAGGGGGAGAGGAGCATTCTGTGCCAGCACCAGCCTACACTGGTGGTGTGCCACCAGCCGACACTGATGGTGTGCAGGTTTCTGCACCGGCTCAATCGGTAGTGTGCCTGGCAGCATACCGAGGTGGACAACAGCAGGAGGAGCAACTTAAGGTGTATTCACGAAAGCACGGCAATGGTGTGCAAATCAGGGGGGAGCACTTGATCAGTCACAAACTGAACAACAAGGCAGTGCTGATGTGACTTCATCTCCTCTGATGAAGATCAGGCTGAAGGGAAAATTGATGAAGAAATTGCTCTGCGGGAAGAACTACTCGAGCAAACGCAGGGATACCACCGAACGTTTGGGTTCAATGAAAATGATATTGGAAACTATGTTTCCTATGAAGCATTATTCACCAGCTATAAAGCATTTGTTGCTTCTCTGCAGTCTGTATCGGTTCCAACTGACTGGAAGAAGGCAAAGGGAGGATTCGAAATGGCGTAGGCTATGGAGGAGGAGTGGTGAGGCTTTGTGTCAAGAACAAGACATGGGTTCTAACCACCTCTACCAGGGGGAAAGAAGGCTGTCAGTTGCAAATGGGTATACACTGTGAAGCAGATGCAGAAGGAAAGACTGAAAGGTACAAAGCAAGTGTAACATCCCAAATTCATAAAACAGAGAAATATTCCAAAAATGTGGGCCAACAAAAACTTTTGTTAAGTTATAAGGTGTTGGGTATGCTTGTTGCTTGTGTATTATACTTAAAAACTTTTGTTAAGTTATAAGGTGTTGGTTATGCTTGTTTGCTTGTGTATTTACTTGTGACATTATTTCTTGTTGCTATGTTATAATGTGTTTGCTTGAATTGAAAATTTTAAATACAAACACAAAGAAATTGAAACAAGAAATAAAATCAAAGTGACAAGTGTGTCACCTAAATTCTCCAGTATAAAAATCCAGTTTGTTTTAAACAAAAATTCTGAAGAGTGGTATATGAAAACCCTTATTTGAATTCTTACTACTTATCTCTCTCAAATACTATTTTCATACTAGTTTTAAGATTCAAAAGTAAACAAAGTAGAAATATAAATTAAAAATGCCATAATTGAAAACACTATAAAAGAAAATGTTTCAATAACATTTTATTTTGCAAACGCAATTTTTGTGGAGCTTCTGCACATTATTGAGAAGGCCCCATAAATTTTGCCAAATTTTTCTAAATTGATTTAGTGCCTCAATAAAATCAAGAAGTACTACTGCAAAATAACAGAAGGACTAAAAAGTAAATAGAAGAAGAGAGGAAAAGAAGCAACGCACAGGAGCCAGGGGGGTTTTTGCAAAAGTGTCATCGACTACCTCCCTAGCTCACTGTCGCCGTGCGTGGTCGCCGTCGCCGCAGCTCGCTCGACGCCGTTACCTGGCCCCCCAGGTCCCCCCCTTGCCCGTAGCCGTCCACGCTCCGTACCTCTGCAGCCGCCGCAGTCGCTCGAGCACCTCCCTTGACCCAATGCGCCCCCTGTCCCCTGTATCTCCGCCCTGTTTAAACGGACGGCGACCGGCCAAATTGGCCCAGCTCGCTGCTCCCCGACACGTACGGCTCGGCCAGCGCCTGCTAGAACGTGCCGGACCCGCTCGACCTCGCACGCCAGCCCGTGCAACACTGCCTCGAATTCGAGCCGAAAGATCGCCGAGTGCGCCATGGACACGGCCGTGCGCCGTCCACGATACGTCGGCTCCCCACGCCGCCGCCGTCGATTCGCTTCGTCGCCAAGCCTTCCCGAGCCCTCTAGGTGAGGTTTTGCCAACCTCGCCGTCGCCGGAGCCACGGCGCGCGCCCAGAAATGGTCGTCGCCGATGGTTTCGCTGCGGGCCGTTGGAATCTCCATCCAACGGTAACATACCGTTTCGATTATAGAGAGAGAGAGAGAGAGAGAGAGAGAGAGACTGACGCGGGCCCGCTTGTCAGGGTTTTTATTAATTTCCCGCGTGCACTGTGCCGCTGACCAGTGGGTCCCCCATGTCAGCAATTTCAACATTATCCACAACAGTGGATTTTCCTAATTTAAATTCTCTGAAATTTTCAGTACTGATATGAACTTGTAAATTCAATATCTTGGAGATTTAGGAATCCAAATAAATCAAACTCAATTGTTCTGAAAAGCTTATGAAATGTTTAACCAACCCAATGGTCTCATGTCATTTAATTAAATAGTAAATAAAAATACTACAGAAGGTTTAAAATCTAAACTTGTTTGTTTCTGATACCTGTTAGTCCAAATGATTCCAAAACCAATTTTGTTAGCTTATTACTGCCATGTGTTAGCTTCCCTAATTTTGGTAGAAATTATATGTGCAATAGTATTTGTTTAGTAATTGAGTTGAAATTTAAACACCCTTCTGCACTCAAACATTTAATTATGATTAATGATTGACCAAATGAGTTAGGACCAATTTTGTTGGATCACATTTAGTCATGTTTAGTTACCCCGAAAAGGATTTAATTTTAGGAGCAACAGAACTTGTTTGGTAGACAAAACTTGATTATTAAGTTACTGAACTAAAACCTTGTGTAGGGAGTTTAGTAAACTCCAATGACTCCAAATCAAATGGGGTTGTCTTCTACACATCAGTAGCTTTCCATAGAATTTTAGTTGTATTTTGGTGACCAACAGAACTCAAGTTGTGCAATTAAAAAATATTCCACAAGTTTCTGCCATAATTTGAACATAAATAATATGATGTTTAATTCAATTATTTGAAACCCAATTGTATGGTTTGGTGTGTGCAGTAGCTATTGTGATGTTTAAGATTGCTCTGTTGTGATGCTTGCTTGAGTAGTTTAGTAATTGGTTGCATTGCATTGCTTGTTTGACGTTTAGACGGAGAACGTTGCCGAAGTCTACGAGGAGGGGGAATACCTTGATCATCAAGCACAAGAACCCGAGAACTTTGCCGAGCAAGGCAAGCTACTTCACAGAGCTTGCATTTTACATACATCTATTTGTCACATGAGTTATTCAAAAAGTATCAATGTTTTGAAAACCTTTTTACAAGTACATGAAAACTTTTGCCACTATGTAGAGTAAGATAGTTGATATAAAATTATAGATGGGAAAATAAATGTTGTTTACTCAAAACTCCTTTGAAATACTTGTGTGGTTATGGATACCGAGATGTCGGTGGTAAAGTGAGAAATGGAAAAGTGGGAATGTTATGAAAAATGCACAGTGTCCTAGTACTATGACAACCAATCTTAATCTGTGCGACCAATTTACCCCCATATGGGACGGGGTTAGTCATAAATTTGCTCTTATTAGTATGGGATACCTATCAACGGAGATGATACGTCATGCATGAGGGGATGGTTTGTGAACTCCCCTGACCTGGGTCCTCGCTCAAACTCTATGGAAAGATAAGGAGGAGATTGAGACTTCATAAATGTGGTCGCCGGGGAGAAAAACATATGAGTCCTCACACTTAGGGTTGCCGCGGGGACCGGTTGAGTCGTGGTTGGGAATTATCATATGGGTAGGATCCTATACTTGAGCAAAGGGAGAGGCTAGGGTCGGTGGCTCAACTTCGCATACACCTTGTATGCGGGACGTGGCTGACACGGTGAGTTACCGGATGGATGTGGGATAAAAGCGTGCTACTATGCAGAGGGTCAAAACTATTCGAATAGCCGAGTCCTCGGATATGGACAATTGGGAGGCTGTCCTAGACCATGTGCAAGTTTTGGAAAAGCTTTTAAGTCTTAAAGAAAATGAATTGGTGGTGGTGTGGCACAACTATACCAAATGGAGTGGTATGCGTTGTTGGAATAAATGGACCATGGTGAGCCTTGGTCAGGAAAAGGAAGGGTTTTTTGAGAAACAAATGAGATGGTGATTTCTTTTAAAGATAGTTAAAACCTCTTCTTACCTTTTTCAATAAAGATTAGAGATGTTTAAATAAATAAAAGTGGTGAGTTAAAATAAAACTAGTGCATACTCATTGGGGTAGTTTGCGAGTACATTCAAAGTAACTCATATTTGGTTTCATCCCTGGCTATTGTACCTAGCCAGACTACGAGGAGGAGCACTACGCCGAAGCAGGAGTATGGCGACTTCTACGCCAACTAAGGATCTCCACAAGTCAGCTGCCTGTCGGTCGTCATCGTTAGAATATGATTCTGACTACGCCGTAGCTTCCACTGATATTTGGGTTGTGGCCCTTGAAGCACCTATGTAAGAACTGATCACGGATCGTTGTGTTAAGCATAATCGGTATTTCGGACAGCTAGTCCGGGGTCCCCACAGACTTGGTATCAGAGCCATCCTGACTTTAGGAAACCTTAGTTAGCATGGTCGTTAGACAAATGTTACAAAAAGATAATTTCTAAAAGAAAGGAGTGAAGTATTTTGAAAACTGCTTATCTCCAATCCTCTTACTTATGCAAAAATTTATTCTCATAAACATTACAATTTCCTTAGTATCCTTAAAATTTTGCAGACTTGTCATCTCATTAAACTTAAAATTCTGCTTAGTTACCTCACTAAATTTAAAATTTTGTACACTTATCATCTCACTAACTTAAAATTTTGCTTAAAAATTGTAGATGGCACTCCATTGGACCGAGTTCGTTCAGCTTGAGAAGGATAGCAAGCTGTTTGAGAGGGACTTGTTCGAGTTGAGCAAGCTGTTAGGTCGCCCCGCTCCAGAGTTTGAGGGAGCTCAGATTGACGTTCACGGTGTCGGAAGGCTGAGCTGGCTCATCAAGTCGTCAGTTCGCAGGAACATCAAGTCTCCAGTTCCAGGACTCGTCTTCACCACCAAGGAGGCCACCTGGGTTGAGGTCTCTGTACTGCTACACAGAGGATGCTAGCCCGACTTTGTGAGGAGCACAAGGCGGAGTTAGTAGACTCCCGTTTCCGGTTCTACGGGAGGCGCAACTGCGAGGACACCCTACTCCTTCCCCTTCCACCCGATGTTTGGGAGCTACATCATGGACATGGAGATCTTACTTCAGTGCACTCAGGATGATCTGTTGCGCACTAGGATTCAGCTTCACTTTGACCGCGAGTCGCTCGTTGAGCTTCGCGAGAATGAGGAGAAGCTGATGGAGGAGAAGGTCGCTCTTCTCAGGAAGAGGGCCCAGCTGAGGAGGACTATCGTGAAGCTCCGCAAGAAGGTGGCGGAGCAGGACGGCTGATTGAGGATCTAGAGCACCATACTGACGAGATGGAGGAGGAGGGCGAGGATCTCCGCAAGGAGAACAACGCTTTCCTCAGTGACGATGATGACTTCGTGGAGGAGATGGATTGTGAGGAGGAGATGATGAGGAGGAGTTAGTTGACGAGGAGGAGGAGCCACTCGAGGCAGTTCTCGAGGACGAGGAGGAGGATCCCGAGGAGCCACCCTACCAGTCTGCTGACGTGTTAGAGCTGGAGGTTCCACCTCAGTAGGCGAGTGACTTGATCACTACCGCAGGATTAGGTTGACCCCTATCGCTAGTCGAGTCGAAGTAGTGGTTCTTTTGGAAACCAGATGCTATGTATCTTAGATGTAAGGTGATGTTGTAAGCTTGATGTTGTTGTGAACTCCTTGATGTGATGTTTGTGAAATATAAGTATGTTTGTCTTGTTAGATCTGTGTGAAATATTTTCATATAATCCTTAAAATTAATCAACCACTTGAGAAATCGTCTTTTCCCTTAGTCGAACTTTTCTTGCCTTGCCTCTTATACCCGGTGTGCTTCAGGATGCCGCCCCGTCGCGACAATACGGAGGATCAGGATCAGCACCACCACCACCGGACCCAACCCCCGCCCAACTTCTCGCGCTTATCATGGAGGAACGTGAAAATGCCCGGCAGGAGCGCCAGGCTCATCTCATGCCCTGCAACAACTCGCAGCCGCTTATACAACAACAACAACAACAACAACAACAACAACAACAACAACAACAACAACAACAATGGTGGTAATGGCAATGGCAATGGAAACCAGCGATCCACCTTAGGCGATTTCCAGAAACCAACCCACCCACCTACTCCAAGGGACTTCACCCACTGGAAGCCGATGATTGGCTTCGCACCATCGACAACAATCTGGAAGTTGCTGCTGGGGAGAAAATGAGAAAGTGTTGTATGCAACCCACTATCTCGCTGGACCTGCAAGAGCTTGGTGGGAAACTACCAAGGCTCTCCAGCAGCTGTCATGTCATCAACTGGGCTGAGTTCCAGGAGAAATTCCGCAAGAAGCATATTCCCAGTGGACTATTGAGAGGAAGAAGGATGAATTCCGCAAGCTGAGGCAGGGAAGTAAGATGTGGTCGGTTATCTTGATGAGTTTACCGACTTATCTCGGTATGCTCCTGATGACACCGACAAAGAAGAGAAGAAGATGGAGCGTTTCATGAGTGGACTTCATGATGAACTGCAGTGTGCTCTGGTTATCCATGACTTCCGTGATCTGGAGTCACTTGTGGACAAAGCCATCCAGCTGGAGACCAAGCGCAAGTCTATGTTGAAGGTCGCAAGAGGAGGATGAATGCTCAGGAAGGTTCGAGCAGTCAGAACCTCGTATCTTTCAGCAAAACAACCTGCCTATCGACCACCCAAGCCCACGCCCCAATTCCCTAACCGCCCAAACAACTTCAACCGCCCCAATGACAATAACCGTCCCAGAGGAAACTTCAACAACTTCAACCCCAATGCCAATGTTGTCTGCTTTGAATGTGGCAACAAAGGTCACTACTCCAGGAATGCCCCAATCCAAGAGGAATGTTCAGCGCCCCAATGCACCGAACAATGGTCAAGGCCGCAATGGAAATGGTAATGGCAAGAATGCCGCACCCCGCGGAAATGCTGCTGTTGTCAAGGGTCGTCTGCACCACATCAATGCTGAAGAAGCTCAGGATGCGCCAGATGTTGTGCTGGGTACGTTCCTTGTCAACTCAGTACCTGCAACTGTTCTGTTTGATTCTGGTGCAACCATTCATTTGTTACCGAGGAGTTTGTCGCTAAGGGAGGTTTAGTAGAAGGCTTCCTAAATAAAACCTGAGTATACAAATCCTGGCTCCACCATAGAAACCAAGAGATTTTGTCCAAATACTGCCATGAGATTTCAGGCGAAAAATTTGCAGCCGACCTAATTATTCTAGGAACCCAGGCATAGATGTATACTCGGTATGAATTGGCTAGCCAAGTACCATGGTCGAATAGACTGTGCCAGAAGAGCTGTATCCTCACCACCGACAAAGAAGTAGAAGTGGAGTATGTGTCTGAAACCAATCACTCCCAACCAGGCTGCCATGAGAGCATAGCTCGACCCCCTAGATGAGATCCGTGTTGTTCACCTATTCAAGGATGTTTTCCCAGAATTGCCTGGTATGCCGCCAGACCGGGAATTGAGTTCATAATTGAGCTTATCCCAGGAACATCCCCCATATCCCAAAGGCCTTATCGGATGAATCCGGAAGAACTAGTTGATTGAAGAAGCAGTTGGATATGCTCAGCAAAGGTCTTGTTCGTCCAAGCGCTTCACCTGGGGATCACCCATTATTTTTGTGGACAAGAGAGACGGTACCACACGCCTGTGTGTGGATTATCGCAGCTAAATGACGTGACCATTAAAAACAAGTACCCCTTCCCAAGATCGAGGATCTGTTCGATCAATGAACGGAGCCCGAGTCTTTTCAAGATCGATCTTCGGACAGGTTACCATCAGTTGAAGATCCGAGAGACAGACATTCCCAAGACCGCCTTCACCACCCGTTACGGTTTGTTTGAATACACCGTGATGTCCTTTGGTCTGACCAATGCCCCAGCCTATTTCATGAATCTCATGAACAAGATTTTCATGGAGTACCTCGACAAGTTCGTGGTAGTTTTCCTTGATGACATCCTTATTTATTCCAAGACCGAAGAAGAGCATGCTGAACACCTGCGTCTAGTTTTGGAGACCCTCCGAGAGCACCAGCTGTATGCCAAGCTTAGCAAGTGTGAGTTTTGGCTCAGTAAAGTGGCATTTCTCGGACATTGTATCTGCGGAGGAATTTCTGTTGACCCGAGAAGATCCAAGCCATTATGACTGGTTATCCCCAACCAGTTTGAAATCCGAAGCTTTCTCGGACTGCCGGTTATTACCGCAAGTTCGTTGAAGGATTTTCCAGTATAGCCAAACCCATGACCCAACTGTTGAAGAAGGACAAGAAATTTGAATGGACTCAGAAGTGAAGATAGTTTCCAAGAATTGAAGAAGAGACTAACCTCACCCCAATTGATTATGCCAGACGTCACCCAGAGTTTCGACGTGTATTGCGATGCATCACGCCTCGGACTTGGTTGCGTTCTGATGCAAGAAGGCAAAGTTGTGTCGTACCTGTCCCGGCAGTTGCGACCGCATGAAGAGAATTACCCAACCCATGACCTGGAGTTAGCTGCTGTTGTTCTTGCTCAAAAGTGGCGTCCCTATCTTGCGGGACATCGCTGCGAGGTCTATACAGATCACAAAAGCTTGAAGTATATTTTCACCCAGAAGATTGAACCTGCGACAGAGGAGATGGATGGAATTAATCAAGGATTATGATATTGGAATCCATTATCACCCTGGAAAGGCTAATGTAGTTGCCGATGCCCTTAGTCGCAAACCTTGCACCCTGAATGCCCTGATCCAAGCCGAACAGCCAGCCTTGTTCAAAGAGTTCGAAGATTTTGGACTAGAACTTGTTAGCCATGGATATCTCGCCAATTTAGAGTTACCCCAACCCTGATGGATCAAATCAAAGAAGCCCAAAAGGTCATGAAAGCATTGAAGGAATTAGGAAGAAGATTCCCTCGGCAAAGCACCCGGTTTTACCGAAGATGCTGAAGGAGTGCTGAAATTCAATGACCGTATCTGTGTGCCCAATGTCACGGAACTTAAGGAGTTAATCCTAAGAGCCCATGAGACCCCTTATTCAATCCACCCCGGCGGAACCAAAATGTACCAAGACCTTCGAGAAAGATTTTGGTGGCATGGAATGAAGCGAGAGATTGGTTCTTTCGTAGCCAAGTGTGATATCTGTCAGCGAGTCAAGGCTGAACATCAGCGGCCCGCTGGATTGCTTCAACCTTTGAAAATTCCCGAGTGGAAGTGGGATGAGATTGGAATGGATTTTATTACCGGACTTCCAAGATCCAACCGAGGCCATGATTCAATCTGGGTCATCGTTGATCGATTGACCAAGGTTGCTCATTTTATACCGTCAAGACCACTCACAATGGAGCCAGTTAGCAGACTGTATATTTCCAGAATAGTAAGCCTGCATGGTGTGCCTAAGAAGATTGTATCTGATAGAGGCACGCAATTCACCTCAAGATTCTGGAAATCCCTTCATGAAGCCCTCGGAACCAAGTTAGCATTTAGCACAGCTTATCATCCCCAGACCGATGGCCAAACTGAGCGAGTGAACCAGATATTGGAGGACATGCTTCGCGCATGTGTTCTATCCTATGGTTCCAAGTGGGAAGATTGTCTTCCGTTTGCAGAGTTCTCGTACAACAATAGTTATCAGTCCAGTCTGCAAATGGCCCCTTTTGAAGCCCTTTACGGCAAGAAGTGTCGTACACCCCTGAATTGGTCCGATACCGGAGAAGGCAAATTGTTTGGACCAGATACCCTCCGTGAAGCTGAAGAGCAAGTTCAGCTTATTCGTGAACGCCTCAAAACTGCCCAATCCCGTCAGAAGAGTTACGCTGACACCAAGCGCCGTGACCTCACTTTCAGTCGGAGATTATGTTTATCTCCGAGTGACACCCTCAAAGGAATGCACGTTTCCATGTCAAAGGAAAGTTAGCGCCAAGGTATATTGGACCCTTCAAGATCATCGCTCGTCGAGGAGAAGTATCCTATCAGCTGGAATTGCCACCGGAGTTAGGAGATTATCATGATGTCTTCCACATTTCCTTGCTCCGGAAGTGTCTTGAAGTTCCTGACCAGCCTGATGTTTTCAAAAACATCGACCACCTCTCCATCGACCTGAACCAAGACCTGACTTATCGCGAGAGACCCCTCAAGATTCTCGAAGAAGATGTTCGTGTTACCCGAAGACGTGCGATCAAGTTTTACAAAGTCCAGTGGACTAACCACTCTGAAGAAGAAGCAACTTGGGAACGCGAAGATTATCTTCAAAGCGAATTCCCAGACCTCTTTAGTACCTAAGCCTAGCAAATCTCGGGACGAGATTTATTTTAAGGGGGGAAGGATCTGTAACATCCCAAATTCATAAACAGAGAAATATTCTAAAAATGTGGGCCAACAAAAACTTTTGTTAAGTTATAAGGTGTTGGTTATGCTTGTTGCTTGTGTATTATACTTAAAAACTTTTGTTAAGTTATAAGGTGTTGGTTATGCTTGTTGCTTGTGTATTATACTTGTGACATTATTTCTTGTTGCTTGTAATGTGTTTGCTTGAATTGAAAATTTTAAATACAAACACAAAGAAATTGAAAAAAGAAATAAAATCAAAGTGACAAGTGTGTCACCTAAATTCTCCAAGTATAAAAATCCAGTTTGTTTTAAACAAAAATTCAGAAGAGTGGTATATGAAAACCCTTATTTGAATTCTTACTACTTATCTCTCTCAAATACTATTTTCAAACTAGTTTTAAGATTCAAAAGTAAACAAAGTAGAAATAAATTAAAATGCCATAATTGAAACACTATAAAAGAAAATGTTTCAAAACATTTTATTTTGCAAAGCCAATTTTTGTGGAGCTTATGCACATTATGAGAAGGCCCCACAAATTTTGCCAAATTTTTCTAAATTGATTTAGTGCCTCAAATAAAATCAAGAAGTACTACTGCAAATAACAGAAGGACTAAAAAGTAAATAGAAGAAAGAAGAAGGAAAAGAAGCAACGCACAGGAGCCAGGGGTTTTTGCAAAAGTGTCATCGACCACCTCCCCTAGCTCACTGATACGTCTCCAACGTATCCATAATTTCTGCTGTTCCATGCTTATATTATACCATTTGCTACATGTTTTATATACACTTCGTATCACTTTTATGCATTTTCTGGGACTAACCTATTAACAAGATGCCACAGTGCCAGTTCCCTGTTTTCTGCTGTTTTTTGTTTCCAGAAAAGTACTTCTGCGAATATTCTCGGAATTGCACGAAACAAAAGGCCACGTCCCTATTTTTCCAGCACCGTCACGGAGTCCGAAGGAGAGACGAAGGAGGGCGCCGAGGTGGCCAAACCACACCCAGGCGCGGGTGGGTCCCTGCCGCGCCACCTGGTGGTTTGGGCCCCTCGGGGTCCGCCGACATCGCCCCTTCACCTATATATTGCCTCAGACGCGAAAACCCTAAAATACCAAGTCATATTTCCAGAAGAGTTCCGCAGCGCCGCCGCCATCGACGACAAGTTTCGGGGGACAGAATCTCTGTTCCGGCACGCTGCCGGGACGGGGAATTGCCCCCGGAGTCATCTCCATCGACACCACCGCCATCTTCATCGCCGCTGCTGACTCCCATGATGAGGAGGGAGTAGTTCTCCCCGAGGCTGAGGGCTCTACCGGTAGCTATGTGGTTCATCTCTCTCTCCCATGGTGTGATCTTTATGTGATCATGAGCTTTGTAATCTAGTTGAATATGTAGATGTTACTCTTTATCTATTATGCACTCTATAGGTTACTTTAATATGAACTCCGGTACTCTCCACGGTGTAAAGGTGACAGTGTGTGCACCGTGTGTGACTCCTTTATGACGTTGTGGCGCTTGTTTACTCCGGCTTGAGGTGTGCTTTTGTAGCCCTACACAATGAATGGTGTTTGTTATCCAACAAGAGAGTGTTTAAGAGTAGCTTTTACTTATTCAGTTATGAGATCATTGTTGAGAGTGTCCACTAGTGAAAGTATGATCCCTAGGCCTTGTTTCTAAGCATTGAAACACCGTTTACAACAAGTTCTGCTACATGTTTGCTTGCTGCCATTTTATTTCAGATTGCAATTACTACTTATAATCATCCATATTACTTGTATTTCACTATCTCTTCGCCGAACTAGTGCACCTATACATCTGACAAGTGTATTGGGTGTGTTGGGGACACAAGAGACTTCTTGTATCTTAATTGCAGGGTTGCTTGAGAGGGATATCTTTGACCTCTACCTCCCTGAGTTCGATAAACCTTGGGTGATTCACTTAAGGGAAACTTGCTGCTGTTCTACAAACCTCTGCTCTTGGAGGCCCAACACTGTCTACAAGAATAGAAGCACACGTAGACATCAAGCTATTTTCTGGCGCCGTTGCCGGGGAGGTAAGGTAAAAGGTATTCACATCCTCTGGCTACAAAGCTATTTTCTAGTATTGTTGCTAGTGTGTGAGTGCTCGAAGTTATTTCCTTTAGATTCTGCAATTATATCTTTTTGTTTCTTGTTTTTATTTTCACTAGTTAGGCTTAATGGAAAACAACAAAAAAATTAGAGATCTTTATGAACTTTATATTGAATTAGGACATGATGCTTTTGAAGAGAAAATTAAAAAACCTATGGAGGCTTGTTTGCATGATGGTAGCAATGGTATTACTATAAATTCTTTGAACACCATTATTGCTAATGCTATGGAAAAGTCTAAGCTTGGGGAAGCTAGTTGTGATGAATATGATATTTTTAGTCCCCCAAGCTTTAAGGAGGAAATTTGCTTTGATATACTTTGCCTCCAATATATGATGATTATAATCATTGTGATATTTTCAGTCCACCTACTATTGAGGATATAGTTTATGTTGATTATGATATGCCTCCTATATATGATGTTTACAATGATGAATATGATATTCTCAGTCCATCTACTATTGAGGATAAAAATCATTTTGATTATTCTATGCCTCCTATTTATGATGATTACAATGATGGATGTGATACTTTTACTCTCACTATTACTAATGAAATGTTATGCTTATGTGGAGAGTAATGATACTTTTATGCATGTGGATCATGATAAGAATGCTTTATGTGATAGCTATATTGTTGAGTTTATTCATGATGCCGCTGAAAATTATTTTGAGAGAGGAAAGTATGGTTATAGAAATCTTCATGTTACTAAACTCTCTTTATGATGAAGTTTTGAGCTTTCTCTTGATTTGCTTTTATTTGCTGGGTACTTTAAGACCTACTGGTCCTTATGAGAGAGGGAGACACGTTTCATATATCACAATAATATTAAGTCTTCTCTCTTTATGTTGAAATTTTTGAAGTTGCACTTGTTTTGCTTCTATGCTAGTCACTTTGCTTTCATTGATTTATTTTCTTACAAGACTCCTTGCATAGGAAGTGTTAGACTTAAATGTGTTTTATTTGCTTTTGATGCTCTCTTATATTCAACTCTTATACATATGAGAGCATATCAAAATCACTATGCCTAGCTAAAAGGCTTTAAAGAAAAGCGCTTATGGGAGACAACCCATGTTTTTATTTGCTGTTATTTTTTTTTCTTTGAGTCAAGGAGTTTTGTTACTTCTGTAGCAACTCCTTTGTATCTTTATTTTATCGCATTGTTGTGCCAAGTAAAGTTCTATATTGAAAGTTGATGCAAGATTTGGATTTCTGCGCAGTAACAGATTTTTAGCTGTCACGAATTTGAGCTTTTCTCCCTGTAGAAAATTCGAAAAATTCTAAAAATCACGCATCTTCCTGAGATATGTACGCAACTTTCATTATTTTGGCCAGATCCATCTGAGCAACTTAAGTGCCTCGAAAAAATTCGTCATTCCAGACTGTTCTGTTTTTGACAGATTCTGCCTTTTGTTTTGCATTCGCTCTTTTACTATGTTTGTGTGGATTTCTTTGCTCCACAAAGCATTGGTGGCTGTAGCTAATGTCCAGAAGCTTTGGGATTGATTGTATCATTACAGAATATGAGAATTTTTGATTATGCACTAACCCTCTAATGAGAACTGTCTTGAGTTTGGTGTGAAGGAAGTTTTCAAGGATCAAGCGAGAAGGGTGATATTATGTGATCAAGAAGAGTGAAAAGCCTAAGCTTGGGGATGCCCCCGTGGTTCATCCCAACCATATTCAGAGAGACTCAAGCGTCTAAGCTTGGGGATGCCCAAGGCATCCCCTTCTTCATCAACAACTTATCAGGTCATCTCTAGTGAAACTATATTTTAATTCTTTCACATCTTATGCGCTTTACTTGGAGCGTCTGTGTGCTTTTATTTTTGTTTTTGTTTGAATAAATTCGGATCCTAGCAATCCTTGTGTGGGAGAGAGACACGCTCCGCTTTTTCATGTGAATACTCATGTTCTTCACTTATATTTGTTGAGTATTCTTAACTAGCTACTGCAGTGCTTTTAGCTCCTGTTTTTCATGCATCTCTTCGAGCTGTTAGCACTTGTTTATAAATACTCTCTTGCTGCATTATATTATCATTTGGAGAGTTTATGTTTAAATAAATTGATTGGTGTTTGTTTGGAAGAAAGAAAATGCTACATGTAGTAGTTGGTATTGGAAAAGACATATGCATTCTTGTAGATCATTGTCTTGTTTCGATTTGATGCTTTGCAATTGTTTTGAGCTCTCAAGTAGATCATGTTTAAGCTCTTGCATCATGTAGTTAAAGCCTAGTAGTGGAGAACTACCGTAGAGCTTGTTGAGACTTGGGATGCATATTTGTTCTCTCTAAGGTCTAGATATTTTCTGGTAAAATGTTTGAGCAACAAGGAAGACAGTGTAGAGTCTTATAATACTTGCAATATGTTTTTATGTGATTCTTGCTGTACCGGTTTATACTTGTGTTTGCTTCAAACAACCTTGCTAGCCTAAACTCTGTACTGAGAGGGAATGCTTCTCGTGCATCCAAAACTTGAGCCAAAACCCATGCCATTTGTGTCCACCATACCTACCTACTATGTGGTATTTCCTGCCATTCCAAGTAAATATTTCATGTGCTACCTTTAAACTATTCAAAACTTTATTACTCCTTATTTGTGTCAATGTTTTATAGCTCATGAGGAAGTATGTGGTGTTTTATCTTTCAATCTTGTCATTTACTTCTGACAGACTTTCACCAATGGACTAGTGGCATATACATCCGCTTATCCAATAATTTGCAAAAAGAGCTGGCAACGGGGTGCCCAGCCCCAATTAATTACAACTTTCATTAATAATTCTCTTCACATGTTTTGCCCTGATTTATCAGTAAGCAACTTAATTTGCAAATAGACACTCCTCCATGGTATGTGAATGTTGGAAGGCACCCGAGGATTCGGTTAGCCATGGCTTGTGTAAGCAAAAGGTTGGGAGGAGTGTCATCTATAAAGAAACTAAAATACATGTGTAAACAAAAGAGAAGAGGGATGATCTACCTTGCTGGTAGAGATAACGTCCTTCATGGGAGCCGCTCTTGAAAGTCTGGTTGACAAGGGGGTTAGAGTGCCCACTACCATTCGTTGACAACAACAAACACCTCTCAAATACTTATTTTGTGCTCTCTATATGCTTTCGAAAACTTAAAAAGCTCTAGCACATGATTTAATCCCTGCTTCCCTCTGCGAAGGGCCTATCTTTTACTTTATGTTGAGTCAGTTTACCTACTCCTTTCTATCTTAGAAGCAAACACTTGTGTCAACTTTGTGTGCATTGATTCTTACATGTTTACTTATTGCACTTGTTATATTGCTTTATGTTGACAACTATCCATGAGATATACATGTTACAAGTTGAAAGCAAATGCTGAAACTTAATCATCCTTTGTGTTGCTTCAATGCCTTTTACTTTGAATCTATTGCTTTATGAGTTACCTCTTATGCAAAACTTTTTGATGCTTGTCTTGAAAGTACTATTCATGAAAAGTTTTTGCTTATATGATTCATTGTTTACTCTTTATCTATTTGTTAGCAAACTATAGACCATTGCTTTGAGTCACTTCATTCATGACATGAGCCTTGCAATATATTGATCAAGATTGTGTGAAAGCATGTCTCCTCAGAAATTATTTGTTGTTATCGTTTTACCTACTCGAGGACGAGTAGAACTAAGCTTGGGGATGCTTGATACGTCTCCAACGTATCCATAATTTCTGATGTTCCATGCTTATATTATACCATTGCTACATGTTTTATATACACTTCATATCACTTTTATGCATTTTCTGGGACTAACCTATTAACAAGATGCCACAGTGCCAGTTCCCTGTTTTCTGCTGTTTTTGGTTTCAGAAAAGTACTTCTGCGAATATTCTCGGAATTGCACGAAACAAAAGGCCACGTCCCTATTTTTCCAGCACGTCACGGAGTCCGAAGGAGAGACGAAGGAGGGCGCCGAGGTGGCCAAACCACACCGGCGCGGTGGGCCCTGCCGCGCCACCTGGTGGTTTGGGCCCCTCGGGTCCACCGACATCGCCCCTTCGCCTATATATTGCCTCAGACGCGAAAACCCTAAAATACCAAGTCATATTTCCAGAAGAGTTCCGCAGCGCCGCCGCCATCGACGACAAGTTTCGGGGGACAGAATCTCTGTTCCGGCACGCGCCGGGACGGGGAATTGCCCCCGGAGTCATCTCCATCGACACCACCGCCATCTTCATCGCCGCTGCTGACTCCCATGATGAGGAGGGAGTAGTTCTCCCCCGAGGCTGAGGGCTCTACCGGTAGCTATGTGGTTCATCTCTCTCTCCCATGGTGTGATCTTTATGTGATCATGAGCTTTGTAATCTAGTTGAATAAGTAGATGTTACTCTTTATCTATTATGCACTCTATAGGTTACTTTAATATGAACTCCGGTACTCTCCACGGTGTAAAGGTGACAGTGTGTGCACCGTGTGTGATCCTTTATGACGTTGTGGCGCTTGTTTACTCCGGCTTGAGGTGTGCTTTTGTAGCCCTACACAATGAATGGTGTTTGTTATCCAACAAGAGAGTGTTTAAGAGTAGCTTTTACTTATTCAGTTATGAGATCATTGTTGAGAGTGTCCACTAGTGAAAGTATGATCCCTAGGCCTTGTTTCTAAGCATTGAAACACCGTTTACAACAAGTTCTGCTACATGTTTGCTTGCTGCCATTTTATTCCAGATTGCAATTGCTACTTATAATCATCCATATTACTTGTATTTCACTATCTCTTCGCCGAACTAGTGCACCTATACATCTGACAAGTGTATTGGGTGTGTTGGGGACACAAGAGACTTCTTGTATCTTAATTGCAGGGTTGCTTGAGAGGGATATCTTTGACCTCTACCTCCCTGAGTTCGATAAACCTTGGGTGATTCACTTAAGGGAAACTTGCTGCTGTTCTACAAACCTCTGCTCTTGGAGGCC
This sequence comes from Poa pratensis, assembly GCA_947311845.1. NCBI lineage: Eukaryota > Viridiplantae > Streptophyta > Magnoliopsida > Poales > Poaceae > Poa > Poa pratensis. Next base: position 24,655,107 of record CAMZMU010000038.1, read on the forward strand.
CAACACTGTCTACAAGAATAGAAGCACACGTAGACATCACTCACTGTCGCCGTCGCCGCAGCTCGCTCGACGCCGTTCCCAGGCCCCCCAGGTCCCCCCCTTGCCCGTAGCCGTCCACGCTCCGTGCCTCTGCAGCCGCCGCAGTCGCTCGAGCACCTCCCTTGACCAATGCCGCCCCCTGTCCCCTGTATCTCCGCCGTGGTTAAACGGACGGCGACCGGCCAAATTGGCCCAGCTCGCTGCTCCCCGACACGTACGGCTCGGCCAGCGCCTGCTAGAACGTGCCCGGACCCCGCTCGACTCGCAGCGCCACGCCTCGTGCACCACTGCCTCGAATTCGAGCCGAAAGATCGCCGGTGCGCCATGGACACGGCCGTGCGCCCCGTCCACGATACGCCGGCTCCCACGCTATAAAACCACCCCGCACCCCTCTGGAAGCAGCACACCATCCCACTCCCTCGCTCCCCTGTCCAATTTCACCGTGAGCCGCCAGGAGGGCGTGCCATGCCGAAGCTCTGCCGCCGTCGAGGTCCGTCGTGGCCGCAGCGCCTCGCTGCACCTTTCTCCCCTCCAACCTCTCTGCTCTGCTTGCCCAACTTCACCACACTCACGCGCATCGTTTCCCCTCTGGTTCGTGCACAGGAACGCCGTAGGGAGCTCGCCGGAGTTGCTGTCGTGCCCGTGCGAAGTTCAGAAGCTCGCCGTGGACGCTGTGCTCCGTCCAGCAAGCAGGACTCGGCCAGAAGCTCTCCCCACGCCGCCGCCGTCGATTCGCGTCATCGCCAAGCCTTCCCGAGCCCTCTAGGTGAGGTTTTGCCCAACCTCGCCGTCGCCGGAGCCACGGCGCCGCCCAGAAATGGTCGTCGCCGATGGTTTCGCTGCGGGCCGTTGGATCTCCATCCAACGGTAACATACCGTTTCGATTAGAGAGAGAGAGAGAGACTGACGAGCGGGCCCCGCTCGTCAGGGTTTTATTAATTCCCCACGTGCACTGTGCCGCTGACCAGTGGGTCCCCCATGTCAGCAATTTCAACATTATCCACAACAGTGGATTTTCCTAATTTAAATTCTCTGAAATTTTCAGTACTGATATGAACTTGTAAATTGAATATCTTGAGATTTAGGAATCCAAATAAATCAAACTCAATTGTTCTGAAAATCTTAAGAAATTTGTTAACCAACCCAATTGGTCTCATGTCATTTAATTAAATAGTTAAAAAGTATTATTAAAAATACTACAGAAGGTTTAAAATCTAAACTTGTTTGTTTCTGATACTCTGTTAGTCCAAATGATTCCAAACCAATTTTGTTAGCTTATTACTGCCATGTATTAGCTTCCCTAATTTTGGTAGAATTATTTGTGCAATAGTATTTGTTTAGTATTGAGTTGAAGTTTAAACACCTTCTGCACTCAAACATTTAATTATGATTAATGGTTGACCCAAATTAGTTAGGACCAATTTGTTGGATCACATTTAGTCATTTTTAGTAACCCCTAAAAGGATTTAATTTTAGGAGCAACAGAACTTGTTTGGTAGCCAAAACTTGATTATTAAGTTACTGAACTAAAACCTTTGTATAGGGAGTTTAGTAACTCCAATGACTCCAAATCAAATGGGGTTGTCTTCTACACATCTGTAGCTTTCCATAGAATTTTAGTTTGTATTTTGTGACCAACAGAACTCATGTTGTGCAATTAAACATATTCCACAAGTTTCTGCCATAATTTTGAACATAAATAAATGATGTTTAATTCAATTATTTGAAACCCAATTGTATGGTTTGGTGTGTGCAGTAGCTATTTGTGATGTTTAAGATTGCTCTGTTGTGATGCTTGCTTGAGTAGTTTAGTAATTGGTTGCATTGCTTGTTTGACGTTTAGACGAGAACGTTGCCGAAGTCTACGAGGAGGGGGAATACCTTGATCATCAAGCACAAGAACTCGAGAACTTTGCCGAGCAAGGCAAGCTACTTCACTGAGCTTGCATTTTACATACATCTATTTTGTCACATGAGTTATTCAAAGTATCAATGATTTTGAAAACCTTTTTACAAGTACATGAAAACTATTTTGCCACTTATGTAGAAGTATAAGATAGTTGATATAAAATTATAGGATGGGAAAATAAATGTTGTTTACTCAAAACTCCTTTGAAATACTTGTGTGGTTATGGAATACCGAGATGTCGGTGGTAAAGTGGAGAAATGGAAAAGTGGGAATGTTTATGAAAATTGCACAGTGTCCTAGTACTATGACAACCAATCTTAATCTGTGCGACCACATTTACCCCCATATGGGAACGGGGCTTAGTCATATAATTTGCTCTTATTAGTATGGGATACCTCATCGACGGAGATGACTCCGTCATGCATGAGGGGATGGTTTGTGAACTCCCCTGACCCGGGTCCTCGCTCAAACTCTATGGAAAGATAAGGAGGAGGATGAAGACTTCATAAATGTGGTCGCCGGGAAAAACATATGAGTCCTCACACTTAGGGTTGCCGACGGGGACCGGACTGAGTGTTGGTGGGAATTATCATATGGGTAGGATCCTATACTAGCATGAGCAAAGGAGAGGCTAGGGTCGGTGGCTCAACTTCGCATACACCTTGTATGGCGGGACGTGGCTGACACGATGAGTTACCGGATGGATGTGGGATAAAAGCGTGCTACCTCTGCAGAGGGTCAAAACTATTCGAATAGCCGAGTCCTCGGATATGGACAATTGGGAGGCTGTCCTAGACCATGTGCAAGTTTTGGAAAAGCTTTTAAGTCTTAAAAGAAAATGAATTGGTGGTGGTGTGGCACAACTATACCAAATGGAGTGGTATGAGTTGTTGGAATAAATGGACCATGGTGAGCCTTGGTCAGGAAAAGGAAGGGTTTTTGAGAAACAAATGAGATGGTGATTTCTTTTAAAGATAGTTATAAAACTCTTCTTACCTTTTTCAATAAAGATATAGAGATGTTTTAAATAAATAAAAGTGGTGAGTTAAAATAAAACTAGTGCATACTCATGTTGGGGTAGTTTGCGAGTACATTCAAATGTACTCATATTGGTTTCGACCCTGTCTATTGTCCTAGCCAGACTACGAGGAGGAGCACTACGCCGAGCAGGAGTATGGCGACTTCTACGCCAACTAAGGATCTCCACAAGTCAGCTGCCTGTCGGGTCGTCATCGTTAGAATATGATGTCTACTACGCCGTAGCTTCCACTGATATTTTGGGTTTGGCCCTTGAAGGCACCTATGTAAGAACTTGGTCTAAATGACCATTTATGTAAGACTTTTTCGGTACTGTAATGGATGTAAACTTTGGTATCCAATTCGGATTATGTGCAACGACAGACTGATCATGGGATCGTTGTGTTAAGCATAATCGGGTATTTCGGACAGCTAGTCCGGGGTCCCCACAGCAAGGCTTGTGGCGAGGGGGTATAGTCAGACCTACGCATTGACTATGATGAGACATTTGCTCCAATAGCAAAGATGAATACTGTGAGGATTCTGATCTCATGTGCAGCGAACTTTGGATGGTCTTTGCATCAACTCGATGTGAAGAATGCCTTCTTGCATGGGGACTTGTAGGAAGAGGTCTACATGGAGATCCCCCTGGTTTCTCGACCTCTCAGACTACTGGCAAGGTATGCAGACTAAAGAAAGCCCTTTACGGACTGAAGCAGTCTCCAAGAGCTTGGTTTGACAAATTCAGACGTGCTATATGTAGTATGGGTTATGGGCAATGTAATGGTGATCACACACTGTTCTATAGTCATAACAAAGGGAAAATCATCATACTCGCTGTATATGTGGATGATATTATTATCACAGGGGATGACAAGGAAGAAATTGCAAGATTGAAAGAGTGCCTAGGCCAGGCATTTGAAGTTAAGGATCTAGGCCGACTCAAGTACTTCCTGGGTATAGAAGTGGCTAGGTCTGCCAAGGGGATTGTGCTATCTCAGAGGAAGTATACTTTAGACCTCCTAAGTGATGTAGGAATGCTAGGATGCCAGGCAGCCGCAACCCCAATTGATCAAAACCACAAAGTGATAGCTCAGTCAGGACAACTAGTCGAGAAAGAAAGATATCAAAGATTAGTTGGGAGGTTGTTGTACTTATGTCATACATGCCCTGACATCGCCTTTGCAGTAAGTGTAGTAAGCAGATACATGCATGAACCAAGGAGTGATCACCTTGAAGCAGTATACAGGATCTTGAGGTACCTGAAGGGAACTCCAGGAAAGGGATTGTTGTTTGAAAGTAACAAGCATCTCGTGATAGATGGGTATTGTGATGCAGATTGGGCAAGTTGTCTAGATGATCGCAGATCAACATCGGGGTTTTGTGTCTTTGTTGGTGGAAACTTGATCTCGTGGAGAAGTAAGAAGCAGGCTGTTGTGTCCAGGTCCACAGCCGAATCTGAATATAGAGCTATGGCCCAAGGGCTAAGTGAGATGTTGTGGACAAGAAATTTGCTTGAAGAACTGAAGATATTGAAAACTAGTTGTGTGAATGTTTGGTGTGATAACAAGTCAGCAATCAACATCGCAAACAATCCAGTGCAGCATGATAGAACCAAGCATGTGGAAATAGACAGATTCTTCATCAAAGAAAAACTAGATACGGGAATTATCAAGATAGAGCATGTGAGTTCGGGACAACAGATTGCCGACTGTTTGACTAAAGGATTGGGACCTAAAGAATGCAATCTGGCGTGTGACAAGATGGGAATGATAGATATCTATCACCCCTCTTGAGGGGGAGTGTTGAATAGTGGCCCAGGAGGCCCAGGCCCATGTACGTGAGGGTGCTGCCCTAGTTCTAGTCGAGCAGGTTCCCCTGCTGTTGTGAGCCGCCAAAAACCAGGTGTGTACTCCAAAACACTACACATATGGGGTGTCTCTTCGAAGAGAAGAGTTTCTCTGTTCCCAATTGTGCCTCTCTTCTTTTTTCAACGTAATACAATTAGAGGTTCACACTTGCACTCCTCCTCTCCTTATATCGAGAACTACAACCTTAAAAAGGGTAGGAAAATACAAAAAAAAGAGTATAGTTTGGACAAGCATCCAAAAAAACATCGAATAGTGATGTAAGCCATTGCAATGGATACAAATGAGAGTAAGATAGTAGCTAAGGAAAAAGAAATTAGCTTCAGGACCACAAATAGTGCAATAGCATACCATGGTATAGAATTCTAATGCAGCATCATAATCCTCATTATCCATAGCTTTGTCTCCTTCTTCTTTCAACTCAGCTACTGACATTTTTGACAAGGGTGATCCTGAAAATTTCAATAGAAACTAAACGACTCCGAGATTGCGTACAATTATGTGCAAAGAAATTCAAAGGGAATATAAATATTTTTCACATATAATGTGTTATAATTTCCGGTACGATTGCATGTTACCGACTTACCTTAAACAAGCAGAAATTCAGATACCACATTACCCCAAATCCCCCAACAAGTCAGTTGCATGATTATATTTCCCATACACTGACAAGCTCCACAGGATCTCATTGTACCCATCTCTGCTCTCTTTTTTTTTCTTCATGAATTTTTATGGTGCATCACAATTTTGAATGAACACCAAAAACAGGGAACGTCGTCTAGTGTCAAATATAGGAGTTTTATCGCTCAAAAATATCTAAACGAGAATGTACAAATGCAAGAATAACAGTTTTTACAGTATGAGAGATGAATACTGAGTTTCTTGTTTAAACAGTTCCATTAAAAATAACTAGGACTTAGGGCACACAAGTAAATATATTTATGCCAACGATGTTCTTGATCATACCTCCAATTTTGGCTCTGACATTATACAACTAATTATTCCATCAACGCTCCAATCTTGTACAGCTGGAATACGAGAAGTAACTTCAAACAGGATCTCGACGTCTTTACGTGTACCAAAATATGCCGCGCGTTGTATTGGCAAGTGACCAAACTGTAAGAGAAAGAAGAATTTGGCTCTCACTAATGTATTTGTGGGAGAAGTAAATTAACAGAAATTCAGCAACATGTAAGGCGTATAAACAATAATTTGACCAATAGTAACTCATTCATGCCAAAAAGTAGGTATAGATGAGTTCGTCCTTATCCATAAGGCACTGCACATGTTTCCAAATAATCCAACAACTCCCTTTTGTCAGAAAATATTGTCATTTTACGTCTTTTGGTTGTTCTGATCCAAAACAAGTGTCTCGCAGTTTTGAACCGGGGTTAGTTCAAAACTGCGACACTTACAAGATAGTAGTAATTTAAGGAATCTGATGTGTTGTCATCCAAGAGATTGATCTTGAACAAACTGAAAAGGTTAGCATGTTAGACCTGGCAAAAAAATATCAGAAGGCATGAAATTGTAGTACTATAATTTACATGCCAATATTACAAGTTTTTATCACCTGAGTTTATATTAGTGCACCTAACCCGAGTTAACTATTAGTTAGATATGACTGAACTATGGGACTCGTATTACCAAAGTTTAAGGATGGACAATGTTTAGTTATTTAATGTTACACCCACATGTGTGAACAACCAACCATGGTGTGATTAAAATATATACTGGTAGAACACAAAACTTACTTCATCTCGAACATTGGGATCTGCACCAGCATCCAATAGGGGCTTGATGACGTCAGTTAGGCCCTTTGTTGCAGCAGCTTGCAAGGGGGTCGTAGTACGTATACCCTTCACATCGGCACCAGCCTAGCATATAACAGAATCATAGATGATATTTGTCACTATTTATCTGTCCACATTTGCTAAACTGGGATACATTTTCAGCTTAAGCATAACATGGAGGGGTACCTCTAGCAGTAGGTTCACACATTTCACTGACCGACTATAGATAGCAATCATGAGAGGTGAACTGAAATTGTCTAGAATCTTGTCGCACTAAAAAGAGAAGCAAGTAATTAGCTCAGCAGATTAATAACAATATCAGATACAAAAATAGAAGATATGCATACATTCAAAGAAAAAAGGGCAGTTGGTGCAGGATTGCAAAAAAGAGATGAGGAAAATGCACATCATCAACAACAACCAAAAACTCAAACACACACCCAAGTGTGTGTCATTGTATTAATAGAATAGAACCGTCAAGTTCTTCACCAGGTCTTCACTATTAGTCTTTAAATCCATATGGCAACCAATGAACCAACATTTTTTTTGAGATAGAAAGATAACAACTAAGACTTATGCCTTGCTTGAATTGCTGGCATCCATATTTTGATTTATACATATGAAAAAACAGGCCCGAGAATTACATGGTGACCTTAACAGTTGTGCTTGGGACCTTGGGTACACCGTACACCAGAACAAGTTTAGAAACCAGGTAATGTGGGCTTTCTTTTAAGTGTAGTCAATCCACTGAGGTGCTCATATTTGAAACCAACTTCATGTCTGCCTCCCCATCCCATACAAGTTCAACCTCTACTACTCAATGTGTTTTCCCAACCCCATCATTCGCACGACACATACCGCCTTTGCTCCCTTTTCTGTATGGATGCTCACACATTTTGCCCTCCTTGTTCTCTAGTTCCGTGATGCTCCTCGTGAGGTCCAAGGATTTTTTAAACTGAATCTAATCATCTCCAACATTTCATCATTTTAGCATGACTGTAGCAACACCCCGCGAGCAAGGAAGCTTCTGCATGTAGATCTTATCTCCAATATGATAGGGCACCAAATGCTGATCATTCTTTTAACCATCGTTATCAGTTTGTGGGACGTATTCCTCTACTTCCTGATATAGTTAGCGACAGTAAGTGTGGCTATTTGGGTGGGATATTCTTTAGTTAACAAGTGTGAAATTTCAGTTTCCTAACAAAAATGCATAAGGTCTACCTTTGGTGCAATGAAGTGATTCTTGTGTTTCAAATTTTATTAATTTGCAAAAGGGAAATAATATCGAACATGCCCTAGGGTATTACTAACCAATTAAGCTACTTCTTGTCGGGGCAAGCAATCCACACAGAAAAAACTACATCAGAATATCAGCAGCTTAGCACATGCAAACTTCATTTTTTAAAGTTTGACGTACCAGCAGATAATAAAGGTGGAGACAGAAAACTTCAATGGAGTCTGAATTTAATGGAGGTCTATCTATTGACTGTGTTATATGATAATCCTTTTCAACCTTAGAAGGTGAAACTATGTGTACACAAGAAGCATACAATTCATTTTCTCGCAATAAGAATGAGCATAGAATTCATAGACAGAGCCAGGACTCTCTGCTTACTGCAGAACAGCATGTACAATGAAAGCTTTTCAGCATCACTTAAAAATTTGACGGGACATGATTGTACAACCAACTAATGAGTAAAGGAGAATATTATCTAATTTCAAACGTTCACAACTCTGTGTACTTCACCAGATTCCAGAGACAAAACAGAAAAATACAACTATGAGAAATGGAGAAAGCAGACGGCCCAAGATTATCAAATACAACCTATATAGAAACGTATAGTGCAACTTGTTGAGATATGTATTGTGTAGATATAGGTCCCCATGTATTTCAGGGTTGTACCTGTATTTTGTGTCTATATACATGAGCAGCCGGCCCTATTGGGCGTGTGCATTGTCCCATACCTTTCTACATGGTATCAGAGGCCCCTACGGTCTCCCTACCCTAGCCGCCGCCCTCTCCCCCTGGCGCCGCAGGCCTCCTTCCTCCAACCCTAGCCGCCGCCTCCCTCCCCAGGCGCCGCCGGCCCCCCTCCCCCTCCAATCCCAGCCGCCGCCTCCCAGTGCGCCGCCGGCCCCCCCCCCCCCTCCCTCCTCCACCGCTTCCGCCCTCAGCACCACCGCTTCCGCCCCCCCACGCCGCCATGGCCGACCTCAACTCTCCCTACTCCGGGAACCCCTTCAGCGATTCCGTCTCCGGGAGCAGCAACCCCTTCGCCGGCCCCTCCGTCGCCGTCATCCGCGACGTCCCCATCCTCGAGCGTGTGCCGGTGAAGCTCTCTCACACCGCTGCAAATTTCTTCCCGTGGAAGACGTACTTCGGCCTCCTCTTCCGCGAGTATGATCTCCTTGATCATGTCGACGGCACCATCGACCTCCTCGCCATGCCGCACGACCCCGACTGGTTGGCCATCGACGCGACCATCATCCGCTGGTTTTACCAGACCGTCTCCACCGAGATCTTCCGCACGTCGTCCACGACGGCGACTCCGCGCACACCGTCTGGACCAAGATCACCGGCCTCTTCACCGACAACAAGATCCAGCGCGTCACGTTCCTCCAACAGGAGTTCTTCGGCACCCACCAGAACGATCTCTCCCTCGACGACTACTGCCTCCGTCTCAAGAGCCTCTCCGACGAGCTTCGCGACTTGGAGTTCCCGATCGATGACAAGATCATGCTCTCCACGCTGTCGGCCGGCCTAGGCGAGGATCTCAGCAACGCCGCCTCCAACCTCACGCTCCTCTCCACGCCGACGTTCGAGCAGGCCGTGGCCTATCTCCGTCTCGAGGAGCGCCGGATCAAGCACCTTCGGGCTCGGGCGGCTCACACCGCCTTCGTCGCTGGCTACTCCCGGGGTGGTGCCCCCGCGCCTCGCGCCCCGACCCCCGCACCGCGCGCCCCGGGTCCGCTTCCGGGGTTCTTCTCGCCCCCGCCACTCGCGCCCTTGCCTCCTGCCAACGCCGGCGGCAACGGTGGTGGCAACGGAGGACGCCGTCGTCGACGTCGCAACGGTGGCGGCAACGGCGGTGGCCACGCCGGTGACACCGCTCCCACGCCCCGTCCACCGCAGCAGATCGCCCCCACGCCACCATGGATCGCCGGCCATAACCCCTGGACCGGGGTCGTCCACGCCTACACCATGCCCGTGCCGCGCGCCCCATACCCGGGCACCATGGGGCCACGCCCGGCCCTGCACCAGGCTCTCTACGCCGCGGCGCCCCAGCCCGTCACCGCGACCAGCTACGCTGCGCCCCCGGCTCCTCCCGCCTACTACGCCGCGCCTCCGAGCACGTCCCAGTGGGACCCCGCCTTGCTGACCGCCCTCCAGACCGCCTCCACGGCGGGCGCGTACAGCGGTGGCGGCGATTGGTTCATGGACACCGGCGCCTCCGCGCATATGGCCGCTCACCCCAGTAACCTCTCTAATTCTACTCCCGCCTCCACTTCCTCCCGCATAATCGTCGGCAACGGTCATGCTCTTCCTATCACTCACACTGGCTCCGCCCCTTTTCCCTCCACCTCCACTCCTCTTTCTCTCAATAATGTCATTGTTTCTCCTCAGTTAATTCAAAACCTTGTTTCTGTTCGTTCTCTTGCTCGCGATAATAATGTGTCTGTGGAATTTGACGCCTCTGGTTTTTCTGTTAAGGATGGTCGTACTCGGATGCTTCTCCACCGCAGTGACAGCCCCGGCGATTTATACCCTGTTTGGTCGTCCTCCACCATCGCCAGCAGTCCACTCACCCTCTCCGCCGGTGTCGACCTATGGCACGCTCGCCTCGGCCATCCTAGCTCCACCGCCCTCCGTCACATACTGCAAGGATTTGATTTTACTTGTAATAAAACGGATGCTCATTCTTGTGAAGCATGTCGTCTAGGCAAACATGTTCGTCTTCCGTTTAATTCTTCCTCCACAGTCGCGTCTTTTCCTTTGAGCTTATTCATAGTGATGTTTGGACCTCGCCGGTTCCGAGTAACTCTGGTTATACCTTTATCTTGTGATTTTGGATGATTACTCACATTTTGTGTGGACTTTTCCCCTACGCCGTAAATCCGACGTCGCCGCCACCCTCACCGCCTTTTTCGCGTACGTCTCCACTCAATTCGGCCGCCCCATCCACGCCTTACAAACCGATAATGGCAAAGAGTTCGACAACATCACCATCCGCACCCTTCTCGCCTCCCATGGTGCCATCTTTCGTCTCACGTGTCCATACACTTCCCAACAAAACGGTCGTGCTGAACGCATCCTTCGTACTCTCAACGACTGCGTGCGCACCCTTTTGTTCCATGCCTACATGCCCCCACGGTTCTGGCCGGATGCCCTCGCCACGGCGACCCTTCTCGTCAACATCCGCCCCTGCCGCGTGCGTTGGCAATACACGCCGCACCAGCTCCTCTTTGGTGTGCCACCCTCCTACGATGATCTACGCATCTTCGGCTGCCGCTGCTACCCTAGCACCGCCGCCACCGCCGCGCACAAGCTCGCGCCGCGCTCTCTCCCTTGTGTGTTTCTCGGCTACCCCGCCAACACCAAGGGCTACCGCTGCTGCTCCTACGGGTGTGCTCACCCGCGCGCGTGGGCGGGCGTGCGTCGTCCGTCCACTCGCTACCCGCCGACCAGTACGTCTGCACGGCGTCTACATCCGAGCCTTCGCCGGTGCCCACCTCTGCCAGGGCCGCCTTGCGCGACCCGCAGTGGCACGCCGCCATGCAGGAGGAGTACGACGCGCTGCAGCGCAATCGGACCTGGGAGCTGGTCCCTCGTCCTCCTCGCGCCAACGTCATCACCGGCAAGTGGGTCTTCGAGCACAAGCTCGGCCCGGATGGCAAGCTGGAGCGCTATAAAGCGCGTTGGGTGGTCCGCGGATTTCGCCAACGCACCGGCGTCGACTTCAGGATACGTTCGCCCCGGTTGTCAAGCCGGGCACGATCCGCACTGTTCTGCACCTCGCCGCCTCTCGCACGTGGCCGGTGCACCAGATGGACGTCTCCAACGCCTTCCTCCATGGTCATCTCTCCGAGCAGGTGTACTGTCAGCAGCCCATTGGCTTCGTCGACACCGAGCATCCGGATCACGTGTGCTTGCTCTCTCGGTCCTTGTATGGGCTGAAGCAGGCGCCCCACGCCTGGTACCAGCGCATCGCCGCGTTCCTCCACCAGCTCGGCTTCCGCTCCACGTGTTCTGATGCGTCGCTCTTTGTCTATCGACAAGGCGCCGACACCGCCTACCTGCTGCTATATGTCGACGACATCATCCTGACGGCATGCACTGATGGTCTCCTTCGACAGCTCACCGACCGTCTTCGTGCTGAGTTCGCCTTGAAGGACCTCGGCCCGCTCCACTACTTCCTCGGCATCGAGGTTGTCCGGCGCGCGGACAGGTTCTTTCTTCATCAGCGGAAGTATGCCCATGAGCTTCTCGAGCGCGCAGGGATGCTTAACTGCCACCCCGCGCCCACTCCTGTCGACACGAAGGCCAAGCTCTCGGCCAGCGATGGGTCGCTGGCCTCCGACGCGCCATTCTACCGCTCCATCGTCGGTGCCCTGCAGTACTTGACGCTGACACGTCCGGAGCTGCAGTATGCCGTGCAGCAGGTGTGCTTGCATATGCATGCTCCCCGGGACGCTCACTGGTCAGCGGTGAAGCGGATACTCCGCTATATTCGCGGCACCATGGACTTCGGCCTCTCGCTGCACGCTCGCCCTCGACCGACATCGTCGCCTACTGGATGCGGACTGGGCTGGATGCCCCGACACGCGGCGCTCCACCTCGGGTTACTGCGTCTACCTCGGCTCGTCGCTCGTCTCTTGGTCCTCCAAGAGGCAGCCCACCGTGTCTCGCTCCAGCGCCGAGGCCGAGTACCGCGCCGTGGCTAACGCCGTGGCTGAGTGCACGTGGCTTCGTCAGCTTCTCTCGAGCTCTCTTGTCCTGTCGACAAGGCCACGGTGGTATTTTGTGATAACGTTTCGGCTGTCTACCTCTCCGCCAACCCCGTTCATCATCGGCACACCAAGCACATTGAGCTGGATATCCACTTTGTCCGTGAGCAGGTTGCCCTCGGTCACGTTCGAGTTCTTCACGTGCCGACTTCTCAGCAATTTGCAGATATCATGACGAAGGGATTGCCGTCGACGACTTTTCCTGAGTTTCGCTCCAGTCTATGTGTTGGTACCGACCCTTCGACTGCGGGGGGGGTGTTGAGATATGTATTGTGTAGATATAGGTCCCCGTGTATTTCAGGGTTGTACCTGTATTTTGTGTCTATATATACATGAGCAGCCGGCCCTATTGGGCGTGTGCATTGTCCCATACCTTTCTACACAACTTACATCTGCATGGTGATCCAACAAAATCTTCATAGCGCCATCCTGCTTATGCATAGCAGCAACATGCAACGGTGTTCCAAAATCAGTAGAAAATGGATCGACATAAGCGCCTCTGGAGAGCAAGAGTTCTACTACTTCACAGCGCCCTGAATCAGACATTTGGAAAGTAAATAAAATTAACTACATGACTATTCTTTTTATTAGCAATTCCGCTATGCTCCACTTCAGTTCTGTCGACTCGTATCAACTGAGTTGTGAGATGAATCAATTATGCGAAAGCCATAGACCACCACCTGCACGGGTATGCATTACTGACAAAATGGTTGTGCGCAGATGAACAATTTGCGACCTTGTTCTAGGCCAAAGAAATTATAGGGTTCGTATTTTCTACTCTATTAGCACAAGTATAAAAAATCTATCTCCCACAATTGCAGTCCCTTTTTGTCTTTCTTCATCCACCAAATGGAGACCCGACAGTATATCAAAAAATATCTCAAAAAAAGTAACCTTTTTGGAGGTTGTAACTGTTGCCCGTGAGACCTTTTGCTCGAGAGAGAGTGAGAGTGCGAGAGGGGAGTGTGTGTGCCAAAGAAATGGTTTGCCTCGATTTTCTCATTGTATTCCTCCCTCTAAATAGGGGTTGTGCAGGCTGGCTGCCTAAGTCAACTATCCAGTCACATCGCTGCGACGTGACCGGTCATACCTCTATCTGACATGCCACTGTTGGCGATGTCATGACTAGGAAACACTGTAGGTGACATCTAGCACGTCCTATCTACCTACTCTGTACTGGTGCTGACGCACCACTTCAAGACACGGGCTACAGGACAAAAGTCCTCGCACCCGAAGAACTGGCGACTGCCCTGACCCGAAACAGGCTTCGGCTCAGGCTCACTACCTCGACTCGGGACAGACCCCGGAGTCGGCACTCACTAACTTGTCGACTCCCTCGCACTCGAAGGAATGTCGACTGGACACACAAGCCTATTTCCAACAATCACTCCCTAGGCTTGAGTTCCGGAGACACCTCTACCATGCCGATCCTTGTGCGCAGCTCCGCCAGGCGGACTCGTCCAAGTGGCTTGGTCAGCATGTCTGCGAGTTGGTGTTCGGTGGGCACGAACTCCCGCTCGACTTTCTTCGCCTCCACGCAGTCTCGAATGAAGTGGTACTTCAGGTCGATGTGCTTTTATCGCTCGTGGAAGACGGGATTCTAGGCGAGCGCGATAGCCGACTTGTTGTCGACTTTGAGCACCACGTGCTTAGCTTCCGTTGCTGAACTCGGACAGCAACCGAGCTAGCTAGATCCCCTAGCAAGCAGCTGTGGCAGCCGCCACATACTCTGACTCGCAGCTCGACAGAGCCACGACCTTCTGCTTGAGTGACTGCCAGGTCACTGGGCTGCTCCCGAGGAAGTACAGGGTGCCTGACGTACTCTTGCGTGAGTCGACGTCGCCCGCCAGGTCGCTGTCGCTGTGGCCGACCAGGCGCGGTGCACCTTCACTCCTCCCATACCTACCCGAGTCGTTGTGACCCGGTGATGTAGCGCAGGATGTGCTTCACGGCCGCGAGGTGCTCCAGAGTTGGAGCCTCCATGAACCGCGATACGAACCCGACTGCGAAGGTCAGGTCCGGCCTCGTGTGCACCAAGTACCGGAGGCTCCCGACAATGCTCCGGTACTCGGTAGCATCTGTCGCGGGTGCCGTGCTGCACTTGGACAGCTTGAAGAGTGGCTCCATGGGTGCGTGGACGGGATTGTACCCGCCCATCCCCGCCTTCTCCAGCAGCTTCAGGGCGTAGGCACCCTTCGAGATATCGATCCCGCTGGGTCCTTGTCGAACCTCGATGCCAAGGTAGTAGCTCAACAACCCGAGGTCGGACATCTGGAATAGGCTCCGCATCTCCAGCTTGAATCTGTCGATGTCGCTGGAATCCGAGCCCGTGATCACCAAGTCGTCGACGTAGACACCGACTAAGAGCCGGCTTGGAGTCGCTCCTCGCGCGTACATGCCATGCTCCGACTCGCACCTTGTGAAGCCGAGCTTGACGAGGCATGCATCGAGCTTGGTGTTCCATGCCCTTGGCGCCTGCTTGAGACTGTAGAGTGCCTTGCTGAGTCGAAGCACCAGGTGCTCCTTCCCCTTTGCAGCGAAGCCGGTTGGCTGCTGCACATACACCTCTTCCTCCAACTCGCCATTGAGGAAGGCTGACTTGACGTCCATGTGGTGGACGTCCCACCCCGCACTCGCCGCCACGGCTAGTAGTAGCCTGACGGACTCGAGACGGGCCACGGGTGCGAAGACCTCATCGTAGTTGACCCCGTGCCGCTGCACATAGCCCTTCGCCACCAGGCGAGCCTTGTGCTTAAGGACTGCGCCGTGCGCATCCTTCTTCACCTTGCACACCCACTTCAGGCCGATCGCGCGGTGACCTGGTGGTAAGGTGGCTAGCCTCCAAGTCGAGTTAGAATCGATGGCCTCCAGCTCCTCCTGCATCGCCTACCTCTAGCTGGCATGCGCCTTCGCCTCATCGAACGAGCCTGGCTCTTCGGAGGCGAGGTAGTGGAGCTCCTCGTCCGGCTCAAGGGCCGAACCCACTTCGAGCACGTTCTGCAGCGTGCGGAACCGGTGATCGAAGCTCATGTCGTCTTCTGCATCGAGCATACCTGAGTACCTCGAGGGTGGCGTGACGAACTCGACGCCAGAGACAGCCGGAGTCGAAGACTCGGCTGTCGGGTGCTCCGGTGTTGTTGGAGAACCAGCTGGGGATGCACTCCCGACTCCTGGAGTCGGCGAGTCTGGAGTCGGCGAGTCGGGTGCTGGACCCACACTCCCGTCTCCCGGAGTCGGCTGTGGCTCGAACACCATGTGCTCGACCATGAAGGAGTCGTCTCCGAAAGTGTTCACCGGCGTGTCCGGCGAACTCCAGTCCCAGCGCGCGTTCTCGTCGAACACGGCATCTCGCGTGATGGTCACGCGGTTAGTCACTGGGTCATAGGCCCGATATCCCTTCGTCCCAGGTTGGTACCCGACGAAGATCATCGGCCTGCTCCGGTCATTGAGCTTCTTCAGCCCGGGGCGCGTCTCTGACATGCACCACGCACCCAAACGTGCGTAGGAAGCTCACATTCGGCTTGCGGTCATGCCAGGACTCGAACGGCGTCTTGCCGTCCACGCTCTTGGTGGGTGACCTGTTCAAGATGAACACGGCCGTTGTCACCGCCTCACCCCAGAATTCTCTGGGTACCTTCTTGGCCTTCAGCAGACTGCGGTCCATGCCCACAATCGTCTGGTTGCGTCGCTCCACGATGCCATTCTGCTGCGGGGAGTACGGAGCCGTCAGGTGACGCTCCACTCCGAGCTCAGCGCAGATGCTGTGAAGGATCCAGAGGTGAATTCGCCTCCGCGATCCATGCGCAGCGTGCGCAGCTTGCAGCCTGTTTCTGCTTCGGCTCCCGCCTGGATGGCGGTTGCGGCCTCGTCCTTCGTCGAGAGAAGGGCGAGCCACATGTACCGCGACAGGTCGTCCACCAGCAGGAGGAAGTACCTCTTCCCGCTTGGTGTGGCCGGGGTGATCGGCCCGCAGAGGTCGTCGTGGACCAACTCGAGTTGCTCCTTTGCCCGGAACTTCGCTTGCTTTGCGAATGGGGCTCGCCTCTGCTTCCCTGCTAGGCAGGCGTCACAGAGCTGGTTCACGTGCTCCACCAGAGGGAGGCCACGCACCATCTCGCCCTTCGCCAGTCTGCGCAAGCTGTCGAAGTTGAGTTGACCGAACCGCGCATGCCAAGTCCATGCCGGGTCATCGCCAGTGCCCATGACTAGGCACACTGGCTGCGCGACTCGCGCGTGCAGCTTGTACATCCGGTTCGGCTCTCGCCTGACCTTGATCAGGAGTTGCCGCTCCCTATCACGCACTCGGAGGATCCCATCCTCGATCAGCACCTGACAGCCGTTCTCGTCGAACTGGCCCAGGCTGATGATCTGCGTGTTCAGCCGGGGTATGTAATACACCCGGTGACGGCCCGGTGCTCGCCTGACTTGCAGACGAAGAGCACCGTCCCTTGCCCGCAGATGTCGACTCGCGAGCCGTCGCCGAACTTGACAGTCCCGATGACGCTCGTGTCGAGCTCCGCGAACGCGGCGCGGTCACCAGTCATGTGATTGGTGGCGCCCGAGTCGAGGTACCAGACGCCCTTCTTGGCGTCCCCCTCTTGCGCCAGGTTGACCTGCGCCTTCTCCTCTAGCATGAGGAGGACCGGCTCCTTGCGAGTCGGGTCGGCCAGCACCTCCCGAGCTGCCATGGTCGACTCCTCCCAAGTCAACGCAGTCGAGTCCTTGTGACCCGACGATGGTGTCGAGTCCTCCTGACCCGACACTCCCGGATCCTTGCGACCCGAGACGGCCAACTCCTCTTGAGTCGCCAAGCCTAGCTCCTTTCTAGCTGGGGCAGTCGAGTCCTTGTGACTCGACGCTCCTGTCGAGTCCTCATGACCCGACGATGCTGTCGACTCCTCCCGAGTCGACATGTCCCACTCCGCGATCCACTGGATGGCGGGAGTTCCTGCGGAGGAGTTGATGATCCCTCCGACTCCGCCACTGGTCGAGTCGCTGACTCTGCCACCGGTCGAGACAAGGGTGCCGCCTCCGAGGTGCTCGACTCCGCCTGGCGAGTCGAAGCAGGGAGTTGTGGGGCAGACGCGATGGTGCAGGCCTCCATCATGAGGAGCACGATGTCGTCTTTGTCGTCTCCGCCACGGACGAGGTGTGCTTCCGCACCCTCTGCGCGCACGAGGTGTGCTTCCTCGCGCTTCTTCTTGCCGCAGTCCCGCGCCCAGTGGCCGGCGACTCCGCAGTACCTGCACGTGTCCTTCGACGTGCCAGGGTTCCCGGCTCCGCGAGCCGAGCTGCCCCTACCGTGACCGCGCGGCTTGCCGCCGACGCGTCCGGTATGGCTGGAGGATCCACCTCCGTCCTGCAGGCGCATCCGAGAGAACCACTCCTCCTCCGTGAGGAGTAGTTTCCCAGCCTGCTTGGCCTCCGGCTTCTCCGCCTCATGTCGCTCCTCGGCCGTTTTGAGGCGGCCGATGAGCTCCTCCATGGGGAGCTTGTCGTGGTCAAGCAGAGTCTCGATAGAGCATGCCATCTGCGAGAATCTCGTGGGAACGACCGAGAGAAACTTACGGATTGTGTCTGGCTCGGTGATGGTGACGCCGAGTGATACCCACAAGTATAGGGGATCGTTGAAATTTTCGATGTGTAAGTATTAGTATCGATCCCACGAGGAGTAGAAGGTATAAGTATTTATCCTCTCAAATAAGAGTGTCACTTCTCTTATTATCTATGCACTAGACAAAGTAAAATGATGCAAATGTTTTTGGGTTTTTGGTGTAGGGTTTGCAATAAAAAAAATATGATGAGTGAAAGCTCTCAAAGAGAGAGAAAGCCCAATCCTCTATGCAGCAAGAGGACAGCTTGAGTGGTGTTTCTTATGCGTGGAAAACGTTCCCAAGGGCTACATGGATTTCATGGCATAGATTTCTAGAACAACAAGGTAGCATTTTGTCAAGTTTTAATCTTCTTTGGACGGAGCCATAATTAGGTGTAGCTAAATAAATAAACTAAACCCATTATGATGGATCATGTGGCCAAGTAAATGACTGCACAAGAATTATTAAGACATAAAGTCCCACCATAGCATTACACTCTAAGGTCCCCGATATAAATCCCCTCCTAATGTAACTTCATGACTCGGTCAAGGGTTTACGTGTCCTCCCAAGTCTCCCTCAATTCATTACACTAGTGTGTTCTCCTATGAGCCCATAAAGGTGAAGTGAGGTGCAGTCGACGTTCGCACAACACCATCATAGAATTGCATAAAGATAAAAAGTAGACAAAATACCAACACATGTCATATATAAATCATTGCCAATTCATCCTATGCCCCCAGGAACATGAGAGAACTACTCACAACGCCAAGACATGATATGATTCAATGGTATAAGTGGTACAACACAATCTGAAAATATAATCTAACCCCAAGACAATGACAAGTAGCCAATCATACACAGGTAGAATAGCACTTAAACAATAACTAGGGTTCGAACAATCTCAAACTATGAGGGGGATGAAGTGGATCACGAAGATGGTGATGGAGATGGTGCTGGTCTTGACGGTGGTGTTGATGGAGACCGGAGGGGGGATGGAGGAGCCTTGGAGGTGATTCCGGCGGCGTTTCCCCCCCCCGATCTTCTCCGGCGGCAGCCTTCTGTCTCCTGTTTCTTAGTTTTGTGTTTCTCCGCCGCTCCTCTCGAAACTCCTCGAGGGACTATTTTTATAGTCGGTTTTAGGTCAAGACGAACCACGGAGACGAAAACGGACGGCATCGGAGCCACGAGGGAAAGAGGGGTGCCTCGCGCAGCCAGGGAATCTGGCCACGTGGGACCCACCAAAATCCTCCTCGGACTTCCTTTTTTGTGGATCCTTGGCTCATACGTCTTCTTATTTCCAAATATTGGGCCCCGTAAAATCCTAGGTCATTTGGACGTCGTTTGGTCCCTGAAAGTCAAAAACATGGAAAAAGGGGTTTTCTGGTTCTGCAGGGTTAATTCCTAATAAATGGGGAAACTGTGAATTATCCCCTAAAATCATTATAAAACATAAATATAACCCTTATATGATGCAAATAAGTTGGAATATCAAGTAAAATAATGCAAAGTTCATGTATGCATTTTACATGCATCAGCATCCCCAAGCTTAACCATGCTCGTCCTCGAGTATGAAGGTGATAAAACTAACATGGACTTTGCATTTAATACTATCAATGGATATCAAAGATGATTACTATTGCTACATAGAGTCAAATGGTTCATTCTTAATAAGATGTAACAATATGCAAGATAGTTTATGAAGCGATATCAAATATTCAATGTAAGGATGTTCAATGATAATTCACAAAGTGTAACATAAATGAAAAAGTAATATGGACCACAGTATGCATAATGATAAGTAAGAACATCCTACAATGGTCATAGAGTGTAGATGAAAATCTGAATATAAAAGGTGGACACTTTGGAAAGATATTTGAGTAGAGGTAAAACATGAATAAGTTTATCTAACTTCCAAATGCTTCTACTTAATTAATGATTGCAATGTGGTTCATTGGTGTCAAGCTCTCATTGCCCCTATCATACATCTTGAATGATTAAGTTTAAAGTGAAATCAAATATGAGTAATGTGCTTGACAAAGTATGGGTTGAAATCTCATGCCCCTTGAATACGAGTACTTACTCCATGTGTTACTCAACTCGGGAAACAAAGCAAGTTCAATTTAAATATCATTGTAAGTAAAATAGTATCATCAAGAGCGTCAACTGGGGTACCTCTTGTCCCAGGATATGGAACAAGCCCATATCAAAATGACAAGACAAACAAACAAATGAACATCTCAACACCTCTTTTATTTACTATTGGTATAGCTTTTTATTGTGGGGTGCATCACTAAAGGTTCACCATAGCATGTAAGTAAATTTCCATCATGATCCTGATAGCTTAGATTAGCGGCCCAGGCGTCTCTCTAACCATTTATACAAACTCATTTAAACCACTTCATTTCCACATTTATTTCACCATGTAAGCATCCATAAACAAAAGTACATGACATCAACTAAATAAATGAGTGCAATGTTGAAAGCTTCCATGTGATACACATTTCTGCTAACTCCCAACCAAGACTCTTGTCAAGCTCACAACTTCATAATTTTAATCACAATGGGTCATGTTCATTAAGTGAAATAAAAGTAAAGTGTGCATCAAGTTCGTGAGAGCTCTATAACCAACTTTTCCCATAACAATCAACAACATAAGCATTTTAATTCAGAGGTATAAATAATACAAAATAACATGGTAAACATACTCGGAATAGCATAAAGCTAATAGGTAGATATAGTGGACTCATTGGAAAAACTTTGGTTGAAGGTGTTGGAAACAAGTTTTTGCTTGTTGGAATTTTTGGGCTAGCAAGAGGGAGAAAGTTGACCGTCTAAATGCATGCATGAGTGTCCATAAAACTAACTAATCCATGTTAAACAAAGTAAAGTAACATTCAGCATCAAAACATGAATAAAAGATAGCTCTTGATAAAACACTTGCAATTATTACTCATTAACAAGCTCATGAATCATGCAACTATATGTATCTTTTAAAATCAACTCAAACATCCCTTTCCCAATCATTTTAATAGCATCCAACATATTTCAACCCAAATTTCCAGTAGCTCTCTCATATATAAATGATAATGTGGTGGTCTCTCAAAATAAAAATCAAACCTAAACAAACAAAAAGACGCTCCAAGTTTATGCGATAAAGTGTTTGATCGAAAAACAGAAGTTAGACGTGCGCAAACCGAGAGTGTGTAGGTCCAGTGGGTTGTCTTCACATCCCCAAGCTTATGGTTTCACCATCCTTAGATACTCTTGGTGCATCTCCTCTAATCCCTGTGAAAAAACTTCAAAACACCGTTTCTCCCATTTCTTTTCTGTGGGGTGACATTAGTAGTGATAAACAAATAGATTTCTTGCTGCAATAATCCTTAGACAAAAATTCATATGAATGTCCAGTAAGTGTATAATGTTGTATGCCTACTCATAAACTCAATTGGATAAGATTCAAGTTAAAATTCTAAGCATGCATCAAACAAAATGGGACAGAATCTGTCCAGAAAAACAGCAGCAGCAAAACGTATTTTTTTTCCCTACTTAAATTTGTCTAAAAATTCTAAAAATTCATGCATACAGAGGATGAAAAGTTGAACTACAGTTTAAATATGAGCTCATTCGGAGTTACATAATAGGAATTAAAAATCATACCGTGCACAGATTCGTGCTGGAATAATATCTCCGAATGCAATAGCAACTTTTTCAAACCAAAATGGGTAAAACTTGGCACTTTATTAAAAATTCCAGAAACTAAACTAAAACTAATCTCTTATTACAGCAACAGGACAAAGAAAATCAAAAATAAAAACAACCGGGTTGCTCCCGTAAAGCGCTTTCTTTATAGCCATATAGCTAGGCTTACTTACTTGGTATCAAGATGGTTGGAGTGAGGTGGCTTGGCATCCCCAAGCTTAAATTCTTGTACTTATTTGATATATGTTGGGTGAGCCTAGGGGTAACATCCCCAAGCTTGAGTGGTTGTCCCTCTTGATCATTGTTCATCACCCTCAACTCTTCCACTTGAAAATTTCTTTACACAAAACTCATCATAAAACTTGATTAGAGGGGTTAGTGTCTCCATAAATTAAATCCACATAGGTACAACAAAGACATCATGAGTTGATTCTAAACATTAACTACTGTTACTATGGTTGTGTATTGCTCTTTGATCAAAATAACTACACAAAACACAAGTAATGAGAGTAATGCAAAATAAAGACAGAATCTGTCAAAAATTGGACAGCCCGTAAAGAGTGAATTTTCAGAGGCACTTACGTTGCTCAAATCAGAAAATTTGAACTAATGAAATGTGTATTAATAACTGAAGATTTCTGTCGTAAAATTTCAGCTCAAAATTCCTTTTCTGTGATTTTTAACATTTTTCGCAGTGAAGCTCAGGAATCTGTTTTCTGGACAACAAATCACTATTGTTTAATCCTACCTCTCAAAAGAGGTTATTCTTGCCATAAACACTCTTTTTATTTGGTTTTAGCTTTGGGAAAAGTTTTAATGATAGAGACTTTGCAACGGTTCCATTGGCATGAACAACACATGTTCAAGGTCGACCCCAACTTCTCCATTACTCATCTTTCTCATTTACTTTCCCAAATTTTTATATAAAATAAAAATCTTAAACTAGCAATTAGAAAACAGTAAGTAAAGTTATTTTACATGTTGTAAAGATATAAAGGTGTGCTCAAACCGAATAGGAAATTGAAGCATAAGGAACACACCACAGAATATTAAACAATTTACTTTTAAGTCTAACTCTCTTCCTATGCATTGGAATCTTGTAAGAAAATAAATCATTGAAACACAAGGCAAGTAGCATAGGAAGATAAAACAAGAGCAATTTCAAGACTTTGAACTTAAAGAGAGGAAACGTAATAATATTGAAATGTTTAGGACCATGTTTTCCCCTCTCATAATAGTTACAAGTAGTGAAACCAAATTTGATAAAGGAACTTTAGATTGGTGCAACTTTGCAAACTTAGGAACATATAGAGGATTATTAAAACTATCATGTAAGATATTAGCATGTTTTCCTCTTTCAAAATAATTGCAATAAGAACCATAAACATGATGGTCATGGGTGAAATGGTTATTAGTATAAGATAATTTCAGCTCACATAAGTACTTTTCAACATATAAAAGCTTCTCCTCCATGGTGTGAATAGGAGAGTTCAAAAATAAAGTAGGACTCTCATGAGTGAGAGTATTGTCAAAAGCAGCAAGTATATCATTTTATCCTCACATAAAGTAGTAACAATTTCTAAACATGGAGGATCATCAAGCAAAATAGGACCATCATCCAAAGCATTATCATATAGCATATTTAAGCAATACTCCTCATTATCATCAATAAGTTCAATAGTAGCATTATTAAAAAGTAAAGGAGCATTATTAGTTTCATCATAATAGCATAGGTTCTCATTAGGCATAGGTTGACATTCCTCCCTATCGTCAGAATCATAAAAGCAAAGTTTATCATCAGCAATATATTGAAGGTTACCCTCATCCATAGGTGGTGAAGGTGGAAGTTTCCTCTCTTCATTCTCTAGTTGTTCATCATTTTCATCATCTTCTTGGGGTTGCACGGGCATCCCCAAGCTTAGGTTTTTATCCTCTTCACATTCTTCCTCTTCCAAGCTTATGATTTCATCTTCTTCTTCCTGCAAAACATCAGTACTTTCTTGGGGAACCTTGCTCCTCTCTTTATAGTCAACAACATAAATATTTTGAGAGAAGTTGGCTATGCAATATTCAAGAATAGAAGTGACCTCTCTTTCGAATCTCTTAACTCTAGGGCAAGTTTTATTTTCATAAGCAAAGGTGTGCAATTCACAAGATGCATAATAAGTAATAAATTCCTCTACTTGTTCCATCCCTAAATGTGTATAATCATTAGTATTGTAAGATGCTATGACACGTTCTTCATGGAACTTACATTGAAATCCAAAGTGTCTTTTTGTATAATCAAAGCAACAAGTTGTATTATTATGGAATAAAAGCCACTCTCCAGCAATATATTTTAATCTTTTCATGAAACCTTCTAGTTTTATCCCTTCCGTTGACTCTCTAAATTCCTTAGCAATTTTAGCAGCTTTCATGTACCCAGAGTACCAATCCAACATCCATTCCCTACCAGAAGTTTTTATGGTATTTTCCATTTTTTTAATTTTTTTGCGTTTTTGATATATAATGCAAAACTGAAAGCAAATAAATATCTAGTGCAAACAAGAATAAAAACTTAAGCGCTACACTCCCCGGCAACGGCGCCAGAAAATGTCTTGATACCCACAAGTATAGGGATCGTTGAAATTTCGATGTGTAAGTATTAGTATCGATCCCACGAGGAGTAGAAGGTATAAGTATTTATCCTCTCAAATAAGAGTGTCACTTCTCTTATTATCTATGCACTAGACAAAGTAAAATGATGCAAATGTTTTTGGGTTTTTGTGTAGGGTTTGCAATCAAATAAAATATGATGAGTGAAAGCTCTAAAAGAGAGAGAAAGCCCAATCCTTTATGCAGCAAGAGGACAAGCTTGAGTGGTGTTTCTTATGCGTGGAAAACGTTCCCAATGGCTACATGGATTTCATGGCATAGATATTTCTAGAACAACAAGGTAGCATTTTGTCAAGTTTTAATCTTCTTTGGACGGAGCCATAATTAGGTGTAGCTAAATAAATAAACTAAACCCATTATGATGGATCATGTGGCCAAGTAAATGACTGCACAAGAATTATTAAGACATAAAGTCCCACCATAGCATTACACTCTAAGGTCCCCGATATAAATCCCCTCCTAATGTAACTTCATGACTCGGTCAAGGGTTTACGTGTCCTCCCAAGTCTCCCTCAATTCATTACACTAGAGTGTTCTCCTATGAGCCCATAAAGGTGAAGTGAGGTGCAGTCGACATTCGCACAACACCATCATAGAATTGCATCAAAGATAAAAAGTAGACAAAATACCAACACATTTCATATATAAATCATTGCCAATTCATCCTATGCCCCCAGGAACATGAGAGAACTACTCACAACGCCAAGACATGATATGATTCAATGGTATAAGTGGTACAACACAATCTGAAAATATAATCTAACCCCAAGACAATGACAAGTAGCCAATCATACACAGGTAGAATAGCACTTAAACAATAACTAGGGTTCGAACAATCTCAAACTATGAGGGGGATGAAGTGGATCACGAAGATGGTGATGGAGATGGTGCTGGTCTTGACGGTGGTGTTGATGGAGACTCCGGAGGGGGGATGGAGGAGCCTTCCGGAGGTGATTCCGGCGGCGTTTCCCCCCTCCGATCTTCTTCAGCGGCAGCCTTCTGTCTCCTGTTTCTTGGTTTTGTGTTTCTCCGCCGCCTCCTTTCGAAACTCCTCGGGGACTATTTTTATAGTCGGTTTTAGGTAAGACGAAGCCACGGAGATGAAAATGGACGGCATCGGAGCAACGAGGGGGAAAAGGGGGTGCCTCACGTGGCCAGGGAATCTGGCCGCGTGGGACCCACCAAAATCCTCCTCGGACTTCCTTTTTCGTGGATCCTTGGCTCATACGTCTTCTTATTTCCAAATATTGGGCCCCGTAAAATACTAGGTCATTTGGACGTCGTTTGGTCCCTGAAAGTCAAAAACATGGAAAAAGGGGTTTTCTGGTTCTGCAGGGTTAATTCCTAATAAATGGGGAAACTGTGAATTATCCCCTAAAATCATTATAAAACATAAATATAACCCTTATATGATGCAAATAAGTTGGAATATCAAGTAAAATAATGCAAAGTTCATGTATGCATTTTACATGCATCACCGAGCACCCCAAGCTGCGACACGAGTGACGACAGCCGCATGGCGAAGTCGTCGATGTTCTCGCCATCGCCGAACTTGATGGCATCGTACTGCTTCATGAGCGCCGTCGCCTTTGCCTCCCGGACACGGGTGTCTCCCACCCGCATCGTCTTGATCGCCTCCCATGCCTCCTTGGTCGTCTTCTTTGTCGCTAGTGTGGAAACCATCTCCGGCGAAACACGAGCAGCACGTACTCCAGCGCTGCTCGGTCCGTCTCGCGCTCCTCCGTGCCATCGTGCACGGCGGTCCAAACACGGCGTGCCTCAAGCTTCACCTGCATGAGTAACGCCCAGTTCGTGTAGTTTGACCGCGTGAGTAGCGGCCACGAACTACCGGCCTCCCGCACAACACGCTGGACTGCCAGCGTGCTCGCGGCCTCCTTCACCTCCGCCGGTAAGAGCGCCTTGCCGTTGCCCATCTCCGGTGAGATCTCTCAAGAACCCAAGCTCTGATACCAATTGTTGCCCGTGAGACCTTTTGCTCGAGAGAGAGTGAGAGTGAGAGAGGGGAGTGTGTGTGCCAAAGAAATGGTTTGCCTCGATTTTCTCATTGTATTCCTCCCTCTAAATAGGGGCTGTGCAGGCTGGCTGCCTAAGTCAACTATCCTGTCACATCGCTGCGACGTGACCGGTCATACCTCTATCTGACATGCCACTGTTGGCGATGTCATGACTAGGAAACACTGTAGGTGACGTCTAGCACGTCCTATCTACCTACTCTGTACTGGTGCTGACGCACCACTTCAGGACACGGGCTACAGGACAAAAGTCCTCGCACCCGAAGAACCTGGCGACTGCCTGACCCGAAACAGGATTCGGCTCAGGCTCACTACCTCGACTCGGGACAGACCCCGGAGTCGGCACTCACTAACTTGTCGACTCCCTCGCACTCGAAGGAATGTCGACTGGACACACAAGGCTATTTCCAACAGTAACAAACTCTCTCTTTCCAATATAATGAAATCGCAAAAGTCTTGCGTTTCTCCAAAAAAGTATATCAAAAATTTCACTAGACATTCATCATTTGGAAGGCTCGTGGAGAGGAGTAAACCC
The DNA here is from genome assembly GCA_947311845.1 of Poa pratensis. Taxonomy (NCBI): domain Eukaryota; kingdom Viridiplantae; phylum Streptophyta; class Magnoliopsida; order Poales; family Poaceae; genus Poa; species Poa pratensis. The sequence goes on from CAMZMU010000038.1 coordinate 24,682,258, forward strand.
TGTTATGTCTACATTGTTTGGATTGGCACCTTGATCAAGAAGATACCTAACAATATCCACATGCTCACCTCCACAAGTAATTGCCCAGACCAGGTGTTTTACCTGTCAAGAACACGAAAAAAATGAAAGCTTGATTATGCATTTGCATCAGAACAAACAAGTGATGTTTTCTATGCATAGATTCAGATGTTCTATACAACTGTACAACATGTTTTAAAGAGAGAACAGGCACACCGTTTATGTCAAGGGCATGGACATCCACCCGGATGTCCTCGACTAGGAACTCGCACACATCCGCATTGTTGCACACGGCGGCGTGGTGCAGCGCCCCACCACCGTGATCTTTAACGGCTTCCACCGCCTCCGCTGCCTCGCCATCCCTGCGCGTACGTACGGATCGATCGGCCCCCAAATCAAACATACATAAATACTCCCGAATGAGAGAGAGGCAGAAGCGCACGCTCGAGGAGGGTGATGTCGCCCGTGATTGCCGCGTCGAGGAGCCGCCTCTCCGGTGTCCGTCAGCTGCAGGGAAGAGAGCCGATCGAGTGAGTTACGGCTAGGGTTTGGGGCGGCGGAGGGAGAGGCTCTTACGTAGGCGAATTCGTGGCGAGGGCGCGTCATGGCGGCAGAGTGGGAGAGAGTTGGTAGGGTTTAGGGGTTTCGTCGGAGTGGAGAGTGGGAGTGGCTGAGTGGAAGTGGAGTAGCAGGTGGAAGCGGGAAGAGGATGGGCGGAGCCACCGAGGTAGAAGGGGAATGTCTGTCTAGAATAGTTGACCGTGAAATTTCTATTTCTTTCTCTACATTGATTCATTGAACATATAATGAACATGAAATATATACTACAGTATAGCAGATAAAAATTATCATTCGTTTTTGCAAATGCAGTCGTGACCAAAACAGCTATATAGAAACATAAAAATTGCTTAGGGTGAACTAGATATGAACGTATAATGAACCACGGAAACAAGACATCAACAAAAAATTAGAGCTTTTGAGGAGCAAGATCATGTACTCCTGATCAATAGCGCAATAGTTGTTTCTGGTAAAAAAAGGTAAAATTATTGTGAAAAATGTTTACATGAGAAAGTTATACTATGGTCATTTCACAAAATTAACGGTGAACAACTACTTTGGAAATATCATTTGTGGCGCTCTAAATTTCAGGTTTCATAATAAAAATTGAGTTCTAATTTGTTACCAACAAATAATTAATTTGCAAAATATCCTTTTTGTGCTCAAAATTTCATAATTAAATTTGAGTTTCTGAGTTGCTATCATTAGAAAACATAAACAGTTAGATTACAATAGGAAAACAACACTGCTAGAAAAAATCAACAATAGTTGAATGTAAAATGATAAGCAAGACAAACAAATTTCATTTTGTAAGTTGAGACTATCACTAAACAACATGCCTCGCTTCATAGTGTTTTCACACTAATGATGTATCTCTCCGTTCCAAATTAGTACTAAATCTGCGTCAATTAATTTGGAACGGAGGGAGTAGAAAGAAAACTAGTAGGAGTTTATGAGGTGTTTGTACTAAAGTTTCTTAGAGAAACCATCTCGGAAACTAAAAAATCAAAGTTTTCTATTACTCCCTCCATTCATTTTTATAAGGCATTCTAACTTTTTTTCGAAAAATATACGTATCTAGACATATTTAGTGTGTAGGTTCAATCATTTTGATCTATATATAGTCCATATTTAATTATCTTGAATGCCTTCTAAAATTGAACGGAGGGAGTAGTTTACTTCATCACGAAGACTTCACCATTGGTTTGTATGTTCAATGAACCGATTGAATCTTGGAAAATAGCAGTAAATTATGGTTAATTATTGCTTAAATGTCATTTATAAAGGAGTGAATCAAATGACTTGCACTTCGGTTGCTATTGCTTTGAGTGAGTATTATATATAGTGGTTCGAGAAACACTAGATTAAGAGGATACTAATTATAGGAAGGGTGATTTTTCTCCCTCCCCATTCAAGAAGTGGTGTGTTGTGGTGTTCACCCCACCACAACTTGTCACTTGTCCAGTTGTGGGAGAGCTTACATTTGGAACTGAATTTCGGGATAAATCTTCACATCCATTGTGTGGTTTTGCTCAACCCTTTACTAACTCGTATCTAGTTTATTATATTGTTTATCTTGAATTGCTAGATATATTGTGGTCGTATAAGTTTCTCACATCTAGTTGCATTATCTAGAGAAGTTATATTCTTATTAATCCCTAATTTATTAAAGAAAATAATAAAAGTTATAATCGCCTATTTACCTCTCTAATCGGGCTCTTCAATCCTTTCAGATGCACTCGTTTCCAGTTCATGAAGAAAAGTGCCAATCTACCCAGTTATAGATATTGAAGTTTAGCCACACGAGACGTGTTGTGTATCATGTGGATATAATCTGATTCGAACTATTCGTGCTTAAGACATCGACTCGATCGTACACTTTTTCAACGTCAAGCCCCTCCCCCCCCCCCCCGGCGATCCCTTGCTACCAACGTCGCATACAAGATGAATCTACCCCTTGATGAACGTGGTCTAAGTGGGACTAAAGATTTCTTTGCACGACCGGTAAAGCATAGAGGCAAAAGCCTTGCAGATAATCTAAAAAATACGCTAATAAGCGCAGTGGTGCGAAACAGAGAGATGGTGATCATGCCTTGAACTGTTGGAATGAGATAGAAAACCCTAATGTTATGCCTAACAACATCTACTCCATCAAATAAAGTTGTTAGAAATGTGCAAAAGCGTCATGTTTGACTAACGGCCAAAACTTTCTGAGGAAGGGCATTGGGAAACCATCCCATCGAGGGTTTGCATCCATCTCAAGGTTACCACTCCAACCACCAAGATACTGCCTCAAGGCCGCCGAACACATTCTCAACAGACAAATGGAGCTGTCTGAATTCAATCTTTTGGAACGAAAGATCATACATCAGCGTCGCATCATCAGGGGCCGTCCAGTCTACGTACGCGTGAGCTAGCAGGTCGCAAAGTGTTCCTTTGATTCTCAAAACTTTATTTATGTGAAGCACATGTCATTTGGGATCGACATGGAAACTTGGCCTGCAAGTTCTTATGTGATTTGTTCCTTAGTTCCCAAGTACCGGTCAATTCAGGAGGTTCGTCAGATTCCTTCGCAATGGATGGTTCCGCGCAATAACGTTGGCTATAAATTATTGGCAATTTGGCATACTTTACAGTTTACATGAGCAATTCAAAAGCTGGTTGGAAAATAATGGTTTAGTTTGGACAGTAGCAACAAACGTGTGTTAATTGCTGTTGCTATAAAGCCATCAGAAGCAGGCAGCTGTGTTCAGTGAAGTGCAGAACAGCATAACAGTGGCGGATAGTACAGAGCACCGCGCGGGGCATGGAGACGATCGGCGGCGACGCCCACGTCCACGGCTACGGCTGGGCCGGGCTGTGGTCGGCGGTGGCCAGCCTCATCTTCCTCTGGTCCATGGTGCAGCAGTACGTCCCCGCGCAGCTCGAGGAGTACCTGACCATCCTCTCCCGCCGTTTACACGCGGCCGTGTCTCCCTACGTCACCATCACCATCGACGAGCACGTCGCCGACTCCTTCTTCGGCCGCAGCGAGGCCTACCTCGCCGCGGAGGCCTACCTCAGCGCCACCTGCGCCTCCAGCGCCCGCCGCCTCCGTGCGGACCTAGCCGCCGGCAGCGAGCGCATGAGCGTCGCCGTCGACGACCACGAGGAGGTCGTTGACGAGTTCCGTGGCGCCAAGCTCTGGTGGCGCAAGACCAAGACGCTCCCGCGCGGCAACGTCATCAGCTGGTCGGCGCACGAGGAGGAGCGCCGCACGTACTGCCTCACCTTCCACCAGCGCCACCGCGGCCTCGTCGACGCTCTGTACCTGCCGCACGTCCTCGCCGAGGGCCGCGCCGCCACCGTCAGGAACCGCCAGCGCCGCCTCTTCACCAACAACCCCAGCAGCGACTGGTCCGGCTGGGATGCCCGCGTGTGGAGCCACGTGAAGCTCGAGCACCCGTCCACCTTCGCCACGCTCGGCATGGACCCTGGAAAAAAGCAGCACATCATCGACGACCTCGAGATGTTCCGCGACGGGAAGGATTACTACGCCTCCGTGGGCAAGGCGTGGAAGCGCGGTTACCTGCTGTTCGGGCCACCCGGCACCGGCAAGTCCACCATGATCGCCGCCATGGCCAAGTATCTCGATTACGATATCTACGACCTCGAGCTCACGGCGGTGAAGAATAACACGGAGCTACGGAGGCTCTTCATAGAGACGACAGGAAAGTCTATCATCGTCATTGAGGACATCGACTGCTCCATCGATCTCACCGGTAAACGCAAGAAGATGAAAAAGAAGAAGACCAAGGACGAGAGCGGCAAGAAAAAGAAGAAGATGCCGCCGGCGCCAGCAGAGGATGATGAAAACAAGGTGACTCTTTCGGGGTTGCTCAACTTCATCGACGGGCTGTGGTCGGCCTGCGGAGGCGAGCGGATCATAGTGTTCACGACCAACCACAAGGAGAAGCTTGACCCGGCTCTCATCCGACGGGGCAGGATGGACTCGCACATCGAGATGTCATATTGTTGCTTCGAGTCCTTCAAGGTGCTCGCGAAGAACTACCTGCACGTCGCCGACCACGAGAGTTTCAGTGAAATCCGGCAACTTCTAGGGGATGTCGACATGACGCCGGCGGACGTGGCCGAGAACCTGATGCCCAAGTCGAAGAAAAAGGATGTGGCCGCCTGTCTCGCTAAGGTTGTTAAGGCGCTCAAAGAAGCAAAGGAGGAATCGTTGGCCAAAGCATTAGCCGGGGAGAAGAACGAAGAGGAAGCCGAAGATGATGACGACGAAGATGACAGCAGCAGCTCCGGCGAAGAGGAGGAAAATGGAAAGAATAAGAAAAAATAGAATGACGCGTCCAATGGCCCAGGCCCAATCCAAAATTAGGGCCTGTCATCCTGAGTTCAATGGTGTATGTATCTAGACTAGTTGAATGCCGTGCGTTGCCACGGCCTACATAATTTTTTTTATACATAATGATGCACGTGAAATACATATATATTCAATAAAACCTATGACATGAAGGATCCCAACATAGGAAGATTTTGTCCAAATGAAACATGAATGCGCATATAAACATGATTGCCCGTACTTCGCTACGGAGCAAACACAACATCTAAAATTCATATTTATAGGGATTAGACAAACATCATTTGCTCGTATTGGCCCCATGTCTAAGCTAACAATAAAGTAGCATGCATGCATATGCCATGTTGCAAGCCGTGTAACTCTAAACTCAGTTTGCCATTTTTCCATTATCTCCTGCAACATAACAACGAACTCTAATGGAGTTGCTCGAACTTTTCTACTATTTTCGCACCATAAATCTGTATGAATATAACCTTTATTCAATGATTTTTTTTGTAAATATTATTTCGTATTAAATATACCCGTGCGTGCTATGGGTTGATTTTTATTGAATATTTTGACCAGTGTCTTACCGATGATGGATGATTCATTCTCCTAAATACATATGAATGTCACTTATAATACTTACAAGCAGGTGGTTCAGTAGAAGCTGATTACCTATCTTTACTGAATTCCAAATGATCTTTTTGCAGGAACAAAAAACCTGTACGTGTCGATTTTATGTAAGGAAGGTTATACATTCGTCTGATCACCTCGAAACATAATACGAAGCAGCCTTGATTTCCTTCTAACTTAGCAGATGAACGCCTCTTCATACTCACAAAGCCACCACCTAGTTAATTTATTAGTTTGGAATTAAAGTAAAGGACAACAAACGAAGCTAATGTGAGAAATTGCTAACTTATAAGCATTTGATTCAAACTAATTCTGATTAATCGAACAAGAACATAAGAGTAAAAAGTATGAATTTGGTCCTCAGCCTTGTCATTGGACCGAAACCTGAATGTTTTGGAAGAGCTGGTATTGGGGTAGAGTAGCAGCGAGAAGGCTAACGTACGTTGACCACCGAATCGGCTGCATAGCAGATCAGTAGCCTGTACATGAGACTCGCATCCGAACCTTGTAGTGTCGTGGAGGAGATACATGGGAGAATTAAACTGCTTCTCTCCAATTTTGTAGATCAAAGTATTAACAGATCTGAGTGTGAACAAAAGGGCGTCCAATTTTCTAGATCAAACTGGTAGACGGAGTCTGATTGGGAAAAAGATTGTCGTGCTGGTACCTTACCTCAGATCAGCAAGATTGGTCTCGAAACAGAGTACATGGCGCACTGCAGCTGATTGATCCCTGATGCGTGCGTCCCCAAGCCCTACTTGGCGTCCAGAACGGCGGATTCCGCTTCTTCTCCTAAATTTGTGCAAGATGGAGAGGCCGGAAGCGCTCAGCCAAGCTCAGCGTACAGATGTGCCTCTTCGCCATCTCATCAAACTGGGAGTCGTGCGTCCGAGATTGGGAGCGGCTCGCGCGACCCTGCAGAGAACCTGGGCGAAGGAGTCTGCCTCATAAGGGACGACCTAGGCGCGTAGGTGTTAGAGGGAGGCAGGCCGTGCCTCGCCGGAGGAGGAGAAGGACGTGGGCGGCGGCGGCGGCGGCGGCGGCGGCCAGCGCGGGGGCACGAGCGAGCCCTGTTTTGGATCGTGGCCTCGTGGGTTGACTGTGATGAAGAGGTGCGAGCCTCCTCTATGTACTGCGGGTTTCTTTTCTTATTTCTCAGGGTGTTTTCCGTAAAAAGATCGCGACGTACCGGTCTGATATCACTCGGCGGTGGCATTAGGTGTAATATTTTCTAACTCAGCCTAGTTATACAGGGGTAAAACCGGAAAAGTGAAAAAACGCACCAACACCTCCTCAAGCAATATTATATGGTAGAGATATGTTCTACCAACCAGATTTAATGGCTCTTAGGGCTGACCCCGGGAAGTCACAAGGATATGTTGATGCTTTGAAAGGCAATAAGAATTGTACTCATTGATAACATCATCAAGATCAAGGTCTAAATAAAAATATTGGAGGCTCTTGGCAGTTGAAACACAACGTGCAGATTCAGTTTTCCCCCAAGAGAGACTTATTTCATTGAATCAACGATATGACCTCTTACGCAATGCTTACCGGAGCTATTTGTCATTGTTGTTAATCTAATCAACATATTGAATATCGAAGACCAACTGACCTCCTGACTGAGAGTCTTTTATTAAACAGCTACGACCTGTCGTCAGATCTCAAGTTCTGAACTCGCTGCTGGCTCCTGTCTCCGACGCGGTACCGTTTACTTGTTTAATTTGTCCCTGATGAATGCTTCGTTGTTCCATGTGAATCCCATGTTTGGTTAGTTCACTCACTACCAGTATATATATAGAAAAAATATATATGTATTGCCACTAGCCATTTGCGAGTACCTCGCCCTTTCTACATATTCCAAGCACTGCTAGCATTTCAGTAGTCACATCAAGTCCACTACGGCAGTAAGAAAAGACTCTAGTGAAATCCGACAACAATGGCGGGTGCAGCACCGGCCGAGGAAGATGGATCGCCGAAGAAGACGAAGCAGGGAGGCTTCAAGACGATGCCTTTCATACTAGGTAGGTGATTCCCTGTCGATCCGTGCTTAATTTCTGTCTGTACGGGGAGCAACAGTTGGGTCGCGAGTGTTTCAATTACAGTCTCTGAATCTCTGTATGTGTGCGTCGATGAATAATGCAGCGAACGAGGTATGCGACAGGTTCGCGACGGCCGGCTTCAACGCCAACATGATCACGTACCTGACGCAGCAGCTGCACCTGCCGCTGGTGGAGGCCTCCAACCTGCTCACCAACTTCATGGGGACGGCGGCCTTCACCCGGTCTTCGGCGCCATCATCGCCGACTCCTACGCCGGCCGCTACTGGACCATCGCCTGCGGCGGCGTGCTCTACCAGCTCGGCATGCTCGGCCTCGTCGTGTCCGCGCTCGCCACTGCCCTCCGCCCGGCGCCGTGCACCGCCGCTATCGGTACCGCGTCAGGCGCCCCACCGTGCCAGCGCGCGAACGGTGGGCAGCTCGCCGTGCTCTACCTGTCGCTGCTCTTCACCGCGATCGGGTCCGGCGGCATCCGGCCGTGCGTGGTGGCGTTCGGCGCGGACCAGTTCGGCGTGGGAGGGAGGCGCCCCGGCGAGCAGAAGTGGAGCTTCTTCAACTTCTACTTCTTCACCATGGGGCTCGCCATTCTGTTGGCGCTGACGGTGGTGGTGTACATCCAGGAGAACGTCGGCTGGGGCTGGGGGTTCGGGATCCCGGCCATCGCCATGTTCGTCTCCGTGCTGTCGTTCGTGGTCGGCTACCCTCTCTACGTCAGGGTCAAGCCCGGCGGAAGCCCCTTCGTGAGGCTGGTCCACGTCGTCGTCGCGGCGATCAGGAAGAGGAAGGAGGCCGTGCCGGAGGACGCTGCCATGCTGTACCAGAACAAGGAGCTGGACGCTCCCATCGCCGCCGACGGGAGGCTGCTCCACACCAACCAGCTTAGGCAAGTGACCTCGAGTTGGTACACTTGGTTCCAATTCCCATGTGCATCGTCGTGTCTTTTTCCTCATGTGGTTCGCTTTGTTTATCGACCGATTTCGGCGCAATCCAACTTGTTTACTTGCCCCCACGTGAAGCCAGGTTCTTGGATCGAGCGGCTATAGTGACGACGACCGATGCCGTTGACTCCGGCGCCGAGCCCAACCCGTGGCGGCTGTCGACGGTGCACCGCGTGGAGGAGCTCAAGTCCATCGTCCGCATGCTGCCGCTGTGGGCGGCCAGCATCACGCTTATCGCCGCCGCGTCGCACAACTTCACATTCGCCATCCAGCAGTCCCGCACCATGGAACGCCGCCTCTCGCCGCGGTTCGAGATCCCGCCGGCCAGCATGATCATCTTCACCACGCTTACCATGCTCGTCAGCCTCTCATTCTACGACCGCGTCTTCGTCCCGATCGCGCGGCGCTACACAGGCCGGCAGTCGGGGATCTCCTACTTCCAGCGCATGGGGGCCGGGCTGGCCGTCTCCGTCCTCGGCGTCCTCGCGGGGGCGCTCGTGGAGCGGAAGCGGCGCGCGGCCGCGGCTGAGCACGGGCTCCTGGACAGCCCCAGCGCCACCGTGCCGATCAGCGTGTTCTGGCTGGTGCCGCAGTACGCGCTCCACGGGGTGAGCGACGCGCTCTCCACGGTGGCGCACATGGAGTTCCTGTACGACCAGTCGCCCGAGAGCATGCGCAGCTCGGCTGCGGCGCTGTTCTGGGTGGCCGGCTCGCTCGGGAACTACCTGGGCACGGTGCTGGTCACGGTGGTGCAGAGCGCCAGCGGAGGGGAATGGCTGCAGGACAACATCAACAGGGGCAGGCTGGACTACTACTACTGGCTCGTCACCTTCCTCATGCTGCTCAACCTTGTGTACTACATCGTTTGCTTCCATTTTTACACCCTCAAGTCGTTCGAGGTGGACGCGCCGGACGAGGCGCAACGCCAGCAAGATGGCGGCGAGAGGGGACGTATAGAGCGGGAGAAAGAGCTGTGTGATGGGCAGACTGGAGCTTCGATAAGTTGTGAGCGTCAAATTTAACGGCATAAGCTCAGGGAGCATATTAAAATCACTACACATTAGTGTAGTATCTTTGAAGATGATAGTCATCATTTGGGAACGTTATTTCAGGGTCTCTTTGATTGTAGGAATTTTATAGGATTTTTGTAGTGCCTTTGGTTCAAAGGAATGGTACTACCCAAATTCCTCCTATGGATTGAATTCATATGACTCAATTACATAGGAATATGAACATCCACTCCAACCTATTTTTAAGAATCAAGCGCGTAGGATCGAGACACTTTTCCTGTGTTATTCTTGTATTTCCATTCAAACGACTATTTCTACAATTTTCCTGAGTTTTACAATCCTCTGTTTTGCACAGGTAAACCTGTGTGATTCCTATGTTTTGTCTATTCCTGTGTTTTGTCTATTCCTGTGTTTTTCAATCCTGGGATCCAAAAGACCCTCAATTAAAATTTCAACAAATGTCTTGTCAATTCTTGTCTCTAAACCTGTCATTTCATTTACCAAATTTCAGCGAAGTATGATTCCTTAATTTATGCCATACCCCGGAGCTGGTAAACTCTGCCACGTAAAGATACATGTTCTAATTGTAACCGCACGATTAATCCATCTCCCAGTAAAGATACATGTTCTAATTGTAACCGTACGATTAATCCATCTCCCACCCCAATTCATCTTCTGTAGCTCGGGACAGAGATCCAAACACACAATCTACTGAATCTATCTTGTCACTTGAAGCTTCCTGTCCTTGTCGGTGCCATTGGCATTGCCATGGTAGGGCTCGTCGCTCCCGACCGTCTCCACTGGCTTGAAGGTGTAGTACTTGACGCAAACGAAGAAGTAGATGAGGTTGAGTCCCTCCAGCCCGACGACGAGCCAGTAGTAGTTATCAAGCTTCCCTCTGTTGAGGTTGTCCTGGAGCCACTGCCCGGTCCCCCGCGTCTTGTCGTGCACGATGGTGACGAGCAGCGTGCCGAGGTAGCTCCCCGCCGAGATGGTGAGCCAGTAGAGCGCCGCCGCGGTGCTCCGCATGCTCTCGGGCGCCTGGTCGTACAGGAACTCCATGCGGCCGACGTCCATGAAGGCGTTGGCGATGCCGTGGATGCCATACTGCGGCACCAGCCAGAATACGCTGATGGGCAGCGTGGCTCCCTTGGGCGCGTCGAGCATCCCGCTTGCGGCGGCCACGGACTTGCGCCTCCTCTCGACGGCCGCGGCGGCCACGTTCCCCAGCATGGCGATGGTCATGCCGACACCGGTGCGCTGGAGGTGGGTGATGCCGTTGGGGCGGCCGGTGAAGCGACGGAGCACCCGGATGAGCACGCGGTCGTAGAAGGCGAGGGTGAGCAGCATGGCAAGGTTGGTGAAGATGAGCATGGAGGCCGGCGGGATCTTGAAGTGAGGCGTGATGTCGCGGTCCATGGTGCGCGCCTGCTGGATCGCGAAGCTGCTGTTGTGCGACGACGCGGTCACCATGAGGATGCCCGCCGCCCAGATGGGCAGCATGCGCACGATCGACTTGATCTCCTCCACCCGATGCACCGTCGACAGCCGCCACAGCTTCGGCTCGCCGGACGGCAGCATGTCGCCCTCCGTCACTATGGCCGCCTTGTCAAAGAACCTTGTAATTGGAGAGCAAACAGTCGATTAATTATCTCGTTCAGTTTGCCAAATTGCCACCAGCAGAGTCGCAATACAACTTACTTTAGCTGGTCGGTGTGGAGAAGACGGCCGGTGGTGGAGATGCCTGCGTCGAGCACCTTGTCTTCGTACAGGAGGCCGGGGTCTGGCACGACGGCCTTCCTCTTCTTGAACGCGGCCGCGGCGACCTGCGCCAGCCGGACCAGCGGGCTGCCGCCGGGCGGCATCCTGACATACAGGGAGTACCCGGACACGAATCCGATCACCGCGACGAACATGGCGATGGTGGGCACGCCGAGCCCCCACCCCCACCCGACGTTCTCCTGAATGTACACCACCACGGTGACTGCGGCGAGCTTCGCGAGCTCGATGCCGAAGAAGTAGAGGTTGAAGAAGCTCCACATGGGAGCCTTGCCGCCGTTGGCTCCCCGGCGCCTGCGCGCGTCCAGCTCGAGCTGGTCGGCGCCGAACGCCATGTTGCAGGGCCGCGTGCCACCGGAGCCGATGGACGTGGCAAGCAGCGACAGGTAGAGGACGGCGATCTGGTAGGTGGAGGCGCGCTGGCACTCGGTTGCGTGCTTGGCACAGGGCGGCGGGCGGAGTGAGGGGAGCGCGGCGGAGAGGGTGAGACAGACCATGCCGAGCTGGTAGATGATGGAGCCGACGGTGATGGTCCAGAAGCGGCCGGCGAAGGAGTCGGCGATGAGACCGCCGACGAGCGGGGTGAGGTTAGAGGTGCCGTGGTAGTTTGTGAGTATGTTGGAGGCCTCCACGAGCGGCAGGTGCAGCTGCAGGGTGAGGTACGTGATCAGGTTCGAGCCGAACCCCACCGTCGCCAGCCGGTCGCAGAAGTCGTTGGCTGTTCATCGTGCGCAAGCATGGCGGGAAATGTTATAGTTCAAATCGTAGTATGCCAAATCAATTTTGCTAAGTACCACTGAAGTACTTCGATCCTCGCTAAAACATCTACCAAAACGTTCTATATTTTGAGACGGAGGTAGTACTTAAGAGAGTTAAGACACCTAACAATTATCAATTATATGTGCTAAATCTAGGAGTATTTGCTAACTAATCCCTCCGTTCTAAATTAGATGACTTTCATTTACCTACATATGAATGTATCTAGACATGTTATAAGTGTAGATACATCCACATGTACACAAATAGAATCATCTAATTTAGAACGGATGGAGTACTACTAAAATTTGAGACACCTGCAAATTGTATATACATCAATCGTAATCAAACTGTATATAGCAATTTTCTAATGCTGAATAGAAATTGGTGGAGGAGAGACTTCAAATCCGGTTAAATAGTTGGAAAGACAAATTCCTATCCCTGGGGGAAGATTGGTTCTCATTAACTCAGTACTAACAAACATGGTACTGTACGTGATTTCTTTCTTCCAACTACCCAAAGGAGTCTTAAAACGATTGGATTATTTCCGATCAAGATTCTTTTGGCAAGGGATAGTGAAAAGAAAAATATCGACTGACCAAATGGAGTGTGGTTTGCCGTCCAAAAGACTAAGGTGGGCTCGATGTTCATGACCTTGAGGTCAAGAATAGAATCTTGCTTGGTAAATGACTATTCAAGCTTCTTTCGGAAGATGGAGTTTGGCAAACCCTCCTGAGGAGAAAATATGTGGGCTCTAAAGCGGTATCTCAGGTTCTTTGGAAACCTGTTGATTCACACTTCTGGGCAGGCCTCATGGCTACGAAGAAGTTCTTTTTCCCACATGGATCATTCTTAATTAGGAATGGATCGGAAATTCGGTTCTGGGAGGATAAATGGCTTGGCCAATCCACTCTCCGAGAACAATATCCGGCTTTATACAATATTGTGCGACACAAAGGCGACACGCTCACTGAGGTGATGGGTACTTCCCCACCAAATGTATCGTTCAGAAGAAGTCTATTAGGATCTAGACAAGCATCTTCGAATGCCTTGCTTCTCCGGTTGGACTCTTTCCAATTGACGGAAGGTCCAGATAAACTTCGATGGAATCTCACTAAGAATGGTAAATTCTCGGTTGATTCTATGTATAGAGCTTTAATCCAGCCTGAAGTCCCAGTCGATACTAATAAGAAAATTTGGAAGATGAAGATTCCGCTAAAAACGAAGGTGTTTGCGTGGTATCTTCGTCGAGGTGTAATTCTTACAAAAGATAACATTGCCAAACGCAATTGGCACGGGAGTAGAAAGTGTGTTTTCTGTAGTCATGACGAGACCATTCAACACTTATTTTTCCAGTGCGAGTTTGCTAGGTCTATATGGTCAGCCTTCCAGATAGGTTCAACCTTATATCCCCACGCAGCGTTGCAAACATTTTCGGCAATTGGGTTGATTCTAGGTTTAAACTACGTGGGAGCGATTGCCGTTATTTGGTCGCTATGACTATGTAGAAATGACAAGGTTTTTAACGATAAAAATTCTTCTGTTATGCAGGTTATCTACCGATGCACAGCTACGCTCCGATCATGGTCGGCCCTGCAGCGTGTGGAGCACCGAGAGCTGTTTTTGGAGGTGTCGTCGCGTTTGGAGGCTGCGGCGAGGGATTTATTCTCCCAGCATGGATGGCCACATAATTTACGGATCGACCCTCCACCACCATAGGCGTCTTTACACTTTCTCATCATGATATGTAATTCGCCTTTTTATTTTTCGCATACTTCGAAACTTTGGAACTTGTTGGGGCTGTGTGCATCCTAGTTATGCAGAGCCCGGGTGTAATGCTTAATACTCTTAATTAATAAAATCCTTTGATCAAAAAAAAAAAGTTGACACTGTTTAGTCTATTCAAAATGTTTCCACACTTTACCACTTAGCTGTGATCTTGTGACATTTTTTATGCCATTTCATTATTTTTCCTAATTTGACGAGGCAAACCCCCGTTAAAAATATGTGGCAAGTGAGTAGATAGACAACTCAGCCTCAATCTGTATGGTGCAGGCAGCCGCACTTATTCGTAAAGTTTGACAATTTGGTAAAAGGGTATTTCAAATGAGATTAAAATGACATAATTGGGTAATGCCCTTAATAAGTACCTCATAACTGCCCAATAAGCTACAATGTCATCCTAGCAAGTGGATCTAACCTTTTATTTCAGAGAAAGTAATAAAGTAGGGTAAAAGTTGTCAAATTGTCACAACTAAAGGCATGTACAATTGTCTAGACATTTTTTCGACAAAGAGAAAATATTAGTATAAAAACATATCAATTAGGAAATCTGCACCAACATAATGTTAAGAACTAGTCGAGAGACATTAAGAATGGACACAAGCAACAAGAAAAAGAAGAAGAAAGGAAAAAAATAACCCCACCACAGTGATCAATCACTCATAGCTGTACACCGAACTATCAATACACAGTACACACCAAGTACTATAGAAGAGATTCTCCAAAAGCGACGCATTCAAAAGGAGAACAATGCACAAGCGCCATCATCGCCCAATTATTGGTTTGTCCGGTAAAAATCCGAACTCTAGACAATACCTTCAACAAGGAAAATGCCTGTGCCAGGTACAACAGGGTAAGTTCTCTTTAAATATCCTAAATAATGTTTGTAGACTTATAGACATACCCTTTATCTTTCTTAATTTTATCGCTTTCCTCCACATTAGTAAAAGTCATCTGTGGCACTGGCACACTTTCAAACACCTATTGTACATGCTGTAAGGGGTAAGATATATTAAATAAGGTAAGCACTATCACATCATCATGCCTAGAGGGTAATATGTGAATTCACTCTTATTTTTGCTAACTACAATTCAAACTCTATTTGGCTATTTTTAGGGTATTATAATTTATTTGAGACACATGCTAGATGGAGATGTTCTAAATATTTTGAAAAGCTTATTGTTGCACATTCGGAAGTCCAAAAGGAGATTCTTCAGCCATAGAAGGGGAATTTCTTCTCTACAATTTGTTTTTTGATATGAATTTCTTCTCTACAATTAATGTTCTATTGGTCGGGTGCAAATCTAACATAAGTTTATTCCAGCAATAATAGGAAAGAAAATATTCTTGCGTCCCGGACAATTAAAAGTTTATTCCAGCAATAATAGGAAAGAAAATATTCTTGCGTCCCGGACAATTAAAACCTATGTTGAAATAGCTTGAGGGTATATATGCTTCGCAGAATCGTAAGACCAATGAAAAGATGCAGAATTAAAATGTCACATTCTATTGAACCTCCCATTAACTGAAAATGATAACCGAGATGTCAGTCCTGGTTTTAACATTTCATACTCGCTATCAAGTACCAGCCAGTCAAAAATCCTAAAAGTTCGTCATAGATTTGATACTCCAGTTCTGCATGTAGCAACAGTACTGTACTGGTTTTGTTTGACAAGGTTGCCGATAATATATTGGTACCACATGAGAGCTACAGTTTGGCAGTTTATAATTTCAGTACAGAGATAGGAGATTCTTATGCTGTTCGCCAGGTTGGGTTCTTCGATGTAATTCCAAAAACGTCATTTTACTACCTATAGGCTATATATAGGTTGCATCAAACGGTGCAGTCTAGTCGCGTCACGTCTTTTTGAACAAAATAGAGCAGATTGACTTCATGAAAACGGCATTTCACACTCATGGTATTGTGTTGTGCTCAAGGAATCCCAGTTTGGTTAATTTCACATGAAATTGGATAAATCTGGGAACAATTTCGAATATTTCATTTGATTTTTATTGTCTTAGGAGATAAATTCCGCTGTAGTCGAAATCTTCGTTGTGTTTGTGCTTGCTTGAGGAAAGATGACAATGAAATGAATAAAGTACGTGAATCGGATGAGTCGCACCTCAAAAGAAATGTGAATCCTTGAGGTTGAGGATCCTCTCGATCTCATTAAGTATTGGGTTGAAGTACAGCAGCAAATTCTTTAAAGAACTTATGTAGTAATAAACTATAATGAACAAATATCCTATGGAGGCTGGAGCAATAGACTCAAGAGTGTATTTGTTATCTGGAATTCTGGGTGCACATATTGTTAACAGAGTGAATTTCTCAATCGATTTAGAAATATTTATTTTTCAGTCCACCTTCATGACGATCGGATGGTTCTTAGGCATCACCTTAGAACTAACAATAATAAAAGACCGAAGAGTGATTGTTAATTGTCGAGCAATGTTCAGACATGCAGCATTCTTTTTCGCGACAAATTCGGTGGGTGGTACACGTACGATGATGCGTACTGTAGAATGGAATTGAAATCAAAACACTAGAAATGCATAAACTGCAGAACTACAATGTGCTGCTCCACTAAGACTTGATCACGAGCTTTGTAAGAAAAATTACAGGTACGAGCTATTGCCTAATTAAACTTTTGTGAGAGTACAATAAAACCAATGCCTCAATTGAACCTGTTTCGTTCTAAAAAAAATATGGTTTCATGTGCCTTCGCTGAATCATAACGTAAAATCGGTAGCACTGTAATATCTGTCGCCGCCCAACACAAGAGGACAAACAAACGGAGGTAAAACTCCAGGGGAGCAACACCGGAAAACCCGAGGCGAAACAACTAGCTAGCTAATCTGTAGAAGGATAGTTCAGACGACTATTGAGATACACGAGAGATCAGCAAAGGGATGAAATAATCACCTAGGATGAACGGCATGGTCTTGAAGCCGCCCTTCTTCGCCTTCTTCGTCTCGGCCACATCTTTGGCCCCCGCTCTCCCGTCCTCGGCCATTGTCTCTCCTCCGTCTCCGGCGAGCAGCCGCGGCAGATTCTCTTGCTCTCTCCACCGGAGCGGTGAAGGAGAACTAGGAGCTACGGTTAGGCGCTGGCTGGCTAGCTATAGCTCCGTGGCGTGCGTGCGCGAGAATGGAGCCAGATGCGAGGTGTCTAGCTTGTGTGCACGCCTTTATATAAAAGGCTTAGGTTGGTGTTTTAAGTTGGACATATCCGTCCCCGCAAAAAGTCTCCGGAAATGGGAGGCATCCGCTCCACTACAGGATGATTGAGATGTGACGCCGTCCACTGCTGTCAGATCGAAATGGCATCAGATCACCGTTTAGATATCTTGATCGATTTCCATACTTATAGAAACCACCGTTACTTCGTCATATCGAAATACTATCAGCAGCAAAAATTGTACAAACACGGGAAAGGAAAAAAAATACAATAAAAATGCACGTGTAAAACGGAGGATTGAAAAACACATTGATTTTGTAAACTTACGTATTTTATTCATAGGAATAGTAAAAACACGTGAATCTTAATAAACATGGTCAAACCACATGAAAATGTATCTCGCAAAAAAAAAACACATGAAAATGCATAACTAAGATGTCATTCTGTCACTAAGGGCCTCTTCGATTCGCAAGATTCTAAAAACATAGAAATAAGAAAATGCAGAAAAATTATAGGTATACAAAACATATAGAATTGGAATACCCTGCTACTTGAATCTTATATGAAGAGGAATTTTCTTTGAGGGCTCATTTGTTTTATGGAATTTTCACAGGATTTGTGTACGATTGAGATCCTATGGATTTTTTTTTCATAATATGTTTGATTCATGGGATCATATCCCATAGAAACTAATTCTATAGGAATCTTGTATTGAAATTTCAAAGGAAACTAGCATTAAGTCACACCTCATGGCAAATTCCTTCACTACAATCAAAGAAAAATTCTCTTTCCATGAGTTTCAAGTAGATAGGATATATCAACCATATATGTTCTCCCTGATGTCGTTCTAGTGAGCGCAACTGGGAGAAATGGTGACAACTGTTAGATAACTGTAGTATGTATTTATGTACCCATGTTTTGTTGAACCCGGAATTAGGGCTACTGCGTCGGATACCCCAGATTCTTAAATCTAGCATGAAATGTGAAGTCACAATTGGTAACCATTAGTGCCCCATGCAAAAATAACAATTAGTGCTCAAACTTTTGCTCTTTAATTACCGAAATTTGTCTTTCCTCTTAAAGCGTTATATGATTATTTTTTATGAAAAATTATATTCACAAATATTAAACAATCATATGTTTTAGAACTTTTGATAACTTAAAGTACCTTTCAAAACTTATCATCTTGGGAGGCGATGATCTAGGAAGACATTTCATCCAGAGGTTTCCCTTTCTTTACTTCTGACACCATGATCAATCATAATGTCCATCACATAGTAGAAAATGTCATATGCATACCTCTCGTGAATTTCACGGAAGTGTACCTCTAACTCATATGGTCCAATCCAGTGCTGAACTGCTGATGGACACGACATGTTTCCTTTAGAGCCGAACTTCACCACACACTTTTCGCCAAGCTATGGCAAACAACCGAAAAGTATAGGGGTAAAATTGTTCATCATAACTTTTCTAAAGCTTGCCTAATAAGGGAAAAAATCGCTCATCAACTTATCGAAGTTAGCATTTTCACTCACCCACTCTAATCTGGACAAATTACACCTCCAACTATCAAAACAATCTAGATTACCCCCTATAACTATTTCAAAGTGGTTTGGATTCCTTGCAATGATAATCAGTTTTCACACAGGCTGCAACCGTATAAGCTTATAAAGAATAGAAATTTAAATATATCATGATTTTATTTTTTTAAATAAATATAAAAATAGGCGAAAGTGAAAAGTAAATTGTGGAAATTTGTTAAAACCAGAATTTTTTTAAATATGAGAATTAAGGAAAGAGGGGAACTGAAAATTATGCAAAAGTGGGGAATGAGAAATATATGAAAATCACAAAAAATATAGAAGGCGTTTATAGAAATCATGATGTGTTTTCCTTATTACACAAATGTTTTTGGTATACCAATGTAAAAAATATAAGTACTTCTGATTTATTTTTTCATCACTGAGATTTTCTCCAATTTCATGGATTTACCTCAATATTTTTGTTATTCCGACATTTCATATACTTTTGTTTTATTTTTTAACCTATTTTTTCATGTCTCCAGTTTCTTGATTTATGTTTTTCAAACAAATTATTCCTATTTTTTACCAACGTAATATAAATTCATTTCTAAACAGACAATGGGATTGTTAGACTGACTGTTACATGTGTGTATGTATCACCATGTTATCCAAAAGCACATTAGTTTAGTCTTAATGGGTAAGGTAGACTAGTATTCTCGTGATAACCAGCACATAGTTGGTATTGGCGGTACTCGCAGTAAATTATCGTACCGGTAGAAATGTAAAATTCAATAAAATTTTGTTTGGAAAATCATGTCTGACAGCAATTGAATTTGGATTATACAGGCTGTAACAGAAAGTATTTTCCTACAATCTTTACCGTAAGTGAATGTTTTTATCCGGTAGCCAAAAACCTTGTTTAGACCAAGAGGCGAATAGGCAATGTATTTGTACCAAAGTTTGCAAACCAACCAAAAGGATCTCCAAGGATGCCCTACGCTAGCTACTCCCTCCGTTCATAATTATAAAATATTTTGAATATTTTAATATGGACTATATACGAACTAAAATGAGTGAACACACACAAAAACAGATATAGATAGATGTGAATCAGAAAAAGGTAAAATATCCTATACTTAGAAACGGATAGAGTATATGATTCAAAAGGTCACGAGGAGCTGGGGGTTGCACCATGGGCGACGTCGACGGCTCGGCAGGTCACAGCTTCACGCAGTGGCAGCACCACCGCGGCGACATTATGCGAGCCTCTCTGGCAACAAAGGAGAATGACACTATCGCTACTTGCTGCTACCTACATGGTCCTCGGCATCATGCGATGCACTTCGGCGATTGAGCTGAACGCTCGTAGGCCTTCTTTAATGTTGGGACTAGGTTTCCAATGATGCAGCATCTCTGGTCCTAAAGTGGCACACTTCGCCCAGCCAGTGTGCAAATCTCTTCGATGGTACGGGCACCACCTTTCGTTGACAAGTTCAGAGAATTGAGCAACAGCTAGCCAGATAAATATCTTGCCACTGAGTCGGGACGATGCAATGGTATGATCGGCAATGATATCAACAGTGACAGCACACTTGGTGACACTATCTCAAGTATTAGCTAGATGCGATTCAGAGTGGAACCAATCGAAGACCCGTGGGCTAATGGTTACAGCAGTCAGCGCTAGCAAGTAGTCACATATGAAGACGGAGCCACCCGTGGGCACTAGAGATGGAGCTTCTACCGTGCCTACGCACTCCAGTATGAACAGTGTAGGACCATGGATTCAGAAGGTTATATAGTAAGTACCTGGTGTAATCTACAGATCTCCCTCCCTTCACAATTACATGGTGCATAAGGTTTTCGAGGTTCAACTTTAACCATCGTTTCGGCCAAGAAGACATGGGTAATGTGCTGCAAAAGTTATACCATTGAATTCATATTTAAATCAAACTTCCAATTGTATAATTTATGACAACTTTCTTATGTATTGTTGGTCGAAATGATAATCAAAGTTAGATTACACAAAATTAGAGCGACATGTAACTGTGGACGGAGAGAGTAGTCAGCAAAGGTATAGTTTGACCGCCAAGGTGACAAGACCAATACCTGAATTGGCATGTTTTTTTGAGCGCCACTTGACATTTAGTCGTGTACAGCACACAGGAGGACCAATGGACCATGCATGCATTACGAACAGCAGGATCAACTAACAACAACGAAAAGGGGGATTTCATTCCGAAACTCTAGTGGGGTGTTAGAGATGCGGAAAGAAAGATGACAGATGACGACTGGGCGATGCTACAAATTACTCGGTTATCAAGGGTGTTCACTGTCACTCTCTGAATCCTGCAAATTCCTATGAGACTCCTTTGAACCAGAGAGGCCACACGGATTCTAAACATGAAACAGAAAAGAGCAAATGGAGTATGCTTCCGAACCCGTCGCTCATCTGTTGCCATAAACGCTGTATTGCCAGAAACTCGGCTTAAGCGAAGGAGCATACTGTTTCTCGTGCTGTATATGTACATCAAGAAGATAAACAAGAGAAAACTGCACAAGTAACTAGGATACATAATACCCTAGAGCAACGAGGGTAATGTTTGTAAATTCTAGTAGCAAAAGTGCAATACAAAAATAACTTGAGAAATGTAGCATTGCTTTACAGAACTGAAGAAGATGTGGCAAAACCTCTCTCGAAACAGAAAAACAAAGAACAATGTCATAAAAATATAATTGTTAATTACCATAGGTAAAGGATCTCCACAATGTTAAGTTAGCACTATGACAGGAAGAACTGTAAACTGCAACATACTACATTGCTATATATAACCAAGAAGTTTCATATTTAATCCGTAGCACTAACTAACTCCTATAGCATCCCTGCTCTCTCCTACATCGGACTCGAATTTCTTTATCAGTAGAGTTATCACAAATTTCTCCATGAAAAAAATTCTCCTATGCAATTTGCTAACATCGTGAGAGTCTTTCTAAACAAGCTAGGGCCTATGAAGTATGAACAGGCATCGGTACTCAATATTTTACAGAACCTGTTTGTTTTTGTGCTTTGCCAAGAATTGACTCTATATCACCGGTGAATAGAGAAAGCTGTTTCGCTAAAGCAAAACCGCAGTACATACCATCCACGGCAGCACTTACTATGCCCCCTGCATAGCCAGCGCCTTCCCCAATAGGATACAACCCTTGCAGTGACGTGCTCTCGTATGTCTCCTTATGTCGAGAAATTTGCAAGGGAGAGCTCGTTCTAGTCTGCAAACAGAAATCAAGTATAATGAATAAAAGGGAAAGATGCATGAACAGATAACACTACATATACCTTTACCACCACAATATAAACAGGCCAGAAAACGAAGAAAAGAAAAAAGAGTACACACAAATGAACTTATGCAGTGGATAAAACAGTTGACATTGCATCTTTTTCACACCGCAGAACTTTCTGATAATTTACGCATGCCAGGAAAAATTAAGAAAAACTGGATGCATTCTGCATGATGTTGGAAATATTCTTCACCCGACTCACTCGCGCTTTGTCTTGTGCAGGGGTTCTCTCAAATTTAAATCACAGTAGCAATGGGAGTTGGCAATTATATGGACTACCGGATTAGCATAGAATTTGAGCCGAGAATGGAAAGGTAAAATGAAGCACAAATATGACAACCGAAGTTGACCATAGAAGATTGAGTGGAAAAGGATACAGCCTAGTCAGAGGGAAATTGCACATTACCAATAAGTAGGGCAGAGAATCTAGGGACAGCGAATCAGGTAGCTCAAAGCCTAAAACCTAGTTAGAATTGCACTATCTAGGCTAGACTATATATTGGTATCATTGAAAAATGGGATACGAATAAGCACTCAGGAAAACAGACAAAATGGACCTGTCACTCTTCAGGTATCTTCGAGGAAAATATGATCTGGGTTCTCGATGTTGTAAACTAAATGACTTATGTCCGGGGGCTTTAGCCTAGCTCACCAGGCTCGATGAAACTAAAAGTATTTTTTTTATTCCATAAACGTTACTCTAATGGAAATACAGCTCTATCTTATCTTTTCCCAAATTTAATTAAGTACGCAAGAGGTATTAAAAATATGATCCACTTTTGTCTTTGCACAAGTTAGAGTTTAAGTGTTCCAATCCCATTATCACAGGCCAAAGTGTAACTGCAGATACCCGATGCACTATCAGACCACCTTGCCAATACCCCTTAATTACAATTTTACAAATCTACCCTGGTTTTGCGGGCTATTTTGCAGGAACTAATACTAGGATTCAGCATTTTCTAAACTGAACTGCAGTGCATTAATGGCCTAAACTCCGGGTTGTTTCTAATATAGTTCAAAACATGCTCCAGTTTTCGTATCTGCCAATAGCAGTACTATTCCGTTACTCCGCACAGGCTGCAACTAACAGAATACAACTGCTATAGTAAAATTGCAGAACCCATGCCAGTGGACCAGATTGTCTCACTGTTCAAAATAAAAATAGTGCTCGAAAAGCATGCCTGATCATGAAAGTAGTGCTTGAAATGCATGTCTCGTAGAAAATTTCCTTCAAATGGTTAATAACAAACCCAAATCACCAATTCTACATGAGACGTTAGCAGGCTATCATCAAAGAGGCTGCCCATGAACATTCGAGGCACAAATTCATAAGCATATAGATTATGGGCATGTTTCTATAATTCTATTAGACTAGCCAGCTAGCATTCAATGGTT
Organism: Poa pratensis; assembly: GCA_947311845.1. Taxonomy (NCBI): domain Eukaryota; kingdom Viridiplantae; phylum Streptophyta; class Magnoliopsida; order Poales; family Poaceae; genus Poa; species Poa pratensis. The sequence continues at coordinate 24,705,566 of CAMZMU010000038.1, forward strand.
GTGGCATTGACGGCATTAGACTAACACTAGACTCCCTGATGCTTAAATACATTGTCCAGGAATTTACCAAATGAACCACCATTTTAAGCATATAAATTAATAAGGAAAACCATTCAGCTTGTCCCGTAGAAATTTGCATACCTCTACGCCATGAAGTAAGGCCTCGCTAGAAATAAAGCCTGGCATCTGGAAATATTGCATTGCAAATGGGTCAGGACAGATGGAATTCAAAACTGCAAAACGAAAAAAAAAGCATATTTCAAACCTCTTTATCAATCATTATTATTGATTGCTGTAGAGCTTCAGTTATGTAAGGAGGGAATAGCTCGTGGAGTTTGGATGGACGAACTCCCATCCTATAGCTTGATGGTGGGAGAGTTGTAACTGTAACAGGTAACAAAGTAAAAAAAGGAAACATGTACCATCAGTAAGTGAGAAGACCATAGCATAACATTAGTACCTGACAATTTGTTACTGATAAAATCTGTGACACACTGTGCAGGGACTACAAAATTCCCTCCGCCCATCGTAGCTGCTCTTCTTTCATATTCTCTCTGTGTTTAAAGGTGTACAGGTAAGTCATAAGCTAACAGAAGGGGAGACTGTTATCAGACTGTGCTATGGATGGAAAATGGTTGTCAAGATTAAGCAAGACAAAGGCATCCTACATTTATGGTAACCAGATTATTAACAGAAAGGGGAACTGTCATCAGAATGTCGTACAGATGGAAGATAATGGTTGTTGAGCTCAAATGACAAAGGCATCCCACATGTTGAGAGACTAGACTATGTAAAAGCACACACGCATGATAACATGGTAAGGTTGTAGCATACATCACATGTCAGCTTAGAATTTTTACTGGTCGCTTCAGATTAATTTTCTCCCCATGTATTCACCTACTTATTATCATAATAGAGCAAATATTTACAGGTTGCGGTCCAACAGTGCCCCATCTACTGTGCCTCATAGGCATAGCTAACCTGCTTGTCATGTCTTTGAGAATCAATTTTCAGTTGAATTAGATGGAGAAAAGAAGATCATCATCTTGTGAGCGTTTTTTCTAAGTAAAGGGATGATCAATTTAACATGATAGTCTGGTAATACATTCCAGCTCCCATACCAGAAAATGGGCACCTCCAACACTACATAGACTAAAGAAAATCTTTGAATAATCTGGAACAAAAGCCCACAGCTCCACGCACTATCAGCAATAGTTGCTATTTGTTAACATTACCCTCTTTCACTTAGGATAGATCACTTCCACAAGAACAACTGTGAAAATACAATCACCAACCTTGCACAGTGTTGGCACGACCTTTAAGATCATTACATCATTTATGTGCATATCTAGTTGGGCTACCTCCACCATCAGTATGAAGTATGAACCTACAGACTGCTCACGTTCACATCTTACTCATATCAAAATAACCAAAATGTTTGCTACTGTACCACATATAACCCCCTATGTCCAATCCAACTACCCATTGTTGTTTGTTTACTAAAAATGTTACGCGGAATCATAAAAACTACTTGGGTTGCTAGATAACCAATGTGACTATATATGTCATAACCTTGAACATCACACAGCAGAAGATTGGCTTCCTTATCTAAGCAAGAGTGCTGGAGTGGGCAATAACATAAACTAAAAGCAAAGAAATTAGCTTATTTCCCAAAAGTCCAACAGCACTCTGTGTAAAGAACATCTTATCTAGTTCTGAACTAGTGCAGCAAAGCAGCTACGTTGGAAAAGGTAAAGGAATCGAACACTCAAGAAATTAATCATGTCCAAGTGTATAATTTCTACTCTTGCATTCAAGGGTTGTTTCTAGATAATTTTGAACTCCTGATACTATGGTATATCTACCATACCATGATTTTAATGCACATAATCCAGAGGGTCAGTGTAGCCAATTGTGCATGGTGATGGAAATGCAATTATTAAGTATTTCAGCTGTTATCTAAAGGAACTGTAACAAGTACCTGGAACTCAACACCCGCAAGAGAACCATGGGATTGAAATGGTTTAAAATCATGAGATGATACAGTCACCACAAGAGCCGAGTTTGCCCACTTAGATGCTCTCCGTGAGAATGACATGCCATTGACGCACAATTCCGATGGATTTGTACTAGTTAGAACAACCTGCAGACATGTTTCGGTATTTCAAGAACATGATTGTAATACTCGATAATGCATTAAAAAAAAGTAGTGAGTTAAACAAGAAAATGACTGACCTGTCCTCCAGGACACATGCAAAATGAATAACAACTGCGATTTTGATCTGCTTGCTCCTTATCATTCTTTGCATCTCCTTCACCAATAGATTTCACTGTTTTGTAATCTGCTACAGGTATCCGACCACGCCCTTTATGCACTTCAGCGGCCAATTCAGAATACTGTAATTGATCACAATAGCACATATCACATGGGTTGTTTTGAACATAACGTGAGTATGTCAAAACTGTCATGTTTCATGCACTAGCCAACGCAACCAAATGTCCAAACTGATGGAAAGGGCTAGGCAATCCACATATACACTTCAACATCAAATGTGACGCGGAAAGTCAACATGTGAATAGAAGAAGAACAATCTCATGTATGACAGAAGAGGCCTATACGTGGACGTAGAGGGGGGCAATAGCAAATTTTGGATAAATGCGAATCGAAATCGAGACGTATGGCTCTAATACGGATACCATGTCATGTTTCATGCACTAACCAACGCAACCAAAAGTCTGAACTGATGGAAAGGGCTAGGCAATCCACATATACACTTCAACAAAAACATTGTCCATATGTTCTTCAATACAGCACGAAATACAGTATGCTACAATCTTCTACTCTTTTTTTCCAAGAATCATACAATCTTCTAATCATACTAGTGCAATACCCGTGTGTTGATAAGGATTAAAAAAACTATGAGTTTTAGAAGATCTTTTCGCCGTCCATTCAAAATGAAAATATCTGTATCCGCTTTCATCTAACCATCTGTGCTAAATATAACATGTACAGTACCAAAGGTGGACGGACTGCCATCACCAATTGACTTTTTTATGGGGGTAAAGATAGATGGTGTAGCTCTATCAAGCCGTAAAATAAGTGAGTTCTTACTACTTAGGACATAGTTACTACAAGAACAACAGGTTCATACATCCAATGACATGGTAGCCGAATCTACAGTCTCTAAGAAAGACTGTGCACATACTACAATTATTATTGTTATCACGCAATAAACAGTAATTCCATGAGCATCAATGCTCAAAACCACTCCTGGACACATAGGTCATCAAGACAGACTCGGTCCCGTGCTTTTATAAATGAGGCCTCATCACTGCATAGTTGATTGGCTACTTGTCACAATTTGCGATGAAATGAATATAAGTTTATAAAAACACAACAGAGCTTCCTCAGCTTCTGCTCAAGCTGCTATTTCTTTGTAAAATTTGATGGTTGGAGGGTATTGGAGAAAATTTCAGCTTCTATACTTTTCCAGAATTTATAAATGGATTGCTCCGTATGATGACACAGTAATTAATATCCTACGCCTTGATTTATTAGTTTCAATCTCACTTTTAACAATCACCAATTATGAGTTCATAAAATGCAGAACGATAAATTACTAGAGATTAAATATCAACCTTGAAATTAAGGTAACCACATTAGGCGAGTATATTTCAGAAAAAACATTGATGTGAACAAATGAAATATGGCTTACTTGGATGTTGTTTATCAGTTCTTGGGGGTGTTCAATTCTTAAGCCAACCTGCAAGAGTAACCAATGTTGTCACATGGACCAAAGAGAAAGCAATTTACAATACTTTCCTTCATAGTATGAAGAAAAGTTGTGCTTGCAATTGTCAAAGATAACGAAACAAAAGACATAATGCTACAAGAGGGCAATGTCCAGCCACTCTACGCTGCAGTAATCATACAGCACAGGTCATACTATGTAACCAGTTAAAATTCCTAATTGGGCAGTTTATGTAACTACATTATTCTATCACCAATTTAACATAGAGGATGTCAAACAGCATGTCTTGAATAATATGTGGTTTTCTGGAGGAGAGGGATAAACAAAGGCTGGGGTAAGTCGTGAGAGAACTAAAGGGGGCTGACAGACACTCCCTTCTTTTCAGTTTAATTATGAAGTATGTGGCATCATGTTTAGGCCATTGGGCCTCTCCTGAATCCTGATACAGTATGACTTAATTATATAACTTCCTAATTTGTATGTTATGCCTTAATATTTCCGAGACTGTTCCCTAGTTCTCCTTTTGTTCAAGTGCCAACATCTACTTCTGCCTTAAGCAGCATACATGACCAATGTGCCTCTTATGGAAAACTCTAATATTCAACCCAAATATGCGCTTCAATTTTTCGTTGTGGCTGACCATCAAATAATTGAGAGGTACTAGGGAAGTAGAAAGAGCCTTAAGCAGCATAAGAGAACTTACAGAAAAATTCTTGGGGGTTATATCTACATTATGCCTCAGAAGCATACTGTATGTGTCACGAGCTGAGTGACCAACTGCTAATACAACTGCATCAAATGATAGTTTCTGATCAACAGAACCCGGCTGTAGTCTCGAATCCGAAACCACAACTCCTTTGACCTGCCCACCTTCCACTATAAAATCATCTACTCTAGTGTTGAATCTTATGTCAACCTGTAAACCAAATATTTAACAGAATAGATCAATACATATATACATAACAAAACAATAACAGAGCTTTAGTGAAGACAGATATGTTCAACTCACCCCCAACTCTCTTAAGTGGTGCCTGAAATTCCGCAGCAGAGGAACAAGTTTATCTGTACCCAAGTGAGGTCTCCCGTCAACTAGAATGTTTGGAGGACCTCCGAAGTGGACAAATGTCTTCATAACCTGAAATCCAAGACCCCATAGCGAATAGCTTAAACACGTCGAAATAGTATGTTCCGAACTAGGATGTCTAGGGTATTATGTTATGCAATGCACGCTCTTCACATTTTGATGGCTATGAATTCAAAACATCAACAAAAATCTGTCATACTATCCATTACCAGTAAAGGAGCAACTTATTAATAACTTTTTCTCTTTGCTAGAAAAACCGACAGTTATTTACTAATTATAAAGAAAACTTGAGCAACTAGCATGAAAGCCATTGCATGTGAGCGCATCTGCTTCCTAACATTGTTGTGAATCGCTCCTTGATTTAAATATCTAATGTGTAAAATGGGCAGAATCTGCGAAGTCTACACCATTGTATTTACTCCCTTGATTCTATCTACTGGTTGCTACCAGGGTCTTGAACTCTGGTAGCCGACAGATACTAAAGCTTGCATTATTGCATCAATAATAACAAATAATATATTTTAGAAGAATTTGTAATTATAATTCTCAAGCTAAGCATTCATTGAGATAGAGAAGTAAGATTCTCACAGCCTGAACACCATCAGTGTTTTTCCCTATCCTGGTTACAAGCTTCCCATCACTCCATGTACCTGCACCACCCTGCTATGACTAAGAACAGAAGATCACGAATTGATGGACTTAAAGATTTGATGGAACATGGAACAACGGAATAGTGGTGTGTTCAATCATTAGTTCATTACAGTTCAGTTAAAAAATTCACAATAACGCATGGGAAAGCACAACTCAGATAATGTGAGTCAAGAACTAGCACGTGCTAGTAAAAAAATTACTAATTTATCTGCAGTTTATATATGTGAAGATTATTACTGCTTAAGTCATTTAAAGCAACTTCAAATTATGACAGATGCACGTCAACTTAAAATTAGGAGACCGCCATATGCATTTTCTTGGGAAGCACTAATCCACCCACCAGCTAATATACCTGATTGGATCATACATTAAAAAATAAATCCCTATGCTATTTCACATTCTACAGATGTAACATAGTAAAGCACTTTTCTTCTAGGATACATGTACCCAGAATTTTCAATAACCTACATCAACTCCATGTGATCACCTGAACAAACAGAACCTGGTGCTAGTAATTGCCAAATGACATGATTGTTAATGTCTATGTTCAGCAAAATGATGTAGTCACTCTATTAGACGATAAACGTATATTTTTAACAAGTATATTGTTAACAACAACCAATTTGAATACTGCTGAAAACAATTCTGCGATTGTTCCGTGATGTGTTGGTAGTAAAATAGGAACAAACAGTATACCTCGCCAAAGCAAAAGTTGCTTTCTGATTGGAGAATTCGTCTAACTGCTAGTGCACCAATGTCACGCCCTCTTTGCTCAACAGGTTGACCACGCTCTAATAAGGTGACTTCTGCACCAAGTTCAGCTAACACAAGGGCTGCAAACAAGCCAGATGGTCCACTTCCTACAACTGCCACCCTTGATTGTATTCGAGTAGGACAGATCGAGCCATTATTAACAGTATCCCTGCTACCATGTTCGTCATCGGAGCCTTTGTTATGAACATTAAGCATACTGATAAGATCAGTTGCTACCTTCTCATCAGACATATATTCTACAAGTCCAAGCTTAGGTTCCAATCTAGCAATAAAATCCCATGTCCTTGGCTCCATGTCCAGAAGCTTCTTAGCATCAACATCAACAGTATAAACAAATTGAGGTTCTTTCAAAACCTGTAGATTTAAAACAAGTTTTATTCATTCACAAAGAAACAATGTAGACAAAGTGATAAATAATTTTCGTATCAATGTATAAACACTAAAAATTTTTAAACACCAGTAGAAACACACATACTCACAGTCGCAACAAAGATGAAGCAAAAAAGGTGCTACATAGACCCGTCTACCAAAACACATTATGATACATTCCAGATATCATTGAATATTACTAGGATTGGGTAACCACAGTGAGTAACCAGTCACTGCAATAATGAAATTCACATAACTGAGTATTATTTCAATTTAGATGAACATCCACGTGGTGAAAAGAACTTCAAAAGATGATAGAAAACAAAGAACATCAAGATTAAAGGGTCTAGCACAGGAAACAAGAATCTTAAGAAAAATATCATATAGTATTCCGCAACATCACCAAAATTGACACCCTATAACTGATTATATCACCCAGCAAAAGGTTGGTATGGGTCTAGTTGGAATGCAAATAAATATTATTCTCTCCGTTAACTGTGGATCTATCAACAAAGGGTGTTAAATTAATTGGAGAAGTAAATGAAGCTTACTACATTGGCTTTCTTTTCAACTGCATAAGTATTTTTTTACCCAGCTTGGCCCATTTTAACTGGATTGTTTCAGCATTTCCAACAGCAAGCATTTTATGACAGCTAAGTTGTCATCTCATCTCTATGGAGGAGGAGGAATAGTAAATAAGATAGAGATAACATCAACCCATTAATAACCTTCCGTGCATCAAACGACTTGCGGATAACAGTAAAGGCCTCTTCAGGGAGCATAGAAGCAACCTGCATAGGAGAACAGATTAAAGAAGCGATATCATAGGAAAAGTCTAACAGAAACATCAACAGCATAAAACATGAGCACACCAACTTGAAAAAACTGCGATAACAGCAAGCCAGCAGAAATTACAAGAACAGACAGTGTAACATGAGTAACAATAGAAACTTCGAAGCAAACATATGTCATAGCATTAAACGTTATATAGCTGGGCATTTTAAATTGCTCTGCGTAAGCGGTCATTTTGATAGCTAGTTTGTGTGCACTGTGCAGGACATACAACACTCATCCAACCAAGTTCCTGATTAGTATGGTTGGTATTTGGGAGAATTGCCCATACATGGAGGAAAAGGCGAGGCAGCACTGTTAAATCAATTGCAAACTGTTTTAACTCAGACCTTTCGGTTATTCCTCGACACAGAAGTAACGAATTATACCTCAATCCCCATATACCATATCACCACGGAAACTTGACTCGACCTCCTTGAAGGAGGAGGTTAGTGGCAGCTAGCTCAACTCAAGATTGTGGCATTCGCCAGGACGAATGAGGGTACAAATTTCTTATAACAAATGGGAAATGGCACGAGCTAAGTATTTTTTTCGCACCACTAACATTCAGAGCACGGAAGCTGTTTCTGTCGATTTAAACTCACCTAAAAGGCTAAAACCTCGCGAGTTCACGGCATTATATCAGAAAATGCAGTGTAGAATCGTACCGGGAATTTGAGGGCCTTGGCAACGGCCTGGAGGAGCGGCGGGGAGACGCCGAGGAAGTCCTTGCCGGGGTCGTCGCTGGCGGGGACGGTTAGCTTGGAGAGCCGCCAGAACCCGGCCTCCCGGGCCACGCCGCCCTCCTCGGGGACGGTGTGTCGGAGCTGCTCCTTGTGGAGCCGATCCAGCCGCTTCTTCTCCGACGGGTACCGCCGCTTGCCCGTGCGCTTCGCGCAGCGGACGACTGCGCCGCATCGGCGCCGCGGGAATGCGTTGGCCGCGTACAGGCTGCGGCTCGGGTTCGCACCCAGGGGGTGGGGAGGCGGGAGGGAGAAGGGTGAGAGCTTGGTGCCTGGAGCGGCGGGCAGGCGCAGCGCCATGGCGGATGGGGGGCTGGAGAAGGAAGGGACAGTGGGGGTTTGCGCCCCTGCGGATAACGTGGGTTTTAGACTGGTTTACTACTCGGGATCACTTTATACGACACAGCAAATCATTTGGTCGATGGTTTTTTTTCATGTGTCTGTAAATTCAAATTCCGGATCGGCTGCATTTGTAGTTTGGAAATTCAGAGGATTTTTCTTAGACAAAAAGGTATTTTCACTGAAGATTTGAAGTCCTGGATAGAACTGCCGATATTTTCGCTGAAGCTACTGTTCTGGATAGAGCTGCTGATCATTTCACCGAAACCACTGTTCTTTCGAAGCTTTAACTTCACCGGCGATTCGGTATTGGTGCGAATTATGGTGATCCAGCTTTTTCAACCAGATTTTGCACATTTTATTACAAAATTAGTTCAGCACAACACAACGCAGTTCACCAACCACAAACCACAACTTATAACCCCACCTGTCTTTTTTTTAGATCATTACAATGTCAATGAAATGCTTTACTGAATTATCTCATTGAAATTGTGCACCTTATAAGTTTACCCCAGTCAAAGCTGGCAGAAAAGTTTCATTACGCTGAAATCAATTTGTCTTGAGTGACACATGAACAAATTTAAAGTAGCAACTATGTCTATTCTGGAGAGGTAAGAAACTACATGTATATTTTGTCTTCCAAGTTCCTCAAACAGTATTACATCATATAACAATGCTAAGTACAGCACAAGAACCCGATTATCACAGCAGCACAAACTGCACACGTTGTCTAAACTTGCAGAACCACGTTTCACTAACTGGCACTTCAAACCTTCGACAAACTTGAATTACCTCAGGCCGAGTGTATAGGAAGTTCAGTCCTTGGTTAGAAAACAGCCTCAGATCATTATTGATCTATCGGCCATCAGATTTGGCATACTGCCCAGTCGCTCCATCCACAATGATCCATTGCAAAGGTTAGTTCACGAGATGAGGACCAGAACTCTTGAAAGGAAGAGTGCAGGAATATGTGACATATCTGACGCCATCAAGGAGAACAACAACAAATATCCTGGAGAGCGACTTCGGAGACATCCTTGGATCACCGTCTCCATCACCCGCCTCCCTGGGATCAGCTAGCACGGAAACAACTACGGATGATGCTGGCTTCTTATCAGGAAACTTGCTGCTTTCAGAAGTTCTGTTCAAAGGCTCTGTGTTGTTCACCGTTTTCCCAGTGAGTGGAATCGCCTCATTGTACATGATCCTCCTATTTTTCAGCTTGCCATGATAAGCAGGAGCTGGTGTTGGGATATTTTGAGTAGCATTAACGCTGGAGGAGTTCACAACTGGAGAAGCAGGAATAATGCCACCAGAGTTGGTAGAAGCAGTGGCAATGTCAAACTGAAAAACCTCGCTGCACATTCCAGAATTTAAGATAGGCCCTGAAAATTGTTACATAAGAATCAGAGTAAGAGACAGCGCATTAACACTGGAGGAGTATCAATAGAAAGCTGAGTTTTCTACAAGATAGGCCTCTGTCAACAAAAACAGAGAACATTTACTCAAATAAATAATAATCCACTTGGTAACACCAAAAACACAAAGGACAGCCTCAAGACTAAGAAGTTAACATTTGTTTGTCTACGAATTAGTGAAGATTTAGCAGACTTCTAATTTTTCCAAGAAAAGCAACTGCTGTATGCTAGCAAAAGGCGCAGCCTCAAGACTAAGGAGTTCACTTGTTTGTCTACAAATTAGTGAAAATTTAGGAGACTTAATCCCTCCGTTCACTAAATATAAGTCACACTGGACCCCTTTCAATTTTGACTACATACATACTAATATGAGTGAATCTATGTGGAAAATAAGTCTAGATACATTTGAATCAAGAAAATTGAAATGATGGGTCCAGTGTGCCTTATATTAGTGAACGGGGGAGTATCATTTTTTCCAAGAAAAGCAAAGGAAATTTTCCTGTACTGACAATAAGTTTGTGTTAAGGATTTAGCCACTTCAGGTCAGAGACCACATGAAGATCGCCTTATAAGACATTTCCAAATGAAAATCGACAATATTACTACTACCTTCGTCCCGAAATATAAGATGTTTTAGCTTTTTTCTGATTCGGATGTACCTAGACGCATTCTAGTGTGTAGATTCACTCATTTCAGTCCGTATGTAGTCCATATTAAAATACCTAAAACATATTATAATTTGGAATGGAGGGAGTAACATTTACTGAGCTAGCTCTTATGTGATTGCTAAAAGGGGGCATTGCAATATTGCATACAGATATCATTCTCTTTCCTGGATGGTTAAAGTGTACTCCCTCCGTTCCTAAATGTAAGATGTTTTAGCCTTTTTCCACACTCACATGTATTTAGACATGTTTTAGTGCATATGTTCACTCATTTGGTCTGCACCTAGTCAACATGTGAAACACCTTAAACATCTTATATTTCGGAACGACTGAGTAATATTTACTTGATTAGTTGATTAACAACATTAAATATAAATTTGAGTTCACATTGCCTGAACGATTGCACTGTCATAATATATAATGGTATATTAAGTGACCTTATTCCCTAACTAACAGGCATACTACTTTTCTTACTGACTAGTGGTCTATTACTTGTCAACGCAATGTGTCAAATTGCAACAGAGAGATAATAGTTTGGCTAATAAGTGAAATTCATAACTGCAGTGTCACAATAAACAAGAACACAAGATTGGTACACAATTCTCTGCTTACCTGCCATTCCTTCATGGAACCACTGTGGTAATGGTCCATCTACCGGCGATTTCTCCTGTGGATTCATGCTGTTTCCAGGCAGTGACAGATGACGAGCAATGGCTATACTAGTCTCTTTGTGATCTACACCTGAGTGGTCACTGTTGTGTTCTGAAGTCCTATGTGCCACCGCTTTCTCGCTTGCAAGCACAGAATGAATAATCAGATTGCCATTGATCTTGACATGCTTCCCATTTCTTGGCACGTACAACAAAGCAGGCAGGCTCTCACTTGAGTTAAGCGCAGGGTGATGCTTCTGCTCAGCACTGTCATCAGTCCCCATCACCATTCCAGAATCAACACCAGGCATGTCACTACTGTTGAGACCACCCTTAGGTATTTTACCATGGTTAGTGACACTGACTACTGTATCATGAGGCTGACCAAAACTCCTAAGCATTGCATCCTCACTCCTCCCTCTCATTCCAAAACTATGATTGAACCCTGGCACAAAAGCACCGAAGACGAGCATAACAAACATCAGACCGATAAGGCTAACACTTGCCACCTTCTTGGTTTTGCTCTTGCTCCTGCTCTTGCCCTCCGCAGACGACTTCTTGTTCTCTGATTTCTTCGTGACCTTGGTCGCAGCAACCGACTGCTGCGGGGCTTCAGCCGGGGAATCGGCACAAGAGGGACATGGGAACCATGAGGACGCATGGCGTACCCGGGCACCCAAGGGAAATGCATTGCAGCCGGTGGGTACACCCCAGGTGGGGGGCAATTACCGCCACCACCGCCGCCGAGCTGCTGCCGCAGTGCTGCATTCTCGGCCACGACGAAGGAGATCTTGGAATTGAGGTCGTTTATGACCGAATGCATCGACTTGACCTTCTCCTCCAGCTCCTCGACGTAGCGCTTCTTCCTCTGCCGCGACAGCTGCGCGCTCTCGCGGTTCCGGATCAGCCGCGCCGCCCGCCTCGTGTCCTGATCCTCCCCCTCGCCGACGGCGCCGCCCTCGTCGGAGTCGAGGGTGGACCGTGAGGCCGACGCGGACGGGGAGACCTCGCCGTCGCCGGATCGGCGGCACTTGGCGGCCTCTGAGGAGCTCGGGGTGGGGCTCGGCTGCTTCCGCTTGAGGCCCCAATTAGGGGCGCCCCCGCCGCTCCTCCCCTCGTCCGACTCCTCGTGCTTGACCTCGCAGTTGCCATCGGCGACGGCGGAACCGGTGCCGGAGGCAGTGGGGGAGGCGGTCGGGGAGGACGACGAAGCGGTGGGGCCGGATCCGGCGCCGGAGGCCTCGGCGGAGTCGCTCCGGTCGGGGGAGCGGAGGAGGAAGTCCTCAACCGAGAAATCGACGGACAGGTCGAAGTCGAGGTCGTCGCCGCCAGCGGCGCCGCCGGCGAAGTTTCCGAGCGGGAGGCCGTGGTCCGCGAGGTGGAGGTCCTGGTCGAAGAGGTGGGGCGGGTAGTGGCGGAGGTCGAAGTGGTCGAGGAGGGCGGGCTCCGCCATGGCGCGGCTCAGGAGGGTTCACCCTAGGGTTTTGGGCGGCATCTCGGAGGTGCAGGCAAGAGGAGTGGTAGGAATTTGGAATTCGCAGACTCGGTGGTGCGAGCGAAGTGGACGGAGTCGCGTGCGGATCCAGTTTTTCCCCACCAGTGGTACGCGGTTCTTCGGTTAGTCCATGGCGAAAAGGACCCGCGTCGGCCCGGGCCCACGGGTCAGTGGGGTATGAAGATGTGGAGGTCAGTGTGGAAATGGAATATGTGGGGAGTAGCTAGATCTAGGATTGCCGTGGTTGTGGAGTGCTGAGAGAGGTAGTACGACGTGAGTAACGCCGAAGTTATGACGCCCGGAACTGTGTGCGCCGCCACTGATGTGTGGGGTCACGGGCCGGCTCTGCTGGTGCCGTGACGTGGGTAGAGATAAGATAGGTAAAAAATATTGGCACGGGTTTATGCTTGGAAGTTTCTGGCGCTGGTGGGTGGGGTGGGTGGTGCAGGAAATGTGCCCTGTTTTGGATAAGTCATTCGATTTCTATTTTATTACTGAATGTACACGAGGATCCTTCGCTGTTTTGCTTGTTTCGCGGCAAAATCCTCTGTAAAACCAGAGTTAAGATTTTGTGACAAATCATTGGTGTGAACTGGATACATCATTATCCAAAATTTAAGCGTCTACGAACCGTGTAGATGCGGCGATGATGCTTAGTACACATCTTGGCTCTGTGTTCGCACCGGTGTGCATGACACGTGATGTCTATCATTTTCGGTGAACTTTCCGTTGCGTAGAAGCAAGACAAAGAGCAGGATAACTGAAGCAGGAAGAAAAAATGGTGTAAAGTCATTGGTGCAGGGGCTTTAGTCTAGCTTTTTCCTTTTTGGCTAGGCCGAGACACCATGTCCAAATTAGGAGTGGCCCTACCAAAACAAATTGCTTTAAGTAGGCTAGGACGACATTGTGCATTATGTGGTACTGTACAAGTTATAAGAACACTTATGATGTAGTACATGGTGCTCTATTCTATTGGATTCAAATGTTTTGTTCATACACACATTGTTTGGTGCTGCATCTACATTTGTGTGTGGCCATAAATCCCAGGATGGATGTTGTGGTTGGCTCGATTCGAGAAGTTTTTACTTTCTGATCCAACACCAGTAGGTGTTCCGCTGGCTGCTAACATGTAAATATTAAAACATGTACGGGTATCCTTTACACCATTAGTGCATAGAAATACTTTGACAGGAAGAATGAACTTGTACATGAGAAAGAGGGGGGGGGGGGGGGGGGGGGGGGGGGCAATGAACAGAGAAGGACAAACATGATAATTTTTGTTTCCATGCCCTTGGCCGTGTTAATACTTTTACAACTAAGATTGAGCGAGGTCTATGGAAGCCTGAGCCACGAGGCTGCATACATTTGAGATGCCATAATGAGCCTTAGAGATGTTAGTTCATCGGAACAGCAAGACTCTAATAAAGAAAATAAAAAAGGCAACAGTTGGCATATGTAGTTTGGTGAAGCAATGAAAGTCCACACTTACACCCAGTCTATAAATAACTACCTTCCTCGAGTGGGATGAGCAATGGGTGGAACTAGCTAGAGTTGAGACGTGTGAGGCAATCATGCACAGTGGTGGCAGGACAAGTTTAATTGTCTAAGACAGAAATAAAAATGGCCAACAAAAAAAGTGAGGCAAAGATAGTTGAATGGAGAGACATCTTTTAGAAATAGGATGCATTGGGAATGTCAGGTAGAGATGAAAACCATGGACAAGTCGGACGTTGAATTCACATTGTAATTTCAACTTGATTAGGCATTGTGCAACCAATATATGCCTCAAACTCATCTTGTCTACTAGGATAATTGGCAGCAACCCTTTGAGACACATTTTTTTCATGTCAAGGAGAACATTTCTTCACGCTTCCAATTCTTCAGGGGAGTGTTCAGCCAGCCTGGTTGTGTCATCCAATGTTTGGTGTATCTCGGAAATCATTTTCCGCTTTGCCAAGTCTAAGGAACTTCTTTCATTCTCTTCAAGCAAGTTGCCATAGCTATCATATAGTACCCTCCTGTTAATCGTTTTCTTCCACATATCAAGAATAAAATGACTAGGTAGCTCATTCATTTTAGCACCTCTCAAAACCACGATGATATGTCGACATGAAATTCCGCGTGTCTCAAATAACATGCAAGAACATTGAGCACTTATGGATGTTGCATTGAATTGAACTTTTCGAGACTTGGAATAGCGGTCACCACCTATAATTGTGATATATTTGAAATCAGGTTCTAGCTACCACCAATAACATGCAAGAACCTGATTTTCCACAAAGAAAACGCCTCCAGACTACCACATTATCTACAATCTTTTTATGTCCAATTCGGACTGAAAATCCAACATTGTGTGCATAAGCCTTGTAAAACTCCTCGACCGCTTCCATACTATCGAATGTCATACCTACAGCTGGCTTTACGTTGTCATCGCATTCGGGTCTACATGATGACCCCTAAAAATTAGAACACTCATTAGTCATGCAAGATAGTAATTGTTATGGAAAGTTGAAAGAAATTGTGGTGCTAATGATACTCACACAAATTGGGCCGCTTGTAGCTCTTTTTTTTTGGGTGTACTGAAGCTATCCATGTTGATAGGAGGAGGATGTACTCCCTCCGTTCCAAATTAATTGACTTGCATATATGTACATTTGGATGTACCTAGACATGTTACATGTACATATACATCCAAATGTAGATATATAGAAGTCAATTAATTTGGAACGGAGGGAGTATGTCCGTATCATGCATTACTCCCTCGTTGCAATCTTGGCCAAGCTAGATAAACAAATAAAAATGTTGATTGCATGATCAGCCAAGCCCCATCGATGGAGAAACAAAAAAAATAGAACATGTGCACTGCTTACCTGCGCACTGGAAGGGGACAAAGGATCAGCTATGTCGTTTCTTATGAGTGGCGGCGTAGACGTGTGCTCTGTATGACGATTCACCATCGTCGGAGAACAAGGGCAGTCGTCCGAGGCCAGCGACGCGTGGGGGATCACAGACGGCAGATCAATTTTGGATTGGGCCAGAGGAGGGGAAGGGATAGGTTTCATGGCAGAGGCTTGGGAAGTGCTAGGGCACAGAAACGACGGAGGGTTAGCGCCCACAGTGATGGGCACTGGACGAGCCTCCATGGCGGCACAGATCGTGGACGTGGACGATCGTGTGCTGTTTTTTTTCTTTTTGTTGACTAAATCAGTTTCAAGGACACCGGTAAGGGAGGGCAGGGGCGGACCTAGAGCCTAAATAACCCGGTGTCACTGTGTGAATCAAGCATATTTTTCACTTAGATTTAGGGGTGTCACACACTGTGAATGTATAAAATTTATCAAAGAAATCAATTTTAACCCGGTGTCCTGTGACCCTGGTGGCATAACTTGGGTACGCCTCTGAGGGAGGGGGTTATCAGCAAAAATACTCTTAAGTGGCTGGGGCGCTTCCCACTTTTAATCTGGTCTGTTTGTTGTCTATCGGATGGCAAGGAGATAAAGTTTTCACGTTTTCACCGGGGAGCAGTTTTCACCTGATACTTCGCCATTTTATACTCCACTACTTCAGTATTTAAATTTTCAGAAAGGATCCTTCGATGTTTACTTGTTTCGCTTCAATCCTCTGAAACTAGAGCAGAATTTTTGACAGATCAGTGTTCTGAACTAAGGATAGTCGAAACACGGAGGAAAAAATGGTGTAAAATCACCTGGTCGTGTAGGGGCTTTAGTCTAGCTTTTCCCTTTTTGGCTAGGCCGAGACACCATGTCCAAATTAGGAGTGCCCCTACCAAAACAATTTGCTTGAAGTAGGCTAGGACAACATTGTGCATTATGTGGCACTGCACAATTTATGAGAACACTTATGATGTACATGGTGCTCTATTATATTGGATTCAAATGTTTTGTTCATTACACACATTGTTTGATGCTGTATCTACATTCTGTGTGTAGCCATAAATCTCAGGATATATGTTGTGGTTGGCTCGATTTGAGAAGTTTTTACTTTTTGATCCAACACCATTAGGTGTTCGGCCCGCTGCTGACATGTAAATATGTGTGAGCATCTCCACCGGCAAAGTTGCCGGACAGACGCTATTGGGCGCGCCGGCAACCGTTGCCGCCTATTGGGAGCACCGCGCCCCACCGGTCGCTCCCAATAGTTTTTCAGAAAAAAAGACGACGGAATTCATTCAAACTTAAACACATTTCATTCAATTTCGATAGTTTTTACAAAATACGGCGAAATTTAGAATAAACCAAGTCTAATTACCGGTCCACTATCCGTAGAACTGGTCCCAGTCGTTCGCCGCCACCGCGTCTTCGACGTTCCACGCGCCGCCCTCCTGCTGCGGCGGCGCTTCGGCCGGCTCCTCCTCCTTCACCTCCTCCTTCACTGGGGGCGGTGCTGGCGCGGTGGCAATCTAGACCTCGGCGTCGAGGTCGATGATGTTGTGCTCGACGCACGACCATTGCTCGGCGAACTCTCGCGACACCGGCTGGATCGTGTCGAACAACAGCTTCTGGGCGATGGTGAGGTCCCTCTGAAACTGGGCCTCAGCCTCCTCGTCCGTCAGCGGCGGCGGCATGGCAGCGCGCTTCTTGCTGCGGGATGACGTCGCTGTCCCCGGCTCGGCCTTCACCTTCGCACGGGGCGCCGGCGGGCCGAAGTCGCAGATGGTCACGCCGCCCCGGCGTGGCGCTGACCATCCTGGCTCGTCCTTGATCTTCAGGAAGCCCCTTGGCGGCGACGTGGGCTCCTTCTTTATCTTGACGAAGTGTGGTGTCATCGGCGTCGTCGTCGAGCGCGCGCTCGAGGACGAAGTGCGCGAGGAGGAGGAGGAGGTCAGCGGCAGCTCCCACATGTCGCGGGAGTGCCCGCCTGCCGCGGCGTACCCGAACTCCTGCATCACGGCGTGGAAGTTACGCCCCTCCCAGCAGCGGCGGCGCCAGTCGCTGTTGTTGCGAGCCAGCGCACGGGGTCGCGGTGGTCGTCGATCGCCGACTGCCGCTTAGCGGCGAGGAGCGTGGGCCAGTACTGGTTGTCCTCCGCGTACTCCTGGTCGGCCCGCTGCTCGGGCGTTAGCTGGCGGCGGCGCTCCTTCTCCGGCAGCGCAGGGACATACCCGAGCGCCGACAGCATCCACCCATTGGAGCTGCCAGCGCGGTTGCTGGGGAGGCGCATCCCCGACGGCACGGGGATGCGATGTCGATGGAAGAACGCTGCCTCCTCCTTCCGGAGGCAGCGCGTCGCGCCACTGCCTCCCGCTTGGTCGTTGTACGCCATCGTCGGTGGGTTTGTGGAGACAGGGGGAGAAGAAAGGAGGAGAGCGACGGTGGAAAACGGCGAGCGGCGCCGCGCCTTCTTTTATAGACGGCCGTGGGAGACGAATGGCGGGAAAACGGTGCGGGAAACTCCGCCATTACTCCGGCTTCGGTTCCCGAGGCCTCGTAACTCCGGCGACGCGCGTCGGGAAGACGAGGCGTGACGCGTCGCACGCGTCAGGAAACCGCTCAGCGGCCGCAGTTAATTGCGCTGACCACTCCCGTGTCACTGACGCGTCGGGCCCGCACGTCAAGAGTCGACGAGGCACGCGTTGCCGCGGTTGCCGGCGCGCTCAGTTGCGTCCCTAGAACCTGGTCGCGAATTGGGGTTGCCGGACGCTCTATTGGGACGTGCCGACAACTTTTGTGCTATTGGGCGTGCCGCTGGGGGCCAATTTTCTGCCGGCGCGCCCAATAGCCCTATTGGGAGCGCAGTTGGGCGCGTCGGTGGAGATGCTCTAAGGGTATCCTTAGACCATTAGTGCATAGAAATACTTTGATAGGAAGAATGAACCTGTGCATGAGAAAAAGAGGGAGGGCAATGAACAGAGAAGGACAAACATGATAATTTTTCTTTCCATGCCCTTGGCTGTGTTAATACTTTTACAAATAAGATGGAGCCGGGCCTATGGAAGACTGAGCCATGAGGCTGCATACATTTGAGATGCCATAATGAACCTTAGAGATGTTTTTTTTTAGCAAATACCATATATATTAAACCAGCAAATAGTACATGATTATATCGATTACAAAAACAATACTAAAAGATACGAGCAAATCTTTTAGATCTTCAAGCCCTTTCTTCTTCCATGACACAATCTTGTACTTTTCTGAAGGCAGCCGTAGAACAACGCCGAATACACCAAACCACAGACCTGTGAATACCAACGAAGGTTCCCCTTTTAATTTTGAGCCGCAATGCCAAGGCTTTGTGCAAGCACGCAGCCATTAAATTAATCAATCAACATCGGCAAGAGCACCACCACTGATATTTCAGGGAAAAATAACCGAACAACTTTGTCGACGTTGTTGGAAGCCGAGAGAATGAATCACCATTGCCGAGGACATAGTAGCCGGGACAGATATTGCGAGGACAATCCTCCTCGCGGCAACCATGAGAAAAAAATCCAAGATTGATCTGGCGAAGCAATATATGAAGAACCATACCTAGACAAACTTAATCTTCCAAAACCACCATTGACGTCGGGAAGGAGATCTTGCCGTCGAACAAAGACCGGAAGATTGCTTATTGTAGAAGATGTCATCTCCATTGATGAAGACGACGACAACCAAAACCCTAAATTGAAACATTACTTTTATTAAAAACTCCACTCATAGATCGGATTCCCCACCCCTCCCGACGCCGGCAAGGCCGGCCAGAGGAGGGGGAACCAATCTACAGTGGAGGAGAAGAAGTGGCGGCGCCTAGGTTCTAAGCGGCGGCGGCGGAAAAAGGAGACCTAGCTGTGAACCTTAGAGATGTTAGTTCATCAGAACAGCTAGACTTTAATAAAGAAAACAAAAAAGGCCGCAGTTGGCATATGCAGTTTGGTGAAGCAATGAAAGTCCACACTTACACCCAGTCTATAAATAACTACCTTCCTCATGTGGCATGAGCAATGGGTGGAGCTAGCTAGAGTTGAGATGTGTGAGGCAATCATGCACAGTGGTGGCAGGACAAGTTTAATTGTCTAACGCATAAATCAAAATGGCCAACACAACAAGTGAGGCAAAGATAGTTGAATGGAAACATCTTTTAGGAATAGGATGCAATGGGAATGTCAGGTAGAGATGAAAACCATGGACAAGTCGGACGTTGAATTCACATCGTCACCGGCGGACCTTCACGGGGGCAACCTGTGCCATGGCTCCCCAACAAATTTACAAATTTTCTACTAGCCCTACTTCTATCGTGGGATGCAGCCCATGAACTCTGCTCACTGAGCACCAGCAGCTAGCATTCGGGGTAACAGACTAGCAACTAGCGTGAGTACCCAGGGTGGCTAGCTGCAAGCATCTCTGATCCACTACTGATTCCTACAAGGCTCCAACTGCAAGCTTCTCTCCTCCTGGATGAGGTAGTTTAGTGCTCCAATTTTGTATCTATATTGGGGAAAGTTCAAACTAGGTCATGGAAAAACTCATGCCTGCTTCTGCAAAAAAAAAACGGTTATGAGAAAAGAGTTGTTCTTTGACTCCAATTTTGCATCTAAATTTGGTGGAGCTTATACATATATTGATGTTAGAAATGTATTTTGTGGACAAAATCAATCTAATTATATATGCTTCTGAAAATGGTACAAATTCTAGCTCAGTTGTTGTGGTATATATGATTTGGTGTTCAAAAAGATAATTACATGTCATTTTGTAGCTCCCCCCTCCCCCCCCCAAAGATTTTGTTCAAGGTCGGCCTGAACATAGTCATCCAATGAGTTCAGTTTGTATGGGAATCCATGTGGACACTATAATTATTGGTAGTCGGATCAAATCTTGTATTAATCCCTTTGTATTACCTACATGTATGAACATGGGAGAAGTTGGTTTTGGTGAAGTGGACATAATCTCACACGCAAAAGGCATCTGTTCGCAAGGATACCAAGCCACTGAAAAGAGATTGATCAATTCGATGCATGGATATGTATATAGTGCCTTTTTAGCAAATATTTGACTCAGAGTGTAATGAAAGTTATTTTTTGGTGAATCATTTTATATGGGTACAATGTTTGATCATGTTTGCCCAACTGACAGTTTCAGATTTTTTTTATTTTTATTCCTTTTTTTTCATATCGGGTGCGCTACTACCCATGTGCATCAACGCATTTTCAGGTGGTACTCTCCTTTCTTCACACTCTACTTTCTCCTGACATATAAGAGTAGAAATCTTTGGAGTCTATGTGTAAGTCTCTTGGCTATCTTCCTGCCGCAAGGCTTTCTATACAATCTCGAGTACCTTCTTGATAGTCTCTGTCAGCCCCATAGGGTCTCATTAGCTTGTGTATGCTTAGACCCACTCGGCCCATATGCGATACACAGTGCTCTAGGATACGAAAGTATGGACACCCATCATCAATGACACATATCTAAGGATAGCTTCTTATCTTTACTACCTCCGTTCGAGCATATAAGGTGTATAAATATAGTTAAAATTTGACCAAATATATGTAAAATTATCAGCATGTACAATACAAAAGAAATACACTAAAATTATATGATTATGGTAAATAGTTTATATTAATTTAGTATTCTACCTGCTCATATTTTGTTTATAAGCTTGGTCAAACTTTTAAGCGTCGATTTTGTACTAAATTTATAGGTATTTATAAATTGGTACCGATGTACTATGTGCTTTATGGAGTTCTAAAAGAGAGGGGTTTTTTAAAGGAAAGGTGTATCCCTTTCATTCATACATCGTGTTGAAGTGTTTTAAGTTTTAGCTCATATGTTGAAGTGTTATTTTGGCGCACTGCATCGATGTTAATTTGATCCACGACGTCGAGCATACGTGAGAATGGACACAATACCACAACATGTAGCACGACACCGAGCCATAGCGCTAGTTATAAATCCTTTTTATTAAAAAATTCTTCATATCATTTGAATCTTTAGGGTTTTCTCCTTCATTGTTTATATATATACCATTGGAAGCCATAGGTTGTCTATGTCTTATGCAGCGACATTTAACTACTTCCCATTGATTTTACAAATTTGTTCACAAATATCTAAAAATGTTCACCGACTTGAAATAGTCCATTTACGTGTTGAAAAAGTGTAGGAAAGGTGTATCCCTTTCATTCATACATCGTGTTGAAGTGTTTTAACTCATATGTTGAAGTGTTATTTTGGCGCACTGCATCGATGTTAATTTGACCCACGACGTCGAGCATACATGAGAATGGACACAATACCACAACATGTAGCATGACACCGAGTCATAGCGCTAGTTATAAATCCTTTTTATTAAAAATTTCTTCATATCATTTGAATCTTTAGGGTTTTCTCCTTCATGGTTTTTTATATATACCATTGCAAGCCATAGACTGTCTATGTCTTATGCAGTGACATTTAACTACTTCCCATTGATTTTACAGATTTGTTCACAAATATCTAAAAATGTTCACCGACTTGAAATAGTCCGTGTTGAAAAAGTGTAGTATTGTCACCGTTCGTTTGGGGAAATCTTTTTTCTTGACATTACAAAATGTGTTCATATATATTTGAGAAAAATCAAAATGTTGTAACATTTTTTAAATATATTAATCAAGAGATAACAAGTTCATTAGATGCACGCTTCGTCACTTCCAACACGCTGGTACAAATTGCTCTATGTTGTCATAATATGTTCATTAAGTGGACAAGAGGTATCTGCTCGGAGCTTAAAAAGACATGAACGCTTGCACTTATGTTGACATCATACTGATGTGGCTCGGTGTCAATTGAGAAATATATTTAAAAAAAATCGGATAGATACTACTTCCTTTGTCCTAAATTTAAAACGTTTTGATAGGCTAAATCAACCTACCAAAATACCTACCTAAACGTCTTACATTTAGGAATGGAGCTAGTAATTTCTACCACTTCCTCGTGACAAAAGATTATTTACTCTGTTTTCTATGTGTGAATAAATTCTTCAGAACTTGATATTGAGATATTCAAGAGAAAGAATTTGGTGCACCTGGGCACCAGTGATCCTGGTTTTGATCTTTTTTAAATATACTTTTGAGTTTCAAAATATTCCAATTTTTGAACGTCAATGTGTATATACGGTATCGATTATAAATATTTTTTATTTTGGGCTACAGAAAAATAACAAATTCGTGTATGTATAAAGTAGCTCTCAGCACCACTATGTAATCATTTCTTGCTCCGCCCCTGTTCGCACCGGTGTGCGTGACACGTGATGTCTATCATTTTTGGTGTGAACTTTCCGTTGCGTAGAAGCAAATACAAACAACAAAGGATAGTCGAGGCGCGAACAAAAAATGGTGTCACTTGGTCGTGCAGGGGCTTTAGTCTAGCTTTTCCCTTTTTGGCTAGGCCGAGACACCATATCCAAATTAGGAGTGGCCCTTCCAAAACAAATTGCTTTAAGTATGCTAGGACAACGTTGTGCATTAGGTGGTACTGTACAATTTATGAGAACACTTATGATGTACATGGTGCTCTATTCTATTAGATTCAAATATCTTGTTGATACACACATTGTTTGGTGCTGCATCTACATTATGTGTGTGGCCATAAATCCTAGGATGGATGTTGTGGTTGGCTAGATCCAAGAAGTTTTTACTTTTTGCTCCAACACCATTATGTGTTCGTCCTGGGGCTGACATGTAAATTTGTAAGGGTGTCTGTAGACCATTAGTGCATGAAAATAGTTTGACAGGAAGAATGAACTTCTTTTTTTTAGGGCAAGGAAGAATGAACTTGTACATGAGAAATAGAGGGGGAGCAATGAACAGAGAAGGACAAACATGATAGTTTTTCTTTCCATGCCCTTGGCCGTGTTAATACTTTGACAACTAAGATGGTTAGATGGAGCCAGGTATATGGAAGCCTGAGCCATGAGGATGCATACATTTGAGATGCTATAATGAACCTTAGAGATGTTAGTTTATTAGAACAGCTAGGCTTTAATAAAGAAAACAAAAAAGGAAGCGGTTCGCATACGCAGTTTGGTGAAGCAATGAAAGTCCACACTTACACCCAGTCTATAAATAACTACTACCTTCCTCGTGTGGCATGAGCAATGGGTGGAACTAGCTAGAGTTGAGATGTGTGAGGCAATACATGCACAGTGGTGGCAGGACAAGTTTAATTGTCTAAGGCAGAAATAAAAATGGTCAACACAACGAGTGAGGCAAATATAGTTGAATGGAAACATTTTTTAGAAATAGGATGCATTGGGAATGTCAGGTAGAGATGAAAACCATGGACAAGTCCGATGTTGAATCATTATAGTCGTCCAAAGAGTTCAGGTCGTACGGGAATCCATGTGTATGTTATAATTACTGGTAGTAGAATGATAGAAAGGAGAGATAGAACAGAGTTGGATCAAATCTTGTATTAATCCCTTTGTATTACCTACATGTATGTACATGGGGAAGTTGGTTCTGCTGAAGTGGACATAATCTCACACGTAAAGGCATCTGTTCGCAAGGATACCAAGCCACCGACAAAGAGGTTGATCAATTCGATGCATGGATGTGTATATAGTGACTTTTCGGGCAAAAAAATTACCCACGGTGCAATGAAAGTCATTTTTTGGTGAATCATTTTATATGGTACAATATTTGATCATGTTTGCCCGATTGACAGTTTCGAAATTATTTTACCTTTTTCTTATTACTATTTATTTTTTTGCATATCGGGTGCGCTGACTACCATGGACGGATACACCATTTGTCATGGGTGTTCAGCTGAACATCCAAAATTTTCTGCATAAAGTTTAATATATATAGTGTATAGTGGCATACGTATCTCATTGTTTGTATATGTTGCTTTTTTCTAGCTAAAACATGGAATTAGCAAACAACGATCACCAAATGTTGCCAACACACCTACTCTGTGCTCTCACACCAAGCTACGGTGCCTCTTCATGCCACTAGAACTACTCATGCCCATGGTTAAATGGACATACACATACACATATGAGTCGCGCGCGTGGGGGGTCTCCGGATGGTGCGGCGGGGCGCCCTGGACGGCGAGCTACAAGCAGTGAAGAAGGGTGCCGGGATGGTGGCCTCGGGTAATCTTAGGCGAGGACGCGGTGGCTGCGTCGGTAGTGCCCCGGACGGATTTCGAGGCGCGTCTGCAGGTCTCGGGGTCTCGGTGGCTCTCATGCCAAATCTAGGCGGCTCTCATGCTAAATCTGGGTTTTAGCTTCCATCGATGGGGTGATTTGCTGCTCTTGGCGTTGATGACCACGACGCATTGGGCGCCATGGGCACGGTGGCTGCACGGGCAGTGCCCCGAACAGATATCAATGCATATTTTCAGTTATTCACCTTTATGTTTTTTGTTTGGTTTGAATTGAACACGCAAAGTTAAATTTTCTGGATATGTCCTGGCTGCTACCCATGTGCATCAACGTATTTTCGGGTGGTAGTCTCCTTTCTTCACACTCAACTTTCTCCTGACATGACAGTAGAAATCCTAGGAGTCCATGTGTAAGGGCTCATTTGATTCAAATGAATTGCATAGTATTTGTGGAGGATTGAATCATATAGCTAGAAATTTTTCCTATCTTGGTCATTTGATGTATAGGATTGAATCCTATAGGAATTTTTCCTAAGGAATCATTTGTACTACTTCTCATAGGAAATCTAACATTCACTCCAACCTCTTATTATAATTCCTTTGGTGGAATCAAATAAACTTTGGTGCATGCAAAATCATATAGGATTGGAGTGTACATGACATTGGAATCCTACAATTTTCCTATTCCTACATTTTTCCTATCATACGAATCAAATAGGCCATAAGTCTCTTGGCCGTCTTCCTACCTCAAGGCTTTCTATACAAACTCGAGTACCTTCTTGATAGTCTTTGCTCAACCTGCAGTGTCTCATTAGCTTGCGTATGCTTAGACCCAGTCGGCCCATATGCGATACACACAATGCTAGGATATGGAAGTATGGATGCCCATCATCAATGGCACATATCTAAGGATAGCTTCTTATCTTTACTACCTCTGTTTCAACATATAATGTGTATAAATACAGTTAAAATTCGACCTTAATTTGTTGATCAAATATATGTAAAATTCTCAGCGTGTACAATATAGAATAAATACACTATAAAATTATACGATTATCGTGAACAATTGATATTAATTGACTATTCTACCTGCTCATATTTTTGTTTATATTCTTGGTCAAACTTTTAAACATCGATTTTGTACCAAATTTATAGGTATTTATAAATTGGTACCGATGGACAATTTTCTTTAGTGAGTTCTGACAAGAGAGGACCTTGTTTTAAGGAAAGGTGTATCCCTTTCATTCATACATCATGTTGAAGGGTTTTAACTCATATGCTGAAGTGTTAATTTGGCGCACTGCATCGATGTTAATTTGACCCACGACGTCGAGCATATGTGAGAAGGGACACATCAGACATTATGTTAGACCACAACATGTAGCACGACACCTCCTTTTTATTAAATAAATTCTCCCTAACATTAAAATCTTTCGGGTTTACGTCGACATGAGCTCCCAGGCGCGAGGCGATTAGGTTTCCCTGGCCTCTCGCCGGTGCCACCGCTGATCTGCCCCGCCTCTGTGGCCTTCGGGCCATGGAGGCGCGGTGGATCTCGGCCCTTGTCGACGGGAGGGCTCCGTTTTCGGGTGTTAGGGTCAAAGTTTGTTGGGGCGGCGCTCAGATGGCGGCGACGGCGTCTCGTTTCAGTAAGGTCTTCCCGGCTTCAGTCCCATCTCGACGGCGACGTCGAGAAGCCTGTGGAAGTGGTGTGGTCTCCAGGATTTCTTCTGGCGGTGGCGTTCTCCGGATCGTTAAGGAGCTTCATCGACAGTTCTTCCTTCTCGTTTGTCTCTGGGACGGATGTGGTCTTCTAGACCCGTTCGGCGACTTCCTATCCGCAACCAACAACGTCAGGCCGACTCAGGGAGGAGCGGCAGCGGCGGTGATGAAGGGCATCTCAAGAATTTGGTTGTTATTTTCGTTTTTATTGAGGTGTTTTGTACTGTTCGGTGTTTCTTTTAATGCCAGAGTCCTTTCGCAAAAAAAAATCTTTCGGGTTTTCTCCTTCATGTTTTTATTCATACCATTGCAAGCCATAGACTGTATATGTATTATCCAGTGACATTTAACTACTTCCCATTGATTTAACAGATTTATTCACAAATATCTAAAAATGTTTAGCGACATGAAATAGTCCGTTTACGTGTTGAAAAAGTGTACTATTGTCACCGTTCGTTGGAGGAAATCTTTTTTCTTGACATTGCAAAATGTGTTCATATATATTTGAGAAAAAACAAAATGTTCTACCATTTTTTTAAATATATTAATCAAGACAACAAGTTCATTAGATGCACGCTTCGTCACTTCCAACACGCTGGTAGGAATTGCTCTATGTTGTAATAATACGTTCATTAAGTGGACAAGAGGTATATGCTCGGAGCTTAAAAAGACATGAACGCTTGCCCTTATCTTGACATCATACTGATGTGGCTCAGTGTCAATTGTGAAATATATTTAAAAAAACTTATCAGGATAGATACTACTTCCTTTGTCCTAAATATAAAACGTTTATATAGGCTAAAGCAACCTACCAAAATACCTACCTAAACGTCTTACATTTAGGAACGGAGCTAGTAATTTCTACCACTTCCCCGTGACAAAAGGTTATTTACTCTGTTTTCTATGTGTGAATAAATTCTTCAAAACTTGATATTGAGATATTCAAGAGAAAGAATTAGAT
Organism: Poa pratensis; assembly: GCA_947311845.1. Classification (NCBI taxonomy): domain Eukaryota; kingdom Viridiplantae; phylum Streptophyta; class Magnoliopsida; order Poales; family Poaceae; genus Poa; species Poa pratensis. The sequence goes on from CAMZMU010000038.1 coordinate 24,733,094, forward strand.
GCACCTGGGCATCAGTGATCCTGGTTTTGATTTTTTAAAATATACTTTTGAGTTTAATAAAATTCCAATTTCTGAACGTCAATTCGTATATACGGTATCGGTTGAAAATATGTTTTATTTCGGGCCACAGAAAATAACAAATTCGTGTATGTATAAAGTAGCAAAAAATCCCCTATTTTTTTAATTAAAATTTTCTTTTTGTGTAGCCTAAAATACAACATATTTCTAAACAATATTTGGTGCTACGTAGATAATATGTATATGCACCCGTATACTTTTTGCCAAAAAAAATTGAAACACAAAAGTGCGATTTTCATTTTTTATATTTAAGAAACGGGATCATTGATGTCCAGCTGCCAAAACAACTTTCCGGATACTCAACATGGAATAATGACACTGTAACGAACTTATGAAACTAAATTATATTCTTTTTTTTCAGCGGTAAAAATAAATTCTTTTTTTTTTTGAAATATTCATTCCTCTCACAAACCTATACGAAACAAAGAAGGCAAACCATTACGAAACAAAGAAGGCACTATGCCTCTTGGGCCTCCACTATGAGTCCGAGGCTTGGCCCTGTCTAGCGGACCGACAATGTGGATTCGGCTGGCTCGCTTCCGTGATGCCGCGGGCCCCCAGCCAAAACCACACACGAACTCGTGCAAATAACTGAGAGGCTTGCCGAGTTTCAAAAAAAAAAAAAAAAAACTGAGAGGCTTGCCGTGGCGTCGATACGTGGCACCGTCCATCCGCCTGCCGTCCAAAATTTGCCGTGCCTGAACCCTGCAATTTGCATGCAAAGAAAAGTTCGGCGTTGCCGCGCGCGCGCCAGTTGTTGGTACGTGTCATTGCCGAGCTCCATTGCTCGGCGATAAAGGACTTCCTCACAAGTCATCACATTCACATCCATGTTGTTTGTTTCCCAAACCTTGAGACGGGGTCTACGTGTCATGCCCGAGATCCGTTGCTTGCTTGCCAACGCGGTGATCCTCACATCCAAGCACAGCATGCCTCGTGTCGATTTGCAAACAGGGGGAAGTTTCGTCGATGCTCTCGTGGTGTGTTGGTTTGGAGAAGATAGCAGCATGTTCTTCGCTAGTCAATCAAGCGTCATTGATTCTCTTGGCCGTGACCTAACGGCGAGTGCAAACGTATTGTGATTGTGATATGTAGATCATTATAGAAGTAAACTACCGCATACAAGCAAGAGCCTTATTCTAAAAACGAGACCCCAGGGAAAGAATCCCTCGGGTTTACCTTTATAGAAGAATTAGGTGAGTACACGCTGATATTGCGAGCACGGAAAATGCAGAGCGACCGTCTCGCCTTTCCCCTCCCCGCTACAGTAGCCAGAGGCGGAAAAAGGGCGATCTCGAGTTCCGCCGGCGATCTCGCTGGTTCCCTCCACCTCCGGCGCCGCCGCGGCGTTGTGAGGTGGGGGAACTGCTGGACTTCGTCGTGCGGTAGTAGTTTAGGCTTAGTTTTGTCTACTTTCCTGTCCTTCCTCGTCGGCGTTGGTCTGGAGGGGATGCCGGCGGAGATGAAGAATAAGTCCTCCACCCCCTCTCTCCGGTCCGGCGGCGTGCTCGCTGGGAGGGTGGTGGAGTTTGTGTACTCTGGGCTGGCGGCTACCATGGCGGCGTCGGCTGCTGTGCTTTGTGGAGTTGTTGACCTTCGGGCTGGTCGCCATCGCGTCGTCTTCTCTGAGGGCGGCGTGCGGCCCGTGAGGGGGTTTGTGCTTCGTCAAGTTCTGCTTCGGATCTTCTCGTCCTGCTTCGATTCTCCGGCTGACCGTGGAGGTAAAGGGAGAAGGAGGAGGTTGGGGTCGATTCGCTTTTGGTTGGGGTGTTGCAGGTGGATTTCTTCTCCGACGATCCCGTTCCGGCCGGCCGTGGTGGCGAGGGGAACGGCTCTTTGGAGGTGGGTGATGCTGGTGGAGGTCCTGGTTGGCGCGGAGGCGGCTGGATGCTGGGTGGTTTCAGGAGGACGACGCTCGGACCGTGTTCGTTCTTTGAGCTTAGATCTCGTCGCTGCGCGGCGGGTGGATGCTGCGGTCCTCTACATATGGTGGTGGTGTCTTCTTCCTGCTGGTTGGTGGTACGGCGGCTCCGGCGTCCTCTAGGAGTTTGGGGTGCGGCGGCGGTGGATCCGGCGATGCTTCTTCTGGTAGCTTGAGGTGGCCTCTGCTTTTCGGGGGTCCTTTTGTAATTTTCGGTTTCTTCTGGACCTTTTTGTAAAGTGTTGTGCTACCTTTTTTTTTGAATCTAGGCATACTTTATTACTTATCAAATAGGCTTACATCGTTTGCAAGTATAGCACAAATAAAATCCGGAGGGTCCTCATGCCAGACAGATGACAAGACGCCCTCCGCTTTGCTAGCTAGAACATGAGCTACTTGATTACTTTCCCTAGGAGAAAAAACAAACTCAATGGCAGCGAAGCCCCTAGCTAAGAAGGTACATTCTTCGTAGATAGCTGCAGCAGCTCCCGCCGAGTTGCCGCCCTCATTCATCGTAGTGATCACCTCCATGCAGTCGCTGTTAACTACTAGTTTAAGGCAGCCAATTTGACCAGCAAGGAGGAGCCCATCTTTCAGCGCTCTAGCTTCAGCCATGGCAGCATCAGGGACATGGGCAATACCGCAGCTGCTGCCAGCGACGAAAGCACCGTGATCATCTCGCAGCACTGCACCTGTCGCACCCACCTCATCTTGGAGAGAGAACGAGGCGTCGACATTCAGTTTCATATATCCTTCCCGAGGCTTCTCCCACCCGTGTCGACGAACGCCGCATCGAGGTTTACAGGACCTAAAGTAGTTCATCGCCACAGCAGCTATAGCTTGAGCTGATCTGGCCGGTTTCTGAATCGATTCGCCATGTACCACCTGTCTACGTTCCCACCAGGCGTACCAGCAAGCTGTGACCGCCAGCTCTTTCAGTCCGATGTCAAAGCCGGGAGCATTACCATCCGGCAGCTTGAGGATGGATTCAAAGGCTGTTGTTCCTTCATGGTTTGTACGGCACACATCGTCAATTACCTGTTTCAGGCCAAGGTTCTCCCATATCTCTTCCACTCTCCCGCATTTGAAGAAAACATGCTTGGTGTCCTCACAATGAATCTTGCACATGGGGCATAGGCTAGATGGGATGATGTGCCTATTCGCCAAGGTGCAATTGCAGGGAATCGTTTCGTGGACCAGTCTCCAAGCAAAGATCTTTACTTTCGGAGAAACCTTAAGTTTCCAAATTTTCGACCAAACCGGATTATTCTCTGACGTGGATATGCCGGCTGTGCGCTGCATCTTCCGGCCGTGTTGGAACTCCCACTCCGTGTGATATGCTGAACGCACGGAGAAGGTTCCCGTCTTGGTAAAGTTCCACGCCACAAAATCTGTCATCATTCCCGTAGCTAGAGGGATATTTAAGATTCTGGAAGCATCAATGGGCAAGAACAGGGAACGGATCAGCTCCTCGTCCCACTTTCCTGTTTCTAGCTTGATCAATTCCGAGACCCTTGTATAAACTATATTTCTTCTTGCTGTCAAGACTTTCCGTGAGGGGCTGTTTGGAATCCAAGCATCGGACCAGATGTTGATGTTGGATCCATCTCCAACCCTCCAAATGTGTCCCTTCTTTAAAGTTTGGATACCAGCAAAAATACTCTGCCAAGTGTAGGAGGATCCCTTTTTCAATTCAGCATTCAGGAGATCTCCCGACGGGTAGTATTTAGCACGTAGGACTTGCGCGCAAAGTGACTCCGGGTCACATAATAATCTCCATGCTTGTCTTGCGAGCATAGCAAGATTGAAACATGGAAGGTCTCTAAATCCCATACCACCACGCTTCTTGGGGATGCACATCTTCCACCAGGCGAACCAATGCATGTGTTTTGTAGAGTCATCATCTCCCCACCAGTAACGGGTCATAGCATCTGTGATCCCTTTAGTTACTTGCTTGGAGAGCTTGAAGACCGACATCGCATATGCCGGGATTGCCTGTGCGACAGCTTTCAGTAGCACTTCTTTTCCCCCATAGGATAGCAGCTTTTCCTTGAAACCAGCCAATCTGGTACATACTCTGTCAATCAAATGTTGGAAGCAATCTGATCTATCAATACCTACTTGGGCGGGAAGACCTAGATATTTATCCGTGATCGCCTCTGTCAGGATATTGAGGATAGTGCAAACATCTTCTCTGGTCTCAACCAGCGTACACGGGCTGAAGAAGATGCTCGACTTCGCTTCACTCACCAGCTGGCCCGAGGCCTTGCAATATTCAGTCAGGATACCCTTTAAAGTTGTAGCATTTGCTACATCAGCTCTCATAAGAATCAAAGAGTCATCCGCGAAAAGGAGGTGTGAAATTGTCGGTGCAGCACGACAAACCTTCACGCCTAGAATTTCCCCGTTGTCTTCCGCCGATTGGAGAAGGCTTGAGAGCCCTTCTGCACACAATAAGAACAAGTATGGGGATAGCGGGTCTCCCTGCCGAATCCCTCGAGTAGGGGTGAAAGATTCAGTTTCGTCACCATTAAACCGAACCTGGTATCTCACACTAGACACGCAGGCCATCACCAACTTGATCCAATTTTCATCAAAGCCAAGTTTGGACAGGATTCTTTCCAAGAAAACCCATTCCACCCGGTCGTATGCTTTGTGCATATCCAGTTTGATTGCACATGTACCATATTTTCCAACTTTTTTGTTCTTGATCGCATGGTAAGATTCATAAGCAATAAGAACATTATCCGTGATTAGACGGCCTGGCACGAAAGCACTTTGATTTGGGGAAATAATCTCCGGTAGTAGACCCTTAAGTCTAGCTGTCAAGACTTTGGAGATAACTTTGTAAGTGACATTACATAAACTGATGGGTCTGTATTGTGTTACCTTCTCAGGATTAGCAACCTTAGGGATGAGAACCACTGTGGTATTATTCCACCCCTCTGGAATTGAGCATGAATTAATGGCTGCAAGAACCACATCCGTGAGATCCTCTCCGATCAGATTCCAGTAACGTTTGAAAAATATCGCATGTAAACCGTCCGGGCCTGGCGCCTTTAGGTCTCCAATATTGAAGAGGGCCTTTTTAACCTCTTCTCTTGTGTACGGAGCACACAGGACCTCGTTCATAGCAGGAGTGACACGGGGTTTCACTTTGTTCAGTACGTGATCCCCTGGGTCCTCAACCTCTCTTGAAAACAGCGATTGAAAATACCCTCTGATGTGGCCAGATAGATTCGCTGGTTCCTCAATCCAATTATCAGATTCATCCTTCAACCTTTTAATCAGGTTATTCTTCTTCCGAGCCGACGCAAAGGTATGGAAGAAGCTTGTGTTACGGTCCCCTTGCCTCAACCAATTTGCCCTACTACGTTGCACCCATTTAATCTCCTCTTTTTCCTGTAGCATCTCAATTTCTAGCTGGATCTCCCTTTGCCTCGAAGTAGCTTCATCAGACAAGGGTCCATCCATTACCTCGTTCAGCTCCTTCTGGAGGTCACGCAGTGACCGACGTGATTGCTTCAACACTGTCGTGTCCCATGCATGCAGGGCCTTATGCACCGCGTCCAGTTTTTGAGCCAAGCTTGCACCCGTGAGCTGTTGAGCCTCATTCCAGGCCTCATCAACAATGGAATCAACATTTTCTTCCACTAACCATTTTGCTTCAAACCTCTTCTTTCCAGCTGATCGGTGAGGTGTAGTACTGCTCAGAAATTCGAGATCAACCATTATTGGCCTATGATCCGAGCGGGAGAAATCTTCATGAATCACCGATGCCATCGGAAACATGTCATTCCAGCGTTGGTTGCAAACTGCCCTATCCAAGCGTTCTCTCAGTCTACCTCGACGCCAGGTAAAGGTGTCGCCCACATAGCCGAGATCGAAAAGGCTGCAGTCCCTCAGTGCATCACGAAAATTCTGCATATATCGTTGTGGTCTAACGGCACCACCATCCTTCTCATCTCCCGACATAATCTCGTTGAAGTCCCCCAAAAGTATCCAGGGGAGGTTCGCCATCCCATGGAGGTCCCTTATGTACTCCCACGTAAGATGTTTTCTATCCATGCTTGGTTCTCCGTATATCCCAGTGAAACGCCATCCCGAGTCACTAGTTTCATCAATACGGATATCAATATAGTTGTTGTGAACTTCTGACGAGGTCACATTCAGATTATTCCTCCACATGAGAAGGAGGCCACCGCTTCTTCCATCACTCTCCGTCCTCAGCAAATGATCAAAGGAGAGATTGCGCATGAGTTTCTCTGCCCTAGTTTTACTCAGATGTGTCTCGGACAGAAAAAGAACATCCGGTTTTAACCGCCCCTGCAAATCCTGGAGTGATCGGACTGCCGCGGATTTGCCCAACCCCCGGCAGTTGTATCCTTCGATTTTCATCGCTTCTTCTCAATCAACCTAATCAGCAAGGAAAAACACCACCACACACGACCAATCTGTGCTAACTTTCGCCTGACCAAAAACAACAGAAACCTGCACGTCTGTGACGCCAGGGAGGGAAGCAGACTCCAGCGCCGTTGCCGACGCGGAGGACAGTGAACGCCACACGAACTCGTCGGGGCGGAGCTGAGCACCCTATGTAGGGGATAACGCCAGTGCGGAACGACGCCGCCGGCCGGCGCCGGCAAAACCTAGATCGCCTCCATAATCGCCTAAGCCTTCGTACCGGTTCGGATTATGCACTAATCACGCAAAAAAAAAGGAGGGATGCAACACGAGGACAAAGTGTTGTGCTACCTTAATATATGGGTCGGATCCTTTCCTCAAAAAAAAAAAAAAAAAAAAAAAAAAAAAAAAAAAAAAAAAAAAAAAAAAAAAAAAAAAAAAATACCAAGATGCAAGGGTCGAACCCAGGCGGGCATGCATGCATCAGCCCATGCCTACCATCCCGGCTATGCCGTGGTCCTCACAAGAGAATTATTCTAACAAAACATTGTGGGTGGACATCTTTTGCTCACATTTGCAAAGAGGGCAAAAGGTTGCAACATAATTGGGGAATCCCTCCGCAGGCTCCGCTCAAGGCGGTTAAATACCACGACTCGATTTTTTAGCCGCGCAAACAATTTGCATTTACGGTCGTTCAGATCTTGTGCGTCGCAAACAGTTTGAGAGACTCTCACGAACTCGACCTAAAGGTTGGGGCAGCCAAGTATTCGCACGAGCATGAGAATAGTCTCCACGATGTCCTCGTGGTGTGTTCGCTTTCACAAGATATCAACATGTTCTTTGCTAGGTCAATCAAGCGTCGTCGATCCTTTGATCATGACCTCACGGTCAGTGCAAACGTACCGTGAGTGTGATATGTAGAACTACCATGATTGTTTTTTGAACGGTTAGAAGTACCATGACAGAAGTAAACTACCGCATGCAAGCAACAACCTTATTCTAACAAAACACGCCTTAATGTGATGACATGCAAATCCTTGCATGTTCTTGAAAAAAATATTATAACAAAAACAATGTGGGCGGACATTTTTTTTTTTGGAACTAAAAGGGTGAGCTTTATAATTAGGCAATAACAGTGTTACAATCAAGCAATAGGGAGTCCGACGCGCAGGACGGAACTGCCCCATGCAACACTCCACAGTCACGTTTGCCTAACTTTGCTAAATCATGTGCCACTCTATTGCTCACCCGACCGACCTTTTCCAATCTCACATTCGCCAAAGTACGAAGCTCAGCTTTTGCTTCCATGAACACGCTCCAATGCCCAGACCGATCCATCTCCGATGAGGTTAGGCTGGCGATCGCCCGTGCACATCCGATTCGATGATTCCAGATTGCTGGGGCTGGCCTGCCAAGAAGCGGATACCTTCCAAGATGGCCAACACCTCTGCCTCTTCCGCGCTCGCACACACAGCAAGGGTGACATCTTTTACTCACATTGGCAAAAGGGCAAAATGTTGCAACTGGGGCATCCCTCCGCTCAAGGTGGATAAATATACCAAGGATTACGTATTTACATGGACATGTACTTTATTACAGCTTCAGCGGTGGTTGTATTTGAGAATAAAAACCGACGTTAGTGTGTAGTGAAGGGAAGGGTAAACCATAGCGTTTATCCGTGAACATTAGCATTGACGGTCTTTTTTTAAGATTCTCACAGATCCTCTCCTCGGTTTGATTTTCATGGAAAACGAAACCATACTGAAGCTTACACTGAGGAAAAAAATTAGGAAATACCGTCTTTTAAATTGAAGCATGGCAAAATTTCATAATACTGTTCAATTTTCAAAACATGTTTTATTATAGGACTTGCCTGAATGTTGTCCATGTCTTTTGGATTACTTAAAAATGTTGTTGATTCTCTTCGTGCCTAAATCTCACATATGACTGTCTGAATTCAAAGATTTAGTTTTGAAACTCAAACTACCACCGATTGGTATATGTATTTTTTTTGACGTACCGATTGGTATATGTAAGTTAGACTCGTACATTCAAAATCTGAACACAAATGAGAACTCTATTTAAAACCAGTGAATTTTCCATGATAGTTCGTTGGTTGGACGGTGCACCGACGGACGGTCGAAATCAACCTCCACACGGAGCCCCGCGAAAATGGGACCCAGCCACCCAGGCCACGCGGCGTTAGAAAAATCCGGAGCCGTGGTCGCGTCGGGAACCTCTTCTCTCCTCCTTGTCTCGCTCCGCTTCGCCTCCTCCGCAGCCACTTCGGGATCGGGAAGGGAAGCGGGAGGGGAAGGGCGAGTCGCTGGCCGCCGCAGCTTCCCTCTCTTCGCCCCCGCCCGCCTACCCCCTCCGCCGCCGCCGCGCACGATGAGCTCCTCCTCCGCCACCGCGCCGCCACCGCCGTCCTCGCCTCCCGCCGCCGCCGCCGCCGAGGAGGGGCGACCGGTGGAGCCAGCGGAGGCCGTCGACGACAGGGTAGCCTCCCTCGTGGACCCGTTCCTCGTGGAGGCGCTCGACAACCCGCGCCACCGCCTCATGAGTACGTGCCCAGCAACCTTATCTCTTCGCCAATTCTCCATCTCTGTCGTCGCCCCGCAGGTAGGGTTCGGACCGATGCTTGTTGCTCGATTCGTGTGAGGGTGTGTCGTTCGTGTGGATGTGCGGTATGATTTGATTTCAGACTCGTGTGAAGCTTCTAGGGCTTCGTTTCCTGGCCTGTTCTAGCATCTAGGTTTGGAATTGGGGACTGGGTTCATCCCATGCTCGAGGTAGCTCGGAGAGAGAGGATGTAATCGATGGTCTGTAATTAGGTCCAGTTTAATCGAATTCTGCCATTTTGTCAGGCTAGAAGACGCACCTTCCTTATTGCCACTTGCTGCAATGCTTATTGCGCTGTCCTATGAGATAGAGAACAGTACTGATGCAGAGAAGTAGTTTTCCTCTGGTTGATATCGGTCAATTTGATGTGACTGTTGTTGGTAACAATGAACAGATGCATATACTTCTCTAGAAATGCCCCGTGCCTACTACTCTGATTGCTCTTTATCCTTTGACATTCCGGCTTTCCACTTTTCTTTGGCCAAATGCAAATTTGAGTTGAATTAGATATTTTATACTGAATTCCACAACTGGCTGTTGTTTCGGTAGTTCTAGGTTCATGGTTTGGACCAGTAAGGAAGTTATAGTTGCGATTATGCCATTCATGTGACTTGATACACCAGCTGTATCCCGTTAGCTGTGCAGACAATGATGAGATACCCATTATTGCACAAGTCTGCTACCCTAATTAGGATAATGTGGACTGTGAGGATGGTGATTGTTACCTTAATCTGAAAATCTCAGCATCTCAATGAGGTAATGGGGACGAGCTCCTTCACTTGCAGCTCCTTCAAACTGCCTGTTTCATAACTATACCTGCCTCTTTTCCTTTATTTTCAATTTTCTGTGGAGATAGATTTTTCAATTTTCTGTGGGTAATGGATTAAAACGAAACCAATATGCGATTTAGGACCATTCAATTAAAATTTCAGCATCTTTATGCCTAGCACCTTTTGTTTTTTTATTTCCACTTCCTGCCCTAATATGCCTTAAGCTGTGAAGAGTGAACCTTGGCGCTTCCCACCTTCAGCTGAAATCTGCACTTCTGCGTGCCTCACCTAAGGGCATGCCCAATGGGTAGCTCCAACCTACTGCCTTGTCAGAGCCAGTTAGGCTTGGATGCCACGTTGCTGTACTGGTACTGCCCTGTAGATGACAGGTGAATCCTGCAGAGGAGGCTGCCTCCCCGAACAGAAAAGGGAGAAAAGGAGGAAAAAAACGAGAGAGGGCATGTGGGTCTACGCTACTGCTTCCGTTGGCTGAAAACTGGACCACACGATTGCTTCAGTACTACGAACCTAGGTGGAGGGGATGAGACCACCGCATGCTGCTTCTCATGCCCTAAGACTTTGCACCTGCACAGATTGAGGCAGTTCTAAAATCAAGTGCCTAGGCATGTACATCTGCATCTCGAACAGCACTTTATACACAAATATCTAACAATAAACTATGTTGGTGCTATAGTATCATATATCTGTGCACCAGGCATAGAAATCTACCTGAATTCGAGTATATACGACTCTTCTAAATTATTTTTACAATTCCTCAGTTCTCTTACATTCTCTAGTGGTATTTGCACGAACTGGATTAACTAACTGCATGAATCCTCACACGAGAAATATTGTATTATAGGTGCTCTAACCGGTGTAAATAATTGATATTATATGGCTAAACTGCAACATACTTTATTTATTGAAGTTTTCTGATTTTGTTTTATAGAGTCAATTTGCAGTTTGTAAGATGATTGCTGGTTATTGCCAGTCATGTCCACTTATTATGTTTTTGTTTCTACCAGTTAAGCTATATTGTATTTCTATCTGGTCAGTTTAATCTGACATTGTTTTGTACTTTATTTGTGTCATTGCATAACTCTTCTTTAATCTTCTGTTTCTGTATAATCATTTTGTTTCATTTTACAACAGTTTTGCGGATGGAGTTGGATATACAGATATTTATGCAGAATCATCAACTGCATGAATTTGAATTCCAGCATTTCCCAACTTCTTATCTTCGCTGTGCTGCTCATCGTGTTGCACAACATTATGGTTTAGTTACAGTAGCAGATAGCTTAGTAGATGGTCCAATTAGCAGGATAGTTGCGAGAAAAACACCTGAAAGCAAATATCCAGCTATTGCTTTATCAGAAGTTCCCATTAAGCAAGCAAGGCATGATATCGAGGCAGCAGAAAAGCTTAAGTTTGTCATTTGCCAAAGGCCCAAAGCTTCCCAAAATGGTGCATATGGTGCTGGAAACAATAATGGTGCGGTGAAAACTGTTGAAGAGAGGATAGATGATTACAACAAGGCACGGGCACGTATTTTCAACGGTTCCATTCCTGCAGATGTTGAAGGCCCAAGTGATTTTGGAGCTTTGTCCATTGGAAGAAATGAACTGATGAATGTTGAGCGTTCTGTTGATGAGAACAAAGGCTGCACATTGAACGGCCGTTCCAGGGTTGCTGTTTTTAAGGATTCTGAAAAAGATCGTAGTGATCCTGACTATGATCGTAACTACACAAGGTTAGCATGTCCACTTAATAAATTTTGTTGGCACCATAGGGTCTCCACTTTCAGTGTTGAGATTACAAACTATAACGTGTTAACTTCTGCAGGTATGTTAGGCCTGCCGTGCCCGACTTCGGTATGAGCCCAGGCGCCTTCAATTTTGCTGGGCCTCAGTTTATGCAGTATGGTGTCGGTTATATGCAGTCCCCTAGCATGCCGAGAAACCAACCTTCTGTGTACTTTGGGCAACCTGATTTATTGATGGGATCTTCTGGAACTGCTGTCTACCCACAGTGGCCTACCCCAGCAATGATGTATCCCCATTGCTATGACAATCTTGGCCATGTGATTTCTCAGGTAAGCCTGTTACATGCTTCTTCTGACCTTGCATATCATTTGTTTCAGTATTTAAGAATTGTATCCAGCTTAAGCTGTCAGAATATGTGTAACTTCTAATCATGCAATGGAGCGAATTTTGTTATAGGTTCTAAAAGGTAGTAAACCAATATATCTTGCGCAGTTAGCCCTTTACACAGAACTTGGCTTAATCTGGCTGGTAGCAGTTTGTTAGGTTCATTGCATCCAAGAAGGATGAGCATGTTTTATAACAACGAGGCCTTGCTTGTTATGCCCAAGATGAGTGATGCCCCCATTGGTCAAATAAAGGTGGCTTCATAAAGCTGTTCCCTTGGAAGTTAAACGGTTCTCAAGCAATCTGTTATGAAACGAGAATGTTGTTTGGTGTTTGGCGGCTATTTTGTTTGCTCCTGGTTCCAACTATTCTCGCTTCTTATCCCTGGCAATAATAATGCTCCATTTCCTGTATGTTCAGTTCAAACATCATGTTTATTTCGTTATATTGTTTGCCACAACAATTGCTCATGGGGTTGTTGGGCTAATGGAATTTGAAATGCGTCCGCCAGATAGCAACGAGGGTGTCAATTATTACGTGAAGCCTTTGTTAGTTCTAGTGAAGTAACTCCATTCTTTCATGTCATCTTTCTGAAATACCGGGTATGTTCTTCGATTTGCAGGTTCCGGTCTACCAGTCCTTCAACCATGGCTAGGAGACCCTACTCCCCGGATGTTGGGAACAGAATTTGTTAAAAACTTGCTATGTTGTGTTGTCATATGTTCAGTGCGTCTATTATGGAGTCAGTTTTTCCCATCACCAAACTCAGGGTAGTGTCACCTAGGTGTAAGGATTCCTATTTCGATGAGACTGTTATTGTGCACTAATTTACAGACAGTGGTTCTTGTCTCCTGATCGTTTACTCTATTTTCAGTGTTCGTGAAACGGTAGAGGACCGGAATCCGTTGGCTGTTTTACCTCGTACGATAAGTTGACATATTCTTGCGCACATAGTCCTTAGTACCGCCGGCACATAAAATCAACAATAATAATTATTTTGAGGGAGTATAAGAGCAAGAACCAACAGAAATCATAAGACTAGTCTCAATGGGAGTAACATGAGGAGTAACATCAGTGTCACATAACTAAAAAAATCTGACGTGGCGGCTAATTAATGAGGAGAGAGATGATTGTGGTAACTAGCTATGTTACCATAACATTACACATTTCGAGGCAAAATGTGTGTGTAACCTATTAAATATGACACTACACACATGTTACTCCCCACTATAGAGGTAGTAACTTAGAGTAGTAACATATGCATGTTACTAGTCTAAGTTACTCCCCATTGTGAGCAGCCTAACAGTGCCAGATAATACAGATTCCACTAGCATCAAGTACTTGCAGGGAATATATTTTTCTAGAAGAACTTGACATGGGGTTGGTGACACGGAAGGGAGTGAGGCCACATGAAATACCCAGAATTGCCATTAGTGACCGCTTGTTTTGAGTGCTCACTGTAAAGTGGCGGAATTAACACCGAGCAATTACTAGGGGAATTAACAACAAGCAATTACTAGGGTGCCCAGCCCAGCCCAGCCCACCCCACGCTCAACTGGTAAGTGCTCATTCTGTTTTTTTAGGGGAAGTGCTCATTCTGGTGTGCGCCCAGCCCAGCCTACTGAGCCTTTTCTGTTTTCATTGTGAATAACTGCCGAGTTTTTTTTTTGGTTTCTTTTCATTTTCTCTTTTTAATATTTATTTATGTTTTTATTTTTTCCTTGTTTATTTTTCTTATAATTTTTCACCTTATGAAAAACATTTCAGGTTTTTTAAAAGCTGTGCATGGTTTAAAAAGATGTTCAAGATGTTTGAATAAATGTTCACGGGTTTAAAACAAATTTACACAACTTGAAAAAAGTTCACTTAATATTCACGATGTTCACAAAAAATATTTTGCGAGGTTATTCACGTGTTCATATTTTGGTTACACAATTCAATTATCTTTTTGTAATATATAAAACTAAAAATAGAAAACAAAACAAAATAAAAAGTAAAAAAGTAAAAAAGAAAATAAAAATGAAAATGAAAATGAAAAAAATTAGAAAATAAAAACGCACCTCAAATGGTCCAGCCATTCAGGGCGTTAACTGGATGCTTTAGGTGACGCCATATTACCGTGTTGCTGAAGGCGGCAAATAGTACCTCCTTTAAACGCGCCGCTGCTTGAACCTTGTGATCCTAGTGTTCTCACCTATGGAATATACCAAAGTGGAACAACATCGAGTGAAATACTATTGAAGCTCAATACTTATAGTACACTAACCTACTTGAATGCTAAAGATTGTACTAGTTAGGAGTGCCTTACTTTAGCAGTCCATAGTTGTAGAATCAAAAAACTTTCTACTAACTCATACCAGCAACATAATCGTAAATATGGGTGGCAAGTCTTTGATAAATGAATCGTTAAAACATACAAAACCTATATTTCATGCATAACATCAACAACTTGAACCTGGATTCTATCTTTTACAACACGTAGCATATCGTTAATGTTTTAGCACACCATTTGATTTGTTAATCATAGGGAAAATTGCGTGTTTATAAGGAAGTGTGTTGTCTACCACCTTAATTTCGGGAATAAAATTTCCTTTTTACTTAGGGCATGTACAATGGTAGAAAATGTGCGCCTTCTCTTAGCCTTCCACATCATTTAGAGAAGGCAAAATTATAAACTATACAATGTATTATCTCTTATTGCCATCCCTAGCCATTAATGAGAATTAATTATATTTAGTAGGAAATTGTATTTTTAAGAGAAGACAAATGGTACAATGGTGAAATTAGCCTTCCCTTATTTCGTAAGGGATCATCTCTTAGCTAAGGGAAGGCAACCTCCCCTTTCTTCATTCTCTCTCCGCCAACTAGACAAATATCCTACGTGTCAACACTAAGAGAAGGCTGACGTCACCCCATTGTACATGCCCTTAGAACCTGCTCAGTAGCTCTTACCATGCCACATTTTATTAGGCGGTTTAAAGAGAAGAGTACAAGCTGAAAAATATATTCACGACATTCGAGAAAACGTCCACGAGGTTAAAAAAACTTTCACATGATTCAAATCCGAAAAAAATGTACATGAGGTTTATAAAAATGTTGATGGGTTCATTTTGGTTACATAATTCATCTGATTATTTAATACTACCTCCGATCCACAAAAAGTGTCAGAGGAAACAACCAGTTCACGTGCGATTTAAACATACGGTCACGACACTTTTTTGAATCGGAGGGAGTAATAAATAAAACTCATAAAACAGAAAATAGAAGAAACAGAAAGAAAAAACCCGCCTCAAATGGACCGGCCTGTTAACTGGATGCTTAGGTCTACGCCAGCCTAGTGAGCGTGAAGCCGGCAAATAGGATAGCAACTCACATTGATTTCGATGGGCTGGTTGAGGAGGCACTTTCGCACCAGACGTCTGCCACACGAACCGGGTTTCCCTACCTATCGCTCTCAGCGAGTTATGGTACGGCTCGCCCGCACGAGCGCTTTGCCTCGTTCGCTACATGCGCCTGTGTCTGGCCGCTCGCTCACCTGTTCGCGCAACTGGGCCTGGCCCAGCACCCGTTTCCTATGTCGAGCGAGCCAGGAGTATTTTTTTTTTTTGCATAAACGAGCCAGGAGTATAACGCGTGAGTACACCGCGATCGAGTGGATGTGTACGGTTCTTCCCTTCTCTCGTTTTTCTTTAGGTACGTACTGACAGTACTGTGTACTGCTTCTGCACACGTTTCGTTTTTCTCCCAGTTTCTAACGTATATAATGTCCCCATGTAGGTACAAAACTTCTGAAAAGGAAGTACACAAATCCTAAAATAAAAAATCTGAACCATTTTAAAAGTGTTTCAAATTTAGAAAATATTCAATTTTTAATATTAAAAAATGTACGGTTTTGAAAGTGGTTCCAATTTTAAAAATAATCACTTTATAAAAATTGTTCAAAATTTGAAAATTATTCATTTTTAAAATGGTTTCAAATTTAAAAAAATGTTTCCAACTGGTACCAAATTTGAAACTAAAATAATGGTGAACCAAAAAGGAACTACAATTTGGTTGAACCAAAAATAATAGTGAACCAAAAATGCTGATGAACCAAAATAATGGTAAACTGGGTGAACCAAAAATAATGGTGAACCAAAAATGGTTCAAAATTTTAAAATGGTTCCGATTTCTAAAAATGGTTCCAATTTTTAAAATGGTTCAGATTTTGAAAATTGTTCCAAATTTGAAAGTGGTTCCAAATTTGAAAGGAACCATTTTCAAAAAACATAACCATTTTTTAAGTCAGAACCAATTTAAAAAATGAACCATTTTAAAAAATTGGAACCATATTTTAAAATCCGAACCTTTTTCAAAAGGAACCATTTTCAAAAAATGGAACCATTTTTTAAGTCAAAACCAATTTAAAAAACAAATCATTTTAAAAAATTGGAAACGTTTTCAGAAAACGGAACCATTTTTTAAAATCGGAACCTTTTTCAAAAATGAACCATTTTAAAAATGGAACCATTTTCAAAAAAACGGAACAATTTTTTAAGTCAGAACCATTTTAAAAAGGAACCATTTTCAAAAAAAGAAACATTTAAAAAAGGAACCATTTTAAAAAATTGGAATCATATTAAAAAAATCATAACCATTTCAGCAAGGAACCATTTTCAATAAACGAAACCATTTTTTAAGTCAGAACCATTTTCAAAAAACGGAACCATTTTTAAAATCGGAAAGATTTTCAAAAACGAACCATTTTAAAAAAATTGGAACCATTTTCGAAAAACGGAACCATTTTTTAATTCAGAACCAATTTAAAAAACGAATCATTTTGAAGAATTGGAACCATTTTCTAAAATCGGAACCTTTTTCAAAAAGAAACCATATAAAAAATGGAACCATTTTCAAAAAAAACGGAATCATTTTTTAAAATCAGAACCTTTTTAAAAAAGTAACCATTTAAAAATGGAATCATTTTCAAAAAATAGAACCATTTTTTAAGTCAGAACCATTTCAAAAAAAGAAACATTTTCAAAAATCGGAATCATTTTCAAAAAGGAACCATTTTTAAAAATTGGAACCATATTGAAAAAACGGAACCATTTTTTAAAATTGGAACCATTTTCAAAAACAAACCATTTTAAAAAATTGAAACAAAAAACAGAACCATTTTTTAAGTCAGAACCATTTAAAAAAATCGGAACCATTTTTAAATCGAACCATTTTAAAAAAAGAGGAACATTTAGAAAAAGTCAGAACCAATTTCCAAAAAGCGGAACATGTTTAAAAAAATTGAAACCATTTTTAAAAATCGTAACTATTTCAAAAGTCGGAGCCAATTTTTAAATCGGAACCATTTTAAAATGCTTTTTAAATGATTCCGATTTTTCAAAAATAAAAATGAACTAAATAATAAAAAATAAACAAAAAAGAAATAAATGAAAGAATAAAACGAAAAACAAAAAAGAAACGGAAAAGAAATGAGAACTGAAAACCCGAACATCAAACAATAGAAAGAAAAATAATGGTGAATGAACAAAAATTTGACCGTAGCCCAGTAACTGCGCCCTGTGCTCTTAGCGTGCAGCTCCCGGGTTCGAATCTCCCTTGTGGCCTATTTTGTTCTCTTTTCACTGCTGACAAGTACTAATGGGTCGGCCCAAGTGGGATATGTAGCAGGCGAGTCGTAGTTAGGACTCGCTAAAGGCGATATATAGGGTTTGCGCACGAACCAGTACATACTGGATAATTCTCCAAAAAAAAAGATCGCTTGATATGATTTGTCCTATTGTGCTTAGCTCGCAAGAATAGCACACATAATTAAGCAGCCCCATTCGTCTGCAAATTACAAGTGTGCAAACAATGGCGCAATAGCCGGCCTGGCCCCGCAGCAGCATATCACCTCGATCGATCGTCGTCCTCATCCAACAAGCTCCATAGAAGAGAGTACGTACCACATCCACATCGCCGGTCGATCACAGCACAGGACGATGATCCGGGCCAGGGCTGGCCACAGTACCCGGGCCAGTTGCTGCTGCTGCTGCCGCCGCGAGCGAGTGCGCGCGCCGCGCTGTGGTCCAGGCCACTCGCAGCACAGGACGATGCCCCACCACCCAAGCCACGCACGGCCCGTCCCAGCTTTGCTTTGTTTCTTCACCGCGTGGAAGCATCTTTGCTTGACAGCTAAACTACTCGGGGCGTGGCGTGGCGAGAAGAGGACAAGACCTGTCTGCCTATCACGCTACTGCTGCGCGCGCTGCCACCGATCGGCCAGGAGTGTGCTCGTAACCGTATGTACGTTGCTGGGTGGTCGCCGTCACGGCACAGCTCTCGCTACTGTGCGTCCGTGCATCCGCCCGGGAAATGTCACTGAGATTCAGCCGCGTGACTTGGTCCCGGCTCACCCTCGTGTTGCCCAGATTTTGACTCCCATATACTCCCTCCGTTCCAAATTATTTGATTTGGGTTTATCCAAATACGGATGTATCTAGACACTAAACAAATATAGATACATACATATTTGGACAAACTCAAGTCAAGTAATTTAGAACGGAGGGAGTATTTTTTTATAATCGTGTTGGTCTCTGATCGTGGCCTTTGTATAACTTTCAGCCACATATTTTTTTTATAAAGTAAATATATTAATATCAAGGGATATCAATTAGACTCGGTCTTTGTAACAGCATAATGTCAAGAACTAGATGCAAACAGACAAATCAATAAATAAAGAAAAAAATATGACGAACTGATCAGCGAAGCACCAGAAACTAACACCACCCGAGGCCACACTCGGACTGGAAAAGGTTCTTCAAAAACGATGCATCCAAGAAGGGAATCATCATCGTCTGATCGTAGATCATGGGTTTTTATCCTGAAAAAGGTCCGACTGAAATCAATGCAATGCCTTTAACAAAGAGACGAACGGATGTCCGTCATTGCCAGATACATGAAGGTCAGACCTAAAGTTTTCACCCGGAAGTCGAGACTTTGTGACCAAAGAGCACCACCAAGAATAAGTCACATGTGTTGCCACCCCCGCTTGCCGAAACTGATTCAAAACACCGATCATCCGATTCACAGTCTTCACCACATCCAAACTCGCCTCCGTCATCACTTCTAATCTCGAACTCGACATGACCCATCGAGATTCACTGGTCATCCGACACAACCATCTTAAAACTCCCCATCATTGTTAGCACCACGGTAATCGCAACTAAATATGACATGGCGTACCTCATGGTGCCGACAAATCGGAGTGTGACGGTCTCCACAACCATGGCCGACGACAGCGACAGAATATCAGGCCGATTGCCGGCGCGGAGATCTGGTCGAGGAGCTTAGCCGCACCGATCCCGCAAAGCAATTCCTTCCACATAACGTCCCTCTCGAGCCCGCTGTTCGGGACGATCACTCTTAGCCACATATGAACCTTTTCAAAAACGTCATGGGCATAGTCGTTTTGAAAATATAAAAAGTCTCTCAAAATCTCGAAAAACGCCATACACTTTGCCTTATCTCAAGCCTGAGAAATGCAAAAATTTCTAAGTCATTTGAGATAAGCCATTTCATATGGTGTTTTCAGTCTCAGAATCTCTGAAATAGTAGAATACGCCACATGGTATGGAGTACTCTAAGATTGTCGGAGTCTCTGTTACTGAGTAATTTCATATCAGATGGCTTATCCCAAATAACTTAATTGTTTTCTTCAGTTTTTCGGACTAGGATAAGCCATATTGTATGGCATTTTCTGAGATTTTGATGGCATATGAGATTTCAAAACACCTATACCTATGCCGTTTTAGGGGAAGAACCATATGTGGCTGAAAGTTATTCGAATAGCCACAATTAGGTGAAGGTTAGCTTAATGGCCATTTAGTAAAAAAAGATACTGATCTCTGCTTCATCTTTTTAAGGGGGCAATTTCAGTTTCAGGTTCATCTTATCTTATGGATAGAGCCATAGACGCAGGCAATACACCAGACCAGAATCCGGTTGGCATGGAAATTCCTTGTCATGTTTCGGCTAGCTTTACTCATGACTTCCCCTTTTCAAAGTAAAATCGTCGAACTTAGCTTGGCTCGCAAGCAGACGCCATCTACAACAATCATTTCTCGATTTGAAGTTTCCTGCCCTGATAGGGAAATCTCTCTAAATAAAAACACTACATGCCAGACACGTTCGACGTTTAACATAAACAACAGGCTTGATTGCGTTTTGCCAAAAAAAGAAAAGGTTTGATTGCGTGAACGGAGACAATCAGACAGCTCCGTACTAGAGTGGTGGCAGCTCTTGTGGACCCTTTGGTCGGTCATATTCATACACAAGCACTACGCCTTGTATATTTTGAAACACATGATTTGTTTTCGTTTCGAAATGGCCAAATATAAAGAAGAAAAATATATAATACAATGGAAGACATTGGTAACAAAACATAGGGAAACAAGAAATGGGACGAGGCAAAATGGTTTCACACTTAAGCTGTTTCAGAGTTTCCTAGTGACACAATCTGAAAACATGGCTTTCAAGATTTGTGATCCTTAACTGACGAAAAAGCATTCGACTTTCCCTTTCCAACTATGTAAGCTTTGTATCAGGAGAAAAAGGCTTTATATTAGCAAAGTTGATGATTTTGGAAATATGCACTGTGCATAGATCTCTAAGATACCCGGATCACGTCATTGCCAAATTTAGATGCAACTGGGTTAACCTAATATCATCAGTTCGGCCCTCTAACATCAGTTTAGTGACCTCATGATTTCTCGGAGGTTTCTGCCCCATCTGGCCGCACATGGAGCTCTACGAATAAAGATCACCGTGAGTGACGGCCTCTCAATCGCGACAGGTGAGGTCTCGATTCAGAAACGCGATACTCTTGGCAATCTTTCTATCATGGGTCAGAAAGTAGCTTATCCGGTGCTAGTTTTTGCGGCTTTTCCCAAGAGCTCCAACCTGATTGTATGACCAATGATAAAGATGGTGAAATTCTTTCTCGCGTGAACAAAAACCAACGAGATCTGAAATGAAAAAAAGAAAGACCATCCACGTCAAAAGCATCAGATGCAGAGGTGAGTCCATCTCCAATCTCCATCTATCGGCAGGATGCCGCTGGTAGCTTTCGTCTTCGGCCGTTGGCTAGGAAATTCTCTCGCCTCCCTCCCTCGTGGGCTGGGAAAAGAAAAGGCTAGCTTTTGGCAGCACATTCCCCTGCAGCGGATCAGCGTGAGATGGGCAGGCAGAGAGGAGGAGTTGGGATACGCGCACCTGCACTCGCAGGAGCAGCGCAATACTTGCAATCTGCTGCTGCGCATTAGATCCTAGCTTTTGTCCTTGCTGCTGCCTGCGCCTCGTCCTTTTGGCTCCAGAACTAGCAAACTGGCCTTTCTGCAGAGCACATGAGGCAAAGCTTGCAAGAAAAGCAGCAAAAGTAGATTGGGTGGATAAAAATAAGCAAAGTACCAAGTGGCTTTTGCGTCCCCAGCTGCTACAGAAGCAATAATGCAATCTCTGCTCTCCCTCTCTCGTCTTGGCTGGTACGTGTTCAGTCGTGCACATGAGCTGAGATGGGAACTCTCCTCAAATGCTTTGTATTTATCATTATCCTCTTAGCTCTTTTGTACTTGTATTCTACTCGCTCTGTTACTTAAAATAAGATATAAATTTAGTCAAAAGTCAACGCGTAGTAAAGCTTGACCAATCATATAGGCCTTTTGGACGGCGGAACTCGGGTTAAGAATTCCAACAGAAATTTTGTTCCCTCTATTTCTTTTTAGGGTAATTTTGATGATTCTAAGCATGCATGAACTCCAACCTCATTTTAAATTCATTTGAGAAGTCTCAAGCAAGATCAGTTTCTTGCTCCATCCTTCTCCGCAATGGAGAGACCATATATATGTAAAAAAAAATAGTCCAAACAACATGTTTTTAAATTCCCGCAAGCTCCACAAGACATGACATGAAATTTCACTATATTTATTATTTATGTATTTTGGAGATTTGTTTAGACGTGATCTTGTTTTTTTTCTCGCACATGTAAACCTGATATGTTTCTATCCACCGTAATGTAACACATATGGCTTCCTGTTAGGGTTTCCACGGAAATTCACTATAATAGAACTCAGTGAAATTGTGGTTTTATTGCAGTGTCAAGGATAATACTCCCTCCGTTCCTATATATAGGGTGTATAAGTTTTGGCACGGAAATTAAAGAATGCTCGTGGAGGAAAAAATTACACCAGTTTTGGATGGAATTATCTCTGGCTAATTGACGTGAAAAAAGAGGTGCTTGTATGAGATAAGGAAACATAATCAAATATGTAAAAAAAAATTATATGAGTGGTGGAACGAAATACGCTCTATATTTCGAAATTTTTCTCAAAACCTTATGCACCTTACATCAAGGAATGGAGGGAGTATATGTTTCTCTCTAAAACATTGGATCCTAGCCCACCACTTTAATAGGAGGAGGTTGAGGCTAAATTGTACTATTTTTTGATTGTGAGACTGGCAAACTTTCTAAACCTTAGAAGAAAACGTGGGTTTAACCACGCTCGATTTTTGTGGTAGAAAGGCATTTTTTCGTGGCTAAAACATCTTTTACCACGATAGGGGTACCATGGTAGAAGGGGCGTGGCCGATTTGTAACCACGGTTCTCACGAATTGTGGTAAATGGTTCGCGCCTCAACCATGGCAAAACCGCCGTGATAAGTGAATAACAGACACGTGGAAAACTCTGGTAAGATCTTCTCCCACGGTTATAATTGTGATAGATGCCAGGCCCACCTGAGGTCTGACACTATTAAGTGGCTCAACCCGTTTAAGTAAGGTAAGCTGGCACATTTAAGTTAGGTGGGTTGACCCGTTTACTTTAGGTGGGCCGACCCGTTTACTTTAGATGGGTTCGCCCGTTTATTTTAGGTGGCCCAACCCATTTAGTTTAGGTGGGCCAGCCTATATATTTTCGACGTGCTAGCCCATATGAGATAGGTGGGCCGACCCATCTAAATAAGGTCGATCAGCCCATTTAAGTTAGGTGGTTCGACTCATGTACGTTAGGTGGGCTGGGGCGTTAGTGAACTATGGCCTATCACTGTTTCGGCCCAATCTAGGCCGAGTATTGCATGGTCATACTTGAGTCCCGATAGGGGTTTTGGTCCATTTAAGGCTCACTCTTCTATTTTTTATTGGTCCAGGTGTCATTACTTTAATAGTCCACTTGGTTGCATAGCAGGTGACCGTGTGTTTATTTCTCGTTGGTCCACATTACTGGTTATTGGTGATAAATGGACCGACCCAGTTTTCGTGTTGCTAGCCGGGCAAAATATTCAACACGCTATCAATTCACCAACCATACATCATCATGTAACATACATAATTGTCGGTGCATCCAGTTCAGCCATACATTAACTATATAAAAGGGCATGTCCCATTAAATCGACATTGCAATCAGGAAATAAAGTTCATAACAAGTGCACATAAGGGCACAAACAAATAGGATCAGTAATAGAAAACATTTCATAGGACTGACCAAGAGATTCACCGAGCTTCACGTTCTCATATAATATTGCGCCACGTTCTTCACACAACACCTAGAACTTTATTCCAGATGATTGTTGTTGCCTCTCATTCTGCTACGAGTTGATCATACAAAGGCAACAACTCGGGCTTGAAACTGGATGAGCCAGCTGCAAACAAATCAATACGCAGGAACGTGTGTTTGCGGAGATTTACATCGCCGCCTTTTAGTACTAAGGTAAATGCATATACACATTTTTATCTCGTGTTTTTACTAGATCATATGCTCCGGATTTATCCTGAGTTTTTATTAAAGTCTGAAAAGTTATATTTGGTGCACATGTGCACGAGAAAATAAGTTTATAACATGTGATGAACTACTATTAATCTTACAAGCTGGCATGGCTGATTGCACATCATATAGATTTAACATATATTTTATTTGTAACATGTAATAACAGGACTCGAAACGAAGATGCATCATATGACATCTATCTTTTTCTTCATTTTAAGGTGCATGATATGGCAAGACAAATCTTCCTACAATTGAACTGAAGCTCACATAGTTGCAAATCATCAAAATAAATGAATAAGATACAGAGCAACAGTTCATGCCGTGTGGCATATCTAAATATACATACAAATCACTTCAAATTCGTCATAAAAAAACTTCAAACGTAGAGAAGTGATACCCTCGTGGTCGAAGGACCTGTATGTACGTTAACCTTTCTTTCATATTACCAATAACATCGTGATGTTAAGATCTCGTAACATATCTATAAATTGGGTCTGCCTAGCCCCATTGTTCCTCCAACAATGTGTTCACATTGTTTACCGGCAACCTTTTTCCCATGATGAGGAAAACATGGTCATCATGCAACCAATGAGTTAGTGTAAGAGGCAAAACTAGGGCACTACTTTGTGTTCATATTTCCACACGTGCGTATGGGTTTACATCCGAACCTAAATTCAGAAACCATACAAGTTAGACAACAGATATATAAACATTAATTGTGAAACATATATAATTAATAACATAGCTTTAATAGGTCTGAATATGATAGATGTGTGTACATTAACTTTGTTGATGGAACAGCTATATACTTGCTGTTATGTGTTGATGATATGTTGATTGCTGCAAAGAGCAAGAAAGATATCGATGCTCTGAAATCAGAGCTAAGTAGTGAGTTTGAGATGAAGATTCTTGGTGATGGTAAGAATATCTTAGGTATGGTGATTACCTTGACAGAAACTCTGTTTTGTTATTTCTGAGCCAGCCAAGTTATATTAAGAAATTTCTTCATCGTTTTAACATGCATGATGCAAAGTTTTTTTAGTACCCCTATTACTCTCATTTTAATTTATCAGCTTCTTAATGTCTTAGTACGGAAGATGTTTTGGAGTATATGTCACAGTTCCATATTCAAGTGTAGTTGGTTCCTTAATGTATGTCATGGTGTATTCTCGTCCTGATTTATCATATGCTAGGAGCTTGGTAGTAGATATATGGCTTTAATCCTGGTAAAGAATATTGGAAAGTCATTTAGTGGATTTTCAGGTAACTTCGAATGTTGGGGATATCGCTTATGTGGAACTTATCGGTCGACCCAAAATAAGGGGTGAATTTGCCGATTTATCTTATCGATCAGATAGTAAGAAGCGATAAATCGGTCGATTTATCGGAATATCGAAAGATATCATGAACAGTGCCTTCCTGGCAAATTAATGCTTTCTTGAAGTTTGACAAGTCTGGTGAGGGACTCGTTGGCTATGTCGATTTTGATTTTGTTACCGATTTGGATAAGAGGAGGTCTGTCACAGATTATGTGTTTACTTATTGGTGGTTGTGTTGTTAGTTGGAAAACAACACTTCAGCCAGTTGTTGCCAAGTCTACCACGGAGTCAGAATACATGGCTATTTGCGGAAACAGTTGAAGAATCTGTTTGGCTGAAAAGTCTATATGATGAGCTTTGTATAGAGAATTCTTGCATTAATCTATTTTGCGACAGTCAGAGTCCCATTTACCTTACTAAGAATCATATGTTTCAAGAGAGAAAGCACACTGGTGTCAAATACCATTACGTTCGTGATGTTGTCGCTCAAGGTAAATTGGAGGTATGGAAGATTAGTACTCATGATAATTCTGCTGATATGAGGACAAAGCCAGTCTCTATTGCTCAGTCTGAGCTCTGCTCAGGCTTAGTTGATATAACTATTTAGCCTCTAGTGGTTGTTTGGCGCCAAAAGTGTTTTCTTTATTGTTAAGGAGGAGGTTCCCGTTCATACTACAAGATTGAATTTGTCTCAATATGGAGTATTGTTTTATTGTGATCCAAATTCATTTGAAACTTATGCAGATAAAAAGCTAACTTGTGCTTTCCTACGGATCTGTACAAATCTAGATCATGCTTGTGATATATACCTCTTGTAATCCGTCGGTTGGAATAAGTCGCAGGTTTTAAATCCGGGTGTTTGTAACATCTCCCGTAATAATGAAGTTTTGCTAGCTGGCGCCCGCAATTTTTCCCTTCTTAAGGAGGGTTTTTCATGTTAAAATCACGTGTCCCGTGCATCTGCTGGAGTTACTCTTACAGCTGAAAGGGAAATTTACAAGGTCCTGTAAAATTCAGAGGTCGGACCAGGAGGTTGCCACTCGTTTGTTCACGGTCGTTTGTAGAACCTACGGGGGCTGATTTTCACAAGATGTCGTCGCGAGAACGGTGATCCAGCCCTTGTCGCAGTCTCCATTAATCTATGGATAGTTGCGGAGCCGCAGCGGATGTGATGACTGATCAGTCGCAGTCTCCACCCCGGGGAGAGTCGTTCGATCGTGAAACCAACGGTTTAAACACGAAAGGAAATCCGTCACTCGTTTCCGATACAGTACATTGCAACCGTGACTCCCGATCCAACAACGATCTGGACGACCGCTGCTGCCATGACTCATTCACCAACCCGTGCACGGCAGGAGATTCATACGTGTGGGTGTGAGTGAGAGGGGTGAAAAGTAAAGAGCAGTCAGAGAGAGAGAGATGAAAACCAAGCAAGAAATGCAGCTGCTTGCTCCATGTCCCAAGGCCGGGATGGCAGAGAAAGAGGCCAGAGGTAGGGGACAAGACCACTCCTCGTCGCTCACTCCTCACTCATCACCACCTGAACAAAATCCACACACCTCGCTTTCTTTCTCTCCTGCTGCGGGGGAGATGATGGGCCGATTAGATTTCTGCCATTAACGCCTTGGTCGCTCTCGTGGTCACATCACTTTTTTTTTTGCGGGGGAAGTGGTCACATCACTTAATGCCAGGTCACACGCCCAACAGCGACGCCACCCCACCCCGCCCGTCCGTCCTCGGCAAATCAATGCGCCGCGGCAGCATCTTCGACATGTTATTATCTATTTGGACTCGTCAACGCCAATAGAAATGGAGATCGATAGCAGCGCCTAGATGGCTATGGGGAATGAAGAACATGTCTCACATGGCTCTATCGATCAGAGAACAATGGTCGACTGGCCATTCTTTCAGATACTCCTCCTGGCAATGGTTGCAAGTAGCATCACTGAATCTGCTAAGTTAGCACTGGAAAGTTATTCGGACGACTGGTTCATGCATTTTGGGGTTAGAGCATGAAAATATTGACCTGAACATCGTTTATCTACGTACAAAGAACATAAATAAGCATCACTGTGCTAGCACAATTCAAGAAGGTTTCCCTTTTTTCTTCTCATCTCGGGGCTACAAGAAACAAAGAAGCTTTTAAAATGGAGTTGGGGCTGATTTACAAATGGTTACTACAAGAAACTCCGACTTGAGTTGCTCAGAAGAATGTAAGAGGAGCTACGAGCCTCTTCAGATGATCTCAGTTCGACAAGAGAGCCGAATTGCCGGTACAAACTTAATCCTCAAACTTATTCATCTCCAGGCCGGGTGGGTCCATACATTATTCAACCCTGCCTATATCGCCTATGCACACAATCTGCAACGGCAGATGATTGCATCACTTCTCTGGAGTGGTCACGGCTCACATGCAAATACCCCAGGACGCACGCAGGTCAGGTAACAGTCACCAAAATGAAATGAGCAGAGCAAACTGACCCCTGGATCCTGGGTTCAGTTCGCAGGGATTGAGTTTTTCTTACTTGGAGAATGAACATGAAAGCAGCGATTTTTCACTTTTTTCGTCTTCTAAAATAATCTTCTCTAAGGCTAGGTTTTATCTCATCGACAGTAAGAACAAGGAGGGAGAGAACACGAGGAGCAATGACAAATAGCAGCAGCAACACAAGAACAGAAGCAACGGCCGGGTGGAAGGATGGAGAGAAGAAAAATATGGATTTTTGGGTGGGGTGGTAGAGTGCTAATTCCCAAAGAATTTCTTGGCCTCTATGATACGGTGAATCTTGCTCGGTATCTATGCCGATCTGTGGGAAGTTGCAGCGGCGGCAGAGGAAGAAACGAATTTTATATACCCGAGGAGATGAGGACCCGATCGATGCCGGTCACCGTCCGTCGATGTCGAGGCGGCGGCTTAGTGGTCCCCGGAAGTCGGGAACAGCGTGAGCTCGCGGCGGCCGCCACCGCCGCCGCCGCCGCGGGATCCGAGCTCCAGCTCGTCGGCGAAGGACGACGGCGCCATCATCCCCATCGCGGCCCCGCCGCCGACCATGCGGTGCATCCCAGCTGGCGGGCCGACGGGCGCGCCGCTGGCGACGGCCCGGCTGAGGAAGCCGTGGTCGAAGCCGCCGCCTGGGCCGGCGCCGTAGTGGCCGAGCGGGCGCGCGGCGGGGTGGTGGAAGTGGCCGATCTGCGGAGGAGGGTGGTGATGATGGTGGTGCGCGGCGGGCATGGGGGCGTAGGGGGAGGTGTACGGGTCGGCGCCGGCGGGGGCGCGGCCGGGCGGGAGGAAGGGCGAGGGCCCGGTGGCGAAGAGGTGCTCCGTGGCGGCGTCGGTGCCGGAGCCCGAGGAGTGGCTGCCGCCGCCGCCGTTGCCGAGGCCCTGCATGCGCTTGAGGTAGAGGCGGTACTTCTGGAGGTGCGAGGCGACGTTCTCGCGCGTGAGGCCGTCGACGCTCATCAGCTGCATTATGGTCTTGGGCACGGCGTTCTTGATGCCGAGGTGCGCGACGGCGTCGACGAAGCGCTTGTGCAGCTGCGGCGTCCACACGAGGCGCGGCCGCTTGAGCGTCCTGGCCGGCTCCTCGCCGTTGCCGCCTCCGCCGCCGTTGCCGCTGGACCCGGCGGCCGAGGACGCCCCGCCGCCGTTCATCTCCGGGCCGTCCATCCCGGCGGCGCCGGCCAGGCCGGCCCCGTGCGTGGGGATGTCGAAGGCGGCGGCGAGGTCGCGCGTGATGAGCGACTGCGAGAGCGGCATCAGCTCTTCGGGCGCCGGCAGGTCCTCGTCGAAGCGCGCGAACCAGCTGGGCTCCTCCTCCTCCCTCATCTTCAGCACGGAGCGGAGCAGATCAAAGGAATTCCCTTTTCCCTTTGCCGCGGTCTCAACTGGCTTGAGAGGGCAGGGAAGGAAGAAGAGGAGAGGTGGGTGGGGCTTACTTCGAGGTGGATCTCTCTTCTTCTAAGCTTTCTTTGTTCTCTCTCCTCTCTATTGTTCTGCGCCCCCGCTGCAGCCGCTGCTGCCTGCTGCTGTGCTATCTATGAAATGAGATATCCACCTCCCTCTTTATCTATCTATCAATCTGCTCACGCCTTTTCTTCCCCCTCCCCCCTCTCTCTCTCTCTAGACTACTGATGATGAGTAAGTGAGAGAAAGAGAGAGAGTATCTTGCCTGATGAGTTGGGGAGTGGTGCCGGGTTCTAGTTTAATTGTCTGCCTCAAAGCTATTTTTGTGTTATCTTTGGTTCCTCTCTTTGTTTGCTCGCTTGTTGGTGTTGCTTTCCCAACCCAACACTGATTCTCCCCCTCCCTTTTGTTTGCCGGATCACATGGGGAGACTTGGGTAGGATCTCACCCTTAGGTGAGATCGTAGGATCAACTTTTTTAATTATTTTTTCAAACTGTAAAAAAATCTGAAAAAAATAGACAACATACTTACAGTCGACTCGTACAACTCCAAAAATTGGCAGCTCAAAACTCGACCTACAGTTAGAGAGGCAAAAAAGAGAAACTGCACTGTGAATAGTGTCAGATTTGAGTGACACTATTCACACCGAAATTTCTCTTTTTTGCCTCTCTAAGTATAAGTCGAATTTGAAGCTGCCAATTTTTGACGTTGCATATGTAACATAGATGCGTGTTGTCTATTTTTTTCGGAATTTTTCGACATGTCGAGCGGGAGGGGAATCTCTCGTGTGTGTGTGCTCGAGGTTGATATCGCAGGATGGACGGAGGAGGACGGATCGTGGATCTATGCAAAGGGAGGGCTGGATCTCGTCGTACCTGCTCCTTCCTGCGGGTACAGGCCTTGAGCATCTAGGAATGTAGTTGTAGGATTTTGGTTTGGTTGGGTCAATGGATCTGATTTTCATGCTGTACGTACCACTTGTTAAAAAGTTACTACTAGTAAAAAACTGCAGAGGAGATTCACGGAATTTGATTGGGAAAACTACGGTTCACACCATTTTAAAGCAAATGCGTCGTGCTACTATGTATAAATTCCCCATACTCATCGCCAATGCATGTGACGCCATTGTTTTTAATTTTGACCGCTAATTTGACCAATAATACATGCGTCATTTGTTATAACAATTCTATCATTGGAAAATTTATTTTTGAATTGTTAATATCAATATTTTGTTGGTAAAAATCAAACCTACACCTCGAAAATGTATGCCGCCTAAAAAGTGTTATGATAATTGCCCTCGGTAAGAAAGGTCCAATTTCGTTTTGTTCTCGATAGCAACATTTAAGATGACGTAGGACCTCTACTTTGGCCGACTGTTTTCATGGAATTGTGTTTCTACTTCCATCTTTGATCGTGTGTTCATTCCAGGTAGAGTGTCAACCATATGAGGGATGCCTATTTGACTTGACTGATGGTAAGTTCTGTATCACATCAATAATTTGTTGTGGGAAATAACTTTCCATAGTGCAATTCGATGCCATTTCAAACCCGCAATGAACGAGGAAGATCCAAATTGAAACCATCCTACGACCCAACCCATGTACGGTGAATACTAAATGTATGTATTTACTTTTCGATATCTTAGATATTTTATTTTTTTGTTCGGCCATGACATTTAAGATGAGATGACGTTTTTGTGTGTGTTGCGAACCTCTACTTTGACCGATTGTTTTGATGGATTTGTGAGTATTTACCTTTAAGTATATTGGATATTCATGTTTGGTCTCGGCCATGTCATTTACGATGAGATGACGGTTTCTTGTGTTGTAGAACTCTACTTTGACCGATGGTTTTGATAGATTGGTGAATACTAACTATATATGCATGTATATACTTTTTGATATCGTTGATATTCATTTTTGGTCGGCCGTGTCATTTAATATGAGATGACGGTTTCTTGTGTTGTACTCTTGTAGACATGTACTTTGGTCGCTAGTTCTGACGAATTGGTGAAT
Organism: Poa pratensis; assembly: GCA_947311845.1. Classification (NCBI taxonomy): domain Eukaryota; kingdom Viridiplantae; phylum Streptophyta; class Magnoliopsida; order Poales; family Poaceae; genus Poa; species Poa pratensis. The sequence continues at coordinate 24,764,070 of CAMZMU010000038.1, forward strand.
ACTAAATGTATGTATCTACTTTTCGATATCTTAGCCGTGTCACTTAAGATGAGATGACGGGTTCTTGTGTTGTGGACCTCTACTTTGGCTGATGGTTTTGGATGGATTGGTGGATAATAAATGTGTGTATTTACTTTTCGATATCTTAGATGTTACACTTTGTTTTCGACCGTTGCATTTAACATGGGATGACAATTTCATATGGCGTAGACCCCTACTTTTTGTGATGGTTGATACGTCTCAAATGTATCTATAATTTTTGGTTGTTTCATGCTTGTTACATATCAATGCCACATGCTTTTATAATGTTTTTATATCATTTTGGCATATTTTATGGAACTAACCTATTAACAAGATGCCCAGTGATAGTTCCTGTTTTCTGCTGTCTTTTTCATGTTTTTATAATGCGTCGTGCTACTATGTATAAATTCCCTATACTCATTGCCAATGCACGTGACGCCATTATTTTTCATGTTTAATTTTGACCACTAATTTGACCAATATTACATATGTCATTTGTTATAACAATTCTATCATTAGAAAATTTATTCAAATATAAATTGATTTTTAACTTTTGTGACATATAATCAATACTTTGTTGGTAAAAATGAAACCTACACCTCGAAAATGTATGCCGCCTGAATGGGGCTGAAGAGAGTAGATAAAATTCGATGCCATTTCAAACCCGTAATGAACTAGCCAGAACCAAATTGAAACCATCCTACGACCCAACCCATATATGGTGAATACTAAATGTATGTCTTTACTTTTCGATATCTTAGATATTTTATTTTTTGTTCAGCCATGACATTTAAGATAAGATGACGGTTTTTTGTGTTGCAGACCTCTACTTTGACAGATTGTTTTGATGGATTGGTGAATACTAAATGTATATATTTACCTTTCAATATAATATTTGATATTCATGTTTGGTCTCGGCCATGTCATTTACGATGAGATGACGGTTTCTTGTGTTGTAGAACTCTACTTTGACCGATGGTTTTGATAGATTGGTGAATACTAACTGTATATGCATGTATATACCTTTTGATATCTTTGATATTCATTTTTGGTCGGCCGTGTCATTTAATATGAGATGACGGTTTCTTGTGTTGTAGACCTGTACTTTGGTCGATAGTTCTGATGAATTGGTGAATACTAAATGTATGTATCTAATTTTCTATATCTTAGTTGTGTCACTTAAGATGAGATGACGGGTTCTTGTGTTGTGGACCTCTACTTTGGCTGATGGTTTGGATGGATTGGTGGATAATAAATGTGTGTATTCACTTTTCGATATCTTAGATGTTTCACTTTCTTTTCGACCATTGCATTTAACATGGGATGACAATTTCATATGGCGTAGACCCCTACTTTGTGTGAATGGTTTTGATGAATTGGTGAATACTAAATGTTCGTATTTACTATTTGATATCTTAGATATTTCATTTTTGTTCTCGACCATGCATTTTAATAACATACGACAATTTCTTGTGTTGTAGACCTCTACTTTGGTCGATAGTTTCTATGAATTGGTGAATACTAAATGTATGTATCTACTTTTTGATATCTTAGTCATGGCACTTAAGATGAGATGACGATTTCTTGTGTTGTGCGGACCTCTGCTTTGGCTGATAGTTTTGATGGATTGGTGGATACTAAATGTGTGTATTTACTTTTCGATATCCTAGACATTTCACTTTGTTTTCCACTGTCGCATTTAAGATGGGATGATGATTTCTTTTGGCATAGAACTAATCCGATGGTTTCGATGGATTGGTGAACACTAAATGTTTGTATTTACATATTGATATCTTAGATATTCCATTTTTGTTCTCGACCAAGGCATTTTAGTAACATACGACGATTTCTTGTGTCGTAGACCTCTACTTTGGCTGGCGCATTTCTTGGATTGTTTGGGGGATATGCCCTAGAGGCAATAATAGATGTTACTTTGGTTGGCCCGTTTGTTTAAATGCAAATGTATCTACACACTAAAATACGTCGATTCGCTTCAAAAAAAATACGTCGAGATATGCCGAAGGATAGTGATTCACGATCCCACGTCAATCTTACTTCCGGAGATCAGAAGCAAGTTTATTTGTTCGGCGGGTAGTCCAGGTCAATAGGTTTGAATCGTAGACAAAATAAATGAAGATCTCTCATACTTTATTCATGGCGTGGGTACAAAATCAGTACAAAGCCTATCTCAGCGAGTTACAGGGGGTCTCGGCCGGAGATTTTGGATGTGGATCTAGGTTTAGGGTTTTACAGAGAGGTCTGGCAAGAGCTTCGGCGTGTAATGTAAGTGACGGTCCTAGTGAAGTCCTTCAGTATAAGTTGAGGTGGTGCCCGATCCTTCATTCGTCTAAGGTTCATGTCTTGCCTTGTACGTTAAGTTTTGATCTCGTAGCCTTCCTTCAAATGTAGTCCATGGCGAGGAGATCTTCATAGAGCATTGATGCAGCACGGCAGGTCTAGGTTGGTGGAGAAGCTTCTAGAGTCGAGCTACCGGCAGGGAGTCTTGGACGTCGTGGGCTGAAAGTGGTATAGGCCCATGAGATTAAGGCCTAAACCCACTCCTATCTGATAAGCACCGATCAGTACTTGTAATAAGTTGGCATGTGTCTGGTTCGTACATATCCTCTTTTGGTCGACCTTCTCTTACTAAGACCTTCAGCTCTTGTATTGTTGCTCCAGGGATCAGGTCTTGACGATATCTTGGCTTGTGTTGCACGACCTTCTTCTCAGGTTTCTTGGATCTGGTAGAGCTTTGGCCGATAGTTTTGATAGTTTTTTGTTTCTACTTTGGTTAATTGATTTGATAGTTTTTTGTTTCTGCTTTGGTTAATTGAATAATGCCAGTCGGGGTTTAAGCATCTGAGGAGGCGTCTATTTGACTGGATTGATGCTAAATACTATCAGAATATTATGATTTGGATGAATTTGTTTGCTTGGAAAATAAATTTGGTAGTGTAATTCAATCCACTAATGATCCAAGTGATTCAAATTAGTACCATAGACTGGGAAGGAATTGATCTCCGCTCAGATGTTAGGTTATGAACCAATAATTTTTATGTTGTTCAAAATTAACAAACCAGGATCTATTTAGCATAAATTCATATATCCGTTACCGAGACAAACATAAACATACATGTTTAGTACTTAGTATGTCATGGTGATCTTTGAGTTGTAAACCTTGACTTGAAAACCTTGCAATAAGTATAGGCTATGTGCATCACTTCTGATGCGGAGGCCTGGTATGCCCCCTTTTCGAAGAAGAAAAAAAACTTACTACGATGAGTATCATTGATGATAGGCGTGAGCATAACTTACATACATTACACCATATTTGAGTTCAAGTCACAGTGCGATAGCTTACAACACACAACCATACAGTTCATATAATTGTCAAACACATAAATAAGTAAACATAGGTATTTGATGATATGGTCTGTTTATTAAGTCCTAAAGAAATTAAAAACATGAGAAATATGAAAGTTGGTGGGGCGCGCCATAAAAAAAACAGGTTTTACTGTCCGCTGGCTGTCATTCAACATAAATAAATTTGGTAGGATTACACATGAATTAGTCCATTGAAATAATTTGTACCGCTGTCAGAAACAAATCTTATAAAAAATCCATTAGAAATTCAATCTTCCAAATTCTAGAAATCTTTCAATAAAATAGGCTAAGTTTCGACATGTGAAAATAGGGAATAATTCCAGGGTGTCAAGTAGTGTATCCAATCCTACTATATAAGAAAGTACGTCGGATTCGCCCTCTGTTTCGCTATCCACGTCGCCCTTTTAACGGTGGTCGTCCGATCGCGTCGACGGACGGTCCAGATCGCACCACAACCCGTGGAAAACCTCTTGCAGAAAACTGTAGCAGTCGACTTTCTACCAATCACGGCTCGCCACGTCGCCCCGCACGGTTTTTGGCGCAACCTCTTGCAGAAAACCCCCCCGGCACTTTGCAAAAAACACCCCGCCAAGGGCCTGAGTGCAATTCTCAAAAAACCGGGACCTCCGTGCAAAACCTTCCCCACATCCCCCCATCTCTCTCTCCCATGCGCGGTGCCGGAAATTGCCGGCGGCGACGCCGCGCTCCCCCGCCGCTCCCCTCCTCCCCGCACAGATCGACGGCCGCCGGACGCTCCGCCGTCGCTGATACGTCCAAAACGTATCTACTTTCCCGAACACTTTTGTTGTTGTCTTACCTCTAATTTGTGTGTTTTGAATACAACTAACACGGACTAACGCTGTTTTCAGCAGAATTGCCCTGGTGTCTTGTTTTTGTGCAGAAAGTCAACTTTCGTGGAAATCCGTGAAAATAATTGCAAAGTCCCTATTTTACGAAGAAACCCACGGAGCCAGAAGAGGAGACGGAGGGGGGCAGCGAGCCGCCCTCCCCATAGGGCGGCACGGTGGGCCCTGGGCCGCGCCACCCTAGGGGAGGCCGACTCGGCCACGTCCCCGAGCCCCCCTCGGAGTACTTATCCCCTCGACCTAAAAACGCCAGGGAGTTCGTCCATTATTCCAGAAAACCTCCAGAGCGCCGCCGCCATCGAAAACCCTATTTCGGGACCAGAAACTCCGTTCTGGCACTTCGCCGGGACGGGGAATTGGAGGAGATCATCGCCATCATCATCACCGACGCCTCTCCATCAACCATCCATGATTCCCCCATCCATGTGTGAGTAATTCCCGCTGTAGGCTGAAGGGGATGGAAGGGATTGGATGAGATCATTCATGTAATAGCTATAAGATTGTTAGGGCATGGTGCCTAGTATCCGTTGTTAGTACTTTATGACATTGTTGCAACTTGTTATGCTTAATGCTTGTCACTAGGGCCCGAGTGCCATGATTTCAGATCTGAACATGTTATTGATTCATGATGATATTCATTGTTTTAAGATCTTACCTGCAAGTTGTTTACACATATTGTTGTCCGGAACCCGAGGCCCCAAAGTGACAGAAATTGGGACAACCGGAGGGGATGGCTGTGATGTGAGGATCACATGTGTTCACGGAGTGTTAATGCTTTGCTCCGGTACTCTATTAAAAGGAGTACCTTAATTACCAGTAGTTTCCCTAGAGGCCCGCTGCAACGGGCTGGTAGGACAAAAGATGTTGTGCAAGTTTCTCATTGCGAGCACGTACGACTATATACGGAACACATGCCTATGGTTACTTAGTACTTGGATACTGTTTTATTATTTATCTGCAAATGCCTTGTCTTGATTATTACATGAATCATCTTATCCATGCAGCGCCCGTTCATCCATCCCTATGCCTACAGTATTTTAATCCTGCTGTCTACTATAATCACTACTGCTGTCTTTATTACACTGCTGCTATTATTTCACTACTGCTACTGCTATAAAACTGTTGCTACTGATAATCTGTGTCGAGCAAGTCTATTTCCAGGTGCAGCTGAATTGACAACTCCGCTGTTAAGGCTTATAAATATTCTTTGGCTCCCCTTGTGTCGAATCAATAAATTTGGGTTTTACTTCCCTCGAAGACTGTTGCGATCCCCTATACTTGTGGGTCATCAAGACTATTTTCTGGCGCCGTTGCCGGGGAGCATAGCTTTATTTATAAGCTCACCTGATATTGATATTGTTCGCTGCAACTACTCCATCATGGGCAAGCTCCTATTGAGAGAGTCCGTGTATTGCCATCCACTACAAGGAAAGGTACGACTCTTAGTACCGCCGCTGCTCTTGATTCACCATCTGTGATGAGTCAACTTGTTACACCACCACAAGCTTCACGTGTTGGTACTTCTGCTGAATCTGAAAACTTCTGAAATTTTGATGATGCTTCACTGTGCTTGATGAGAGTATTCCATTAGGTCCTCTTTTAGATGCTGCTATTGCTAATCTAAACAACTTGAAAATGATGAAACACCTAATGAAAATTTTTACACCTATTGGTTCACCTGAGTCTGTAGAACACTCTAGTGATGATCTTGATGATACTTATGTGGAACTTGATGATGACTTTATTGATAAATGTCATGCTACTACTAGTGCAAGCGGTATGAAAAGCCTTCTTGCACAACATGCTGTTAGATATAAACTGTCTCCTGATCCTAAATTTGCCACATCTCCCATAAACATTAAGGATAAGGATTATGATTTCTCTCTTGATTTATCTCATATATCTATTGTTGAGAAAACACCTTTTCGAGGTACTGAAAAAGAAAGTGCTGTAGAGCACATGAATGAGCTCTCTACTTTGAGTAGCTTGTTTTCTGATGATATCAAGAAGCGTAGTTACTTTGTTGCTAAATTTTTCCTTTCTCATTAAAGGATGATGCTAAAACTTGGTATAATAATTTGCCTCCTGATTCTATTGATAGTCCTACTGGTTTGCTTAATGTTTTCTTTCAGAAATATTTTCCTGCTAGTGCTCAACATATTGCTTTGCAGAAAATCTATAATTTTGATCAGGAAGATGGAGAGAAATTGCCTGAAGCTTGGGCAAGGTTTTGCTCTCTTATTAGGGCTCGGCCTGGACATGATTTGGAAAAGCATGACCTTCTTGATATATTTTATAGTGGACTAACCATTGAATCTAGGGCATACCTGGATAGTTGTGCTGGTTGTGTTTTCAGGAAAAGAACTCCGACGAAGCTGAAGAATTAATGGCTAGAATAAGCCAAAATCATGATGATTGGACTACACCTGAACCGACTCCAACACCAATATTGAAGAAGAGGGGTATGATTGAATTAAATGATGAAGAGATGAGGGAAGCCAAGAAATCTCTTAAAGAGAAGGGTATTAAATCTGAAGATGTGAAGAATCTACCACCCATAGAAGATTTATGTAAGCCAATTCCCCATTCATCTACAATTGAGGTACACTCTCTTCAACGCTTTAATGAGGGAGATATTCCTTACTCAAAACCTCCTGATCAATGCTTAGATGAATTTGATAATTATGTTGTTAAGCAAGATAACTTTAATATGAGAGTGGAGAATCATTTAATGGAAAATTCTCAAGCTATTAGTAAATTGCATGATATTGTGGAGAGAACCTCCAATGATGTTAAGATGCTTGTTAAACATTTTCATATGGTTCAAACTCAAATTGATCAACTCACTAAAGTGCAAAATGACATGTTAGTTAATACTTCTAAAGAAAAAGAGAAACATGCTTATGAAGTAACAACTAGAGGTGGTGTTTCTACTCAGGATCCTTTATATCCTGAGGGGCATCCCAAAAGAGTTGAACAAGATTCTCAACGAACTAAAGAAACTAGTGCTCCTTCTAAGAAAAAGAAGAAGAAACATAAAACTGTTGTAGAATCTCTGAACCTGCTAATGATCCTAATAGTATATCTATTTCTGATGCTGAAACTGAAAGTGGTAATGAACATGACAATGATAATGATAAGAATGATGCTTCTGATAAAGAAGAGGAACCTGAAAAGCATGCTAAAAATAAAAAGTACACTAAAGAAGATTTCATTGCTAAGAAACATGGTAATGAAAGAGAACCTTGGGTTCAAAAGCAAATGCCTTTTCCTGTTAAGAAGCTCAAATCAAAGGAAGAAGAACACTATAATAAATTTTGTGATTGGATGAAACCTTTGTTCTTGCAAATCCCTTTGACTGATGCTATTAAATTGCCTCCTTATTCAAAGTATATGAAAGATATTGTTTCTAACAAAAGGAAAATTCCCAATGAGGAGATTTCCACTATGCTTGCTAATTACTCTTTCAATGGCAAGGTTCCAAAGAAGCTGGGAGATCCAGGTATACCAACTATTCCTTGTTCCATCAAGAATAATTATGTTAGAACTGCTCTATGTGATTTGGGAGCAGGAGTTAGTGTTATGCCTTTCTCTCTTTACAAGAGACTTTATTTGGATAAATTGATACCAACTGATATATCTTTGCAAATGGCTGATAAATCTACTGCTGTTCCTGTTGGCATTTGTGAGGATGTCCCTGTTCAAGTTGCTAATAATGTCTAATCTTGACTGATTTTGTTGTTCTTGAAATGCCTGAAGATGATAATATGTCTATTATTCTTGGGAGACCTTTTCTTAATACTGCAGGTGCTGTTATTGATTGCAACAAAGGAAAAGTAACTTTTAATGTGAATGACAAAGAGCATACTGTTTATTTCCCCAAGAAATTGATAAAGTGTTTGGAGTTAATACAATTTCTAATTTGAGAGCTATCAAAGTGGGAAGTATTGATTGCCTATATATGATCATCAAGAGGGATATCAAAATATTATGATTGGATCCATATCAATACAATTCAAGGTAACATGATTGTTTTATGAGGTTTAATTCTTCTTATGTCATATAAAATTTATTTGGTGGCAAGACTTGATCAACCTTGTTAACAAATACATTTTAAATGCATGAAGGAACTAAACAACATTTCTTTCTCCACCTTTGTTTTACCTTCTGTAGTATAACTTGTTTTGCAAAAGTTTAGTTGTGTTTAAATTTTTGAAAACCTTTTTCTGCCCTGAAACTATTACTTTAACACCCAGAAAATGTGCGTTTTAAAAGTTTTCAAAAATTTATAAAAATTATACCACTGGTCCTATTTTTCAAAATGCAACCTGGGAGTGCTGGAGCTGACCAGTGGGCCCACCATGCCAGCTCCCCACCTGGTGGCGCGGCCAGCAGGTGGGCGCGCCACTGTATGGGGAGGGCCCCACCTGGCCCTCCACTCACTCATCCACCTACCACCTCACTCACTCTCACGAAAAAACACTCCACCATTGTTCAAACCCGAGTTCTTGCTGTTCTTGCTCGCGATTTTCGATCTCTTTGCTCAGCCCATCTTTGCTGCTCAGATTTGGGGCTTTTGTTCTCCGGTATGTGACTCCTCCGTTTATCCAAGTAGAATTTTGTTTAGTTGAGTATATCTTGAGTATTTTGCTGCTGTAGGTGACATGTTAAGTGAGTTTGCATGCTTGTTCTAAGTTGTAATAATTAGTTTTGATGCATGTTTAGTACTCTAGCAAGTTCCTATAGTAGTTCCCCTCATTTATATGTCTCAAAATCAACTTTTATGACGTTTGTTAAAAATTTCAGAGAATGGAGGTGAATGAACACCAACTCAACCAACAGGAATTGGAGGTGCATGAAGTCATGAGAGTCCACCGTGAAGAGGGTGTATTCCCCTCCTACTACCCATGCACCGAATTCATGAAAAGTGCAGGAATTCTGCAGGATGTTCAAACTCTAATCTCTAATGCAGGGCTAGGAGATTTTGTTGTTGGTGAACCTTACCAATATGCAAAACTAACCATGTCAGTGGTGCAGGATTTTGAGTTCAATTGGTCCCTACCTAACCCCATGGTTCGATATAAAATTTACAATAAAACTGTCAACTTGCCCTTTGATGACTTTTGTACAGCCATTAAGGTGCCACAATGGGGATCACGAGGGAAGATAAGGGGGCTGCCACCGCCACTCTTGGACCTATACAAGGAGATCTGTCAAGGGAGAAGTTTCTCAGATGAGAGTGGTAAAATTCGAAGTATTCAACTCCCATCTATTCGATATTTTGCTTACTTTATCACCAAGTGCGTTCTTGCTAGGAAGCATGCAAATAAGTTATCTATCCATGACTTGGTCTTCTTAGCTGCTGCATTGCAACATGATAGAACTTATAATCTGGGTGCTTTGATAGCTTTTAGACTTGCTACTAACCGCGATAAAGGTGGGATTTGTGGGGGTCTCATTGCCTCTCGTTTGCTAGCCATGCATGGTGTAGTACCTCACCCTCTTGATGTTCAACTCCCTATAGAGAAACTTGATATCGCTTCCATGATTAAACATGATTTTGTTTCTAATTGGTCTGACTTGAATAGCCTATCCTATGAGATAACCTTTTTCAAGAAAAAGTGGAGAGTGATTAAGTCTGAGAGGATAGTTGGATTGCCTGCACCTGTTTTGTTTAACCTTGATTCCAGGGTGAGTTGGTCGGTCACAGAAGATGAATTCAAGCATACATAGAGGGACACGGCCATCACGCAGGGGACGGCGTGGAGGAGGCCGAGGATTCCTCGACCTGTCATCCGACGCAGCAGGCTCTTCACATCAGTACTCTGGGTATGTGGAGCCTTCAGCTTCTTCTTCTGCACAGGGGCCTGATTACGATCACGCCATGTATGATCCACCGGCATGGAACCCTTACCCTCGCTGGGTTGATCTCCACTTAGGCCAAAAGCCTAAGCTTGGGGGAGGTATATCGACATCACTCATTTACATATCATATCTGTCGGTACTTTGTATATCCATGTTTCGATTTTCTTCTTTCTTTTTGTTGTTGTTGTTTATTTTCGTTTTCCAAAACACAAAAAGACCAAAAATATTTCTGTTGTTCTCTTTATTTCTTTCTTTAGTATTTAGTATTAGTTTGCTTAGTTTTTAATTTCGGTTTGATATTCAAAAATCCAAAAATATTTTGCTTTGTTTGCTTGTTTCCTTTTGTTCTATTTCAAATTCGAAAACACCAAAAATATTTGTCGTTCTTCTTCGGTTTTGTAAATTTGCTGTAGATTCAGCGGTCTCCGGTGGTTGGAGCTTGGTTTTCATTTCATATTATTCGAGCCACACAAGTGAAAAGCAATAATGACGATCTACGACAACTCGAGTTGGGTGAGAGGCTGGTATGAACTCTATTTGTTTTCATTTTTGTACATATACTCATCCATGTGAGCATGCTTAGTTGGTTCATGTGAGGTATATGTCATTTAATGGATGCTTAGTAGTTCATGTTCTCTTATGATTAGTTCCAATTCATTAATAATGAGTAGCATGTCATAAATATTTGCTTGTATTGTTCTATTCATAAATAGGTATGACATTGTGGTATCCTCCTCTGAATAATTCATTTGAATTGACTTGGCACATGCTCATGCATGCATACGACTGAAAAACAAAAAGTCGATAAGCCCCTGTTAATTTTGTTTTGTCGCAAGCATGATTATGACGGTTATTGCTCTCTTGATTGTCGCTTCCCAGTCTATTGCTAGCCTCCACTTGTACTGAGCGGGAATGCTGCTCGTGCTTCCAAATCCCTGAAAACCAAGTTATTCCAAAGTGTCCACCATAAATACCTATGCATGGCATTTCAAACCATTCAAGTAATTTTTCATGTGCTACCTTTAAAACCTTCAAAATTACTTCTCATTTTGTGACACTGTTTTTAGCTCATGAGGAAGTAGTAGTTGGGTTTGTTATCTTCCATACTAAATTAAGTACCCCGACTTGCATGCTTCATCTGCTTGTCACTAATTTTGCAAAGAGCTGGTTAGACCATTATAACATCAAAAAGCTAAAACAATAAAATAGACACTCCTCCATGGTATGTGATTGTTGGCAGGCACCCGAGGATTCGGTTAGCCATGGTTTGTGTAAGCAAAGGTTGGGAGGAGTGTCAAACAATATATAAAGTGCATGCTATAAATGCTTAATATCAACATTTCGGAACCGCTCTCAACTTGTTTAGTATGGAAGATAACAAGAACTCTATTGCCATTCGTTGACAGGAACAACCACCTCCCAAAACAATTTTACTTCTGTTTTAAAATAAAAAGCTCTAGCACATGATAATCCCTGCTTCCCTCTGCGAAGGGCCAATCTTTTACTTTTGTGTTGAGTCACCATCCTTTCTTTGAGCACCTTCTCGAGAGCATAACTGTCATTCTTAGTGTAATGTGCTTGTCCCAGAATACGGTTAACTGTGGTATAACTTTGATGCTTTTATCTTTGATAATCTTTACTTCTAGTCTTCCCATGAACTTCAGAGGTGCCTGGGCATTTATGTTTTGCTGTACAAATACGGGCAAGCGAGATACCACCTTATCATATCTTTTTATGAGCATTGCAATCCTGCTGATAGATATGTTTCATGTTGTTTATTATTAGTGTGTTGGTATCTTTTCATGATTGACATAACTATTAGGTGATATTATTTGCATGTATCTTATTATGAATTGCTCAAGTACTTGTCCATACAATGAGAATATTTACATCACATGAAGCAAATGTGTTCGTGAAAGTTCTTTTATCGCACTCAGTTGTTAACTGAATTGCTTGAGGGCAAGCAATAAGCTAAGCTTGGGGGGGTTGATACGTCCAAAACGTATCTACTTTCCCGAACACTTTTGCTGTTGTCTTACCTCTAATTTGTGTGTTTTGAATACAACTAACACGGACTAACGCTGTTTTCAGCAGAATTGCCCTGGTGTCTTGTTTTTGTGCAGAAAGTCAACTTTCGTGGAAATCCGTGAAAATAATTGCAAAGTCCCTATTTTACTAAGAAACCCACGGAGCCAGAAGAGGAGACGGAGGGGGGCAGCGAGCCGCCCTCCCCATAGGGCGGCGCGGTGGGCCCTGGGCCGCGCCACCCTAGGGGGAGGACGAACTCGGCCACGTCCCCGAGCCCCCCTCGGGAGTACTTATTCCCCTCGACCTAAAAACGCCAGGGAGTTCGTCCATTATTCCAGAAAACCTCCAGAGCGCCGCCGCCATCGAAAACCCTATTTCGGGGACCAGAAACTCCGTTCTGGCACTTCGCCGGGACGGGGAATTGGAGGAGATCATCACCATCATCATCACTGATGCCTCTCCATCAACCATCCATGATTCCTCCATCCATGTGTGAGTAATTCCCGCTGTAGGCTGAAGGGGATGGAAGGGATTGGATGAGATCATTCATGTAATAGCTATAAGATTGTTAGGGCATGGTGCCTAGTATCCGTTGTTAGTACTTTATTGACATTGTTGCAACTTGTTATGCTTAATGCTTGTCACTAGGACCCGAGTGCCATGATTTCAGATCTGAACATGTTATTGATTCATGATGATATTCATTGTTTTAAGATCTTACCTGCAAGTTGTTTACACATATTGTTGTCCGAAACCCGAGTCCCCAAAGTGACAGAAATTGCGACAACCGGTGGGATGGCTGTGATGTGAGGATCACATGTGTTCACGGAGTGTTAATGCTTTGCTCCGGTACTCTATTAAAAGGAGTACCTTAATTATCAGTAGTTTCCCTAGAGGCCCCGCTGCAACGGGCTGGTAGGACAAAAGATGTTGTACAAGTTTCTCATTGCGAGCACGTACGACTATATACGGAACACATGCCTATGGTTACTTAGTACTTGGATACTGTTTTATTATTTATCTGCAAATGCCTTGTCTTGATTATTACATGAATCATCTTATCCATGCAGCGCCCGTTAATCCATCCCTATGCCTACAGTATTTTAATCCTGCTGTCTACTATAATCACTACTGCTGTCTTTATTACACTGCTGCTATTATTTCACTACTGCTACTACTATAAAACTGTTGCTACTGATAATCTGTGTCGAGCAAGTCTATTTCCAGGTGCAGCTGAATTGACAAATCCGTTGTTAAGCCTTATAAATATTCTTTGGCTCCCCTTGTGTCGAATCAATAAATTTGGGTTTTACTTCCCTCGAAAACTGTTGCGATCCCCTATACTTGTGGGTCATCAGTCGCCGCCTCCACCTCCTGGCCGAGCGCCGCGTGCCGGGACGCCGCAGCCGCGAGGGAATCGCCGCCGCCACACCCGCTGCCCTCCGCCGTGTTTCGACGTCGCCGGCGACCAAAAGGAAGCGGCGCCGCCGCTCGCGGGCTCCCCGCGTCGAGCCGCGCCCAGCCGTGCGTCCCAGCTCGCCGTCGCGCGCCTCCGGCGAGCTCCACGCCGCCGCGGCGACTCCAGCCGCCGGTGACGTCAGCACGACGTCCCAGCGGGCCTGGGCTGGCCAGATGGGCCGCTACGTGGGCCGGGCTGGCTGCGCCGGTTTTTTTTTTTTTTGCTCTTTTTCCCCCCCCCTGTTTGGTTAATATTTGCATAAATCCAAAGTACAATTCCTCTTATTATGGTGCTAAATAAAAATATTATAGCATAATGGAACTATACTTTAGCATTTCAATTAGGCTAACACATTTACAGGTAATATAACTTAAAACTCCCTAATAATGTAGTTAAATTTCTAAAAAAAATTACTACATAAAAATTTGGACAAAATGCAAATTCATTTCCTCCAATTATGCATTGAATATTTTCCAAAAACTAAAGCTATTTTCGGATAAGAAATTCTCAAATTTAAATTAATGCTCAAATTGGTTAATATTTGCATAAATCCAAAGTACAATTCCTCTTATTATGGTGGTAATAAAAAACAAATATAGCATAATGGAACTATACTTTAACACTTCAATTAGGCTAACATATTTAGAGGAAATATAACTTAAAACTCTCTAATAATGTAGTTAATTTTTTTTTTTAAAAACTTATTACATAAAAATTTGGACAAAATGCAAATTCATTTCCTCCAATTATGCATTGAATTCCAATTGAAATTAATAAATGCCCACATAATGCATTATTTACAGGAAATATAACTTAAAACTCTCTAATAATGTAGTTAATTTTTTTTTAAAACTCATTACATAAAAAATTGGCTGAAATGCAAATTCATTTCCTCCAATTATGCATTAAATTTCAATTGAAATAAATAGATGCTCATATAATGTATGACCTCTGCTTATTGAGTTTAATTACACATTTAATATAAAACTAACATATTACACCAACTTGACAATTTTTTTTTCAAATATTACAACTAAACTCCCTCCAATTATACAATTCAAATTAATAAATATTCAAATAGAACTAAACTATCTCTACTTACAACTTTCGACAACTAAACAATTTTTAAACATAAATTTTCTTCGCATTCCAAAAAATTTCAAATCTCCAAAACTTTTAAATGTCACCATTTCCAAATTTCAAATTCACCGAACAGGCGCGGCATTGCGAACTTGCACGAATTTTCAAAACTAAACAATTTCCACACACAAACTTTTCCGAATTTCACTAATTTACAAACCTACACAATTTCCAAATATGCATGTTACCAAATTTAAATTCCATTTGCTTCACAAGCGCGGCATTGCCGCGCTCATTTCCCTAGTGAGTACTAACAAGAAGAGTCGACATGTCAACTGCATGTATAAACTGAAAGTTATGTTGAACCAAATATATCTGTTCCTTCTTTATGAAAATGTCTGTTCCTTCTAATTGCTAATTGCACTACCGTATGATAGCCCATCGAATATCTGGGCAATTTTATCCCGGTAGCTCCTTTTCTGTTAGCCCTACACCCCTCCTTTTCACAAACATCGGCCTTGGTAAAAAAGGGGCAGGCAGGCGTGCTCTTGGGGAAAGAAGAGGGCCAGCAACGAAATCAGCTCCTAATCATTATGTGCTGGGAGGAAGAGAACAAGATGTGGATTTGAAGGTTAAATCCCTTGATCCTTTGGGGTCCAAAAACAACATGGAAAGAGGAAATGCCTATCAGATCAGATCCGCAGCACGCTTTGTGTGCTGCCCAGTTCATGCTCCACTCGATCTTGCTCCTATAGTCGCCATTTCCCTACCAATCCATCACTCAAAGCTGAGCATGCGCCAAGACCCGAAGTACATCAACGATCATTATGCGTGGCCCCAAGTATCATCAAACATATTTCTCTAGACCTTTTCTTAATTTCATCAAGAGATTTACTAGTCTTTTCCGAGCTCGGATTTTTTTTGAAAAATATCATTGTACAATCTATACCAATATAAAGAAAGATAATATTTTACATGTACAATTTTCTTTTGCTGCCATAAGGTTGCATTTTACATCTATACCAATATAAAGAACAACGAGTTAGGTTGAGATACTTTCAGTTGAGCCTCCAAATTCTTATTTTAATTTTATAATTTTGTGTACAACTTAAGACTCACTCTTAATCACTACGAATATCGTGTCCTCGCTATTTGTTGCCTTTTATTCATTTCCCAATATCAGCTCGCATACACATAAATCTCTTGGTTATTAACATAGTTGCTTGTGTGCTATTTCTTTGTGTTAAAAAATTTGTCCATGTCCTTATCTTCTAGATACTCATGTTTGAATTATTTTCAAAGAATGGTAAATGTCTTACGCATTTTTGTGTGTTTAACTCCTTGTTTTATACCCTTGCTCTGACTCAACATTGTTCATGGTAAAATGGATGTAAAATAGCACACTCCTAAACATGAAAAGTACATTTTTTACATTGAGTTTATGTTAGTCAAGCTTGTTTGCTTCGCATGTTTCACTACTCTCCTCAAATTGTGCTCTCTTCTTACATACATGTGGGAATTTAGGAAATCGCTTATGATTTGCACGAGTTGTTGCCATGTGGGTTTCCTTAATGCATGTTTCCACAATCATATCGAAGCCTACCGATTGCAAAGAATTTGCAAAAGTCTGAAAATGTGTAGTACACGTAGCATTTGCTTATTAATTTCGGATAATGCTCGCATCAAGGTTAAGTTTCAAAATCGTACCATTTTTATTAAACTTAAGTTTAGAGCTTCCTTGATTCACATGATTGTATAGACATATAATTAATATATATACATGATTGTAATGTCAATCATTTCGTATGCACAAACATTTGTTTGGTTCTGTCACATGAAAAGCGTGAAATTCACTTTAGCAATATGCATCCGGTATTTAAAAAACATATTTTAAAATTTCAAAAAATTCTGAATTAAAATTTCATGGTTACATCTTCACACTCTATGTGTTCACAAAGTCGTTTCATGGAAAAATTGATATTTTTGTAACCTATGTAAAAAAAAAGAAAAAGTCTCGTGAAAAGCCTTATTTTAGCACTAAAATTTGTCTTCTTTACAGAGGCCACAAAATGTGACGTTTTTTCGTGAACACGTAGAATATTAGGATCTATGCGTGATTTTTTTTTCATTTTTTTGGCATTTCAAAATACGTTGAAAATACATTTTAAATAAAGCCCGGGAGCCAAAACACCACTCCCAGGAAAAGCAAAATATTATTACCAAGATGTTTGAGTGAATGTTAAATTCCTATAAAATATTATGTGAATAATACTTTAGGAAAAGTCCTATGTGATTCAATCCTACCAATCAAACAACCTCCGTAGATTTTTTTTTCAAAGGATTTGATTCTTTTTTTTAAACGAGGCAAAAGCTTTGCCTTTTATATTGATAAAGTAGAAGCAAACAAGTAGGACAAGGCATAAAAAATAAAAAGTTACAACTCGATCCACGCCGGCCCCGAGGCCGCGCCCCACACGGGTCGACGACCAAGTTGCCCAAGCAACCAAGGCCGACACCAAGACACCTCAACGCAACAAGGCGGAGGTGAGAGTACGGAGCCACCGCTCCGACATCCACGCCGGCCCCAAAGCCGCGCCCCACACGGGTCGACGACCAAGACGCCCAAGCGATCAAAGCCGACACCAAAAACCTCGATGCAACATGGCGGAGGTGACCTCGACGCCTCACAGCGGAGGCGAAGCATCCGGAGCCGCCGCTCCGACATCCCCGCCATCCCCAAGGCTGCGCCCCAAACAAGCCGACGACCAAGTCGCCCAAACGACCAAGGTCGACGCCCCACCACCTCAAACGCAGCACGACGGAGGTGAAAGGTGAAACCCGGAGCCGCCGCTCCGGCATCCACGCCGGCCCCAGGGCCGCGTACCCCCAAGCCGAAGACGAAGACTCGCCTCCGCCAGCCACCAGCACTCCACAGGTCCCGCTGGTCGGTGGAACATCCAAGGCGAGGCCCCAAGATGCAAGCGACGCAGGAGCGCCGCCCTCGCCCGATCCCGCGAGGATCTGGGGTTCCCCCCGGAGAACCCGGTGTGGAGAAGCGAGAGCACCACCTCGACGACGCCTTCAAGAAGGACGCGGCACCCGAGGGCGTCGCCGTCATCGGCCCGGCAAACGGCTCGGGCTAGGCTTTCGCCCGGTGATGTGTCGCAAACCCCACCGACCGCCTGTCGGGGACCGACCAGACCACTATCAACGCGTGCCACAACCACCGCGTCACCTCATGCCGCGGCTGGCGGCAAGCTGACCACGGCCAACCCGCAGCCGCAACTCCGGGGCCGCCGCCCCGGCTTTCCTCTTCCCCGGCCTCGCCCCAGCCGTAGTAAAGGGCGCAAAGCCGTCGCCGCCCGCACCTCCTCCTTGCCGCAGAAGCCGCGCCCAGCGCGAGCAACCAACTCCAGCATCCACGCTGGAACCTCCACCTCCGCGCGCCCTCGCATCTGCACGTCCTCGCCCCCGCATCCATGCGTCCTGGCCTGGGCCCTGACAAACCCAGATCGGGCCCGTCCCAAGCCCATCGAGCGTGCAGGCCACTCCACTGCAGGCGCGTCCGCCTCCCGCACCGCCGCCGGCAGCCATCGCGGCCGCCGTGATCTCTACCTGGGCCCGCCGGCCCGGCTTCCTCCACCCAGACCGCCGCCGCCCCCACGGGCCGGTCACCCCCAAACAAGAACGAGGACCACCGCCGACCACCTTGTGGCAGGGGGGGGAGCCGCCACCGCCGCGGACAGAGCCGGCGATGGCAGCGGCAAGCAGGGAGCCGGAGGGAGAGAGGTCGCGGCGGCGCCGCTTTGCTCCCCTGGCGCCGCCTGGGGGTGCGACGCGAGGGGTCGAGCGGGGTAGGAAGTCAAATGCCAACTCTCCTAAGGAATCTTGCAACTTTTTTTTGAAAATCCTTTGAATCAAAGAATCCCTTGCTATTCACCGCAGTTGCGTGTAACTTTCACTACTCTCCTTGAATTGTGCTTTCTTGTTACGTACTCTCTCCGTTTTTTAATATAAGATGTTTTAGCTTTTGTCCACATGCACATGCAGACAAATGTATATAGACACATTTTTGTGTGCATGTTCACTCATTTTAGTGTGCATATAGACAACATGTGTACCACATAAAACATCTTATATTAAAAAACGGAGGAAGTACATGTGAACTATTTCCGTGCATGATTTGCATGAGTCGCTGCCCACAGACGAAAATATGCGAAGTTGTACCCATAGTACGATGGAAGCTAGTCGCAAATTAATTCCAGATAATATTGGCACCAATTATAAGTTCCAAAACTGTGCCAATACTTATCCCAACATTCAGAGATGATTTACCTCGCAAAAAAAAAACGAGGTGGCTTTGTTCACAGGCTTTTCCTCAACGTGACTGGCCTCCACCATATGGAATAAACATGGAGTGGACGGACGGAAGGACGTGTGACCGCCATTGGAATGTTCTTGCTTCCGTAAGTGGTGTGGTGTTTCAGCTCTCTGGAGCCATATACACACTACTTGATACCCCGAGAGTGAGAAACACATGGGCACATAGAGATAGGAGTGGGTGGATGGAAAGAATCAGCATTATCAGTGACCCTACTAGGTAGGCATGTACCGAACTACTGAAAAATTGACATCTGTTGGAGAGAAAAACTGGCATTTAAATCGCATCTTGCCCATAGACCCACATGTCATTATCTATTTTAGATAATTCATTTTTGAAGTTATGTATAATTCTTAAACATGAGCTCTTTCTGAAAGTCTGATTTGATTTTTTAAGAAGGAAAGTCTGATTTGATTGAATGATATGTTAGTTCCTGATTACTCAAAAAAAATTGTGAGTTGTTTGAGGTTATAGTTTGTTTTCTGGGTCATAACAACAATTTTAGTTAAGTATATAGTAGAATAGTGTGCATTGTTATTTCTTAGCAAATAGAAGGATATGCATAGGAGAAAAAAAGGATGTTATGGTCAACCCTTGCAAAAGAGTGCCGAAGGCGACCGATGGAATAGCTTATGGTTACAAGATATTGTATTGGTCTATAGAAGAATCTAACCATAAATTTTCATGTCATCACTTTTTCTCCAAATATATAGCATATCATGTCATAAAACAATTTCGGTCGAACAACGACGAATCTTCATCTCCTTGATTAAACAAAGCTAAAAGGCAAGTCCTTTTCCATTGTACTAAAAAACGATACTGTATTTATTTTTGACAAGTCATTGATCCTTTTGTTCCTCCTTATCACCATGACCATAATTGATTATACAATTTGGGAGCCATCAAGCATGGTTGTTATTTTAAGAGCTAGCTGTAGGTACGGCGGTGTTCACGTTTGGAAAAGCCATAGATTGATTAACAATCATGCCACGGGTTGCTTTGGCAATAATAAACAAAGTGGAAGCCTGAGATTTTGAGCTATCAGCTAGTATGGAGATTGCATAATGACAGCGATTCTGTCCGGTGATGGCGACCTTCAGATTCTTTCCATTATATTTCACGGAGAAGGACATGATCGCTTTGAGAGCATCTCCAACCGGAGGCCCCAAACCCGCCCTATACGTCCGGGCCGACGGTCCGGAGGCCATTTGGCCCAAAAACGGCCACCCAAGCATGGCCCCCATAGCCATCCGAAACGACCGGGCGGTCCGGCACACCCCAAACCCAGCCCAAATCTGGGGCGGGTTTGGGGCGGCCCGGACGCGTCCGTCCCTTACTCGCTGACAAAGCGGACCCACTACGGGAGGCTGACCGTCGCCGCTGAACGGCCGGCCGTCGCCGCTGACCCCACTGCGGCGGAGCGGGCATTGCGCGCCGCGGCGAAGGAGCCGGTGCCGTTGGCCCTCTTGGAGCGGTCGTACACGACCGCGGAGACGGACGCCAGGCGCCTCCGCCGCAAGAACAAGGCGATGCTCGACGCCGCCATCGCCGAGCCGAAGAAGGAGGCGGCGAAGAACGACCGCGCGGCCAGGCTCGCCGAGGAGCAGACCCGCGCCGTCCTCGCCGCTCGCTCCAACAGCTCCGCCTCCTCCAACGACGACCCGTACGCGGCCTTCGAGCTGCTGCGCCGCCACCGCCCTTCCGCGGATGACAAGGGGAAGGCGCCGGCGTCAAGGCAGTGAGCGCCGCCGATGGAGGCGAAGGGACCGGCGGACAGAGAGGATGGCGGCGCCGCCGGTTTGCCTACTTTTGCTACAATTTGTCTATATAGTTTAGCCCACATATGTATGTAATCCGAACTATGAGCTCCGATCGAACTAATCTTATGCAATCCGTACTACATTTGAGATTCGATCTACGTTCTTTGTTTACGTTGCATGGCTAGTATGGTTTTGAGGATGCGGATATGGGGGGCATGGTTGTAGGACACCTTTTTTGGGGTCTGTCCAGTCGCTGTCCGCGGATACGTCCGGACGTGTCCGCGGACACTTTGGGGGCCAAATTTGGCAACTCCGGTTGGAGATGCTCTGACACCGCAAAGCTGTTCGTTTAGCTGCTTGTACAAGGTATTGATGTGGCAGATCTGAATCCTCTCCCCACCAAACGACCATTTCTTCTAATATCTTCGCATGTTTTCAGCACCAACAGTATTTTCAGATAGGACAAAACAAACTTGTCCCACTTATCTTCTTGTTCCCAGATCTACTTGGTAATATCTTTGAATTGATAAAATGAAAGTAATGAATACTGATCTTTTTTTTGGTGTAATGAATACTATTTTGTTCTGATGAGAAGCCATGTCAGTTTGGTTTTGATGCTTCTCCAGTTCCATCTTGCAATGGCTAACTATGGATTCTTGTCTTTTGATGGAAGGCCTGGAGCACAGAGATAGGAGTAGCTTTCTGTAGTATTGATATTCTGTCTGCTCAAGGATGGTAGTTATTGGTGGGTACAACATCTGCAGATTCGTCTAGAAAATCTAACTTGTGAAAAGCTCGCAAATTCCCTGGAGTTAGGCAGGCCCAAAGTTTCACGCACAAACAAGCGCGCGAGAGCTAGTTTAGCAGCTAGGTCCGGTCAAACTGCGGCCACCACCAGCTTTCACTAGTGCTTAGGTTTTGCTGATGGGATCAATTATTAAATTAGAGCAGACATGCTTGCTTTGTGATGTGAAAAAAGTAACATTCCCTTGCTAATCCCGTCTAGTTTAATCCAAAGGCTCTCATCTCTCTAGAGAAGAGGATAAAAAGTTGACTGGGAGCTAAGCGTTGCCTAGCACTCAAGCCACTCTTAGTTGGCAATTGTTAATTACTAGTCACCATCATGGCAAGCAGCTGAAAGCTCTTTCATGGACTGGACAAGGGTTTGCTTACCTGCTGCTGCTGTTTGTTTCTCTCACGCTTACAAGTGGTCCAGATGTGGGTGGTGATGTACTGATGTTAACAGTGACAGCACTTGGTAGTGGATTTGGATGAGTTCTTACTACCTCTATATTTACTTATGGTCTTGCTGAGTTTAACTGAAGTACTGACAAAGATGGCTAGATCTGGGATGTACAGAGATGATGAATTAGGCTCCAGATGTTGATTAGTCAGAGGGGTAGTGGACAAGACTCGAGTGGTTTTGCTGAATTGTCTTCTGGCATGACAACATCACTTTTGGATGTTTGTTGCTGACTCAAGATCCCAGCCAGATAGTAGATAACAACTCCATTTCCCAGACAGTGAACTACTTTTATTCCATCATGGAACTATGGTAACAGTAGTGCCAAGATCCTCTGCTCACAAAAGGCCCTCAGAATATATCCAAGCTGCAAATCCTTGTTCTGTTTCAACAGGAGCCGAACTGGAAAAAGGGGAAATGGCTAGAGAACAGCTATTAGATAGTAAGATATGGTGTGATCACATCAAGGCACATGGTAAGCTGTCAGCTTGGTTTCAGTACTAGCACTGCACCTGCGGTGTTTAGCCTCAAGAACCAGAAGATCTGATTCCTGGCCATGACACATACGATATTTTTATCACTAATACCCGTTTTCAAGCTTATATAAGTACAGTTGGTGCCAGGGAAACTTTCTAATGCTGCGTGTCAGCATGTGTAGCGTCAGAGGCGCACATCCGATCCAGCTGCCTAGTGGCGTACTGCTGTACTGTTCGTTGTAAGGTCGTGCTCCTATTGTCGGTCCAGGATATAATTATACTTCTGGATGGATGCTAATCAACTGGTGTTAAAATACTCTAATCGCCATGCCATGCGTCCCTCGCCTCCTCCATTGGCAGTTCAGCGACCTACCTGCAGGTTGAACAGATTGGATGGGGGTTAGGGCCATTTGGAGAGGCAGTCAGAAGGGGAAATGATTTCAGAAAGAAAATACAGTTCCGGACAGCTACATCTAAACACCTTTAAATTTGTATAGTATATATATACTAGAGACCTTTCCCATGCTGCATACATAAGCAGGAGGAAGGTTCACAAGATCTGAGGGCATCCATCCATGATCCATCACCACATCACACCCACCCACGCACCGAGCAAGATCTTCAGTAGATCAGGACGTACGCAAACACAGACAGCAGATGCTTCTTGCTGGGGATACATGAACCGGGAGATGCTGCCGTTAGATATCTTATTTGCCCCCACCCAACCAGCTCCTCCATGAACAGCTATTTAATTGTTCAGGGATCAAGATCTATCTCACACACACGCTGCATGATTAGTGGCTAGTTAACTAGTCTACTTTGGTGCACCTATCCACGAGGACGAGGCGACGAGATAAGTTATGTTAGGGCCCCAATCAATCATGGTTGCTACTCTATTGGTGTAGCCGAGAGAATCTGATTGCGTTTTTATAATGTGGCCACTCGGTGGCAGTGAGCTCATGCCCCTAATGCGATCACGGGAAGAGGTGATTAATCTAACCCGAAGATATGGGCTCAAAATGTTTTGAATAATGGATCTGCTATGTATACAATGTGGTGGGGCTGGTGAGCATATTGTCTGCCTCGAATGTGTTGTATCATAGGTACGCTGGATTTTGCTCTTGGGAGCTGAGCTGAGCTCAGTTTTTTTTTTTGAGGAAAGCTGAGCTCAGTTCTACTTAATATCGTAGCTAGCTTTTTTTCTGCAAGAAGACTTATGCTCCTATGTAGGAGTTGGGCTAGAAGTATTGTTTGCATTCTGTTGGGCTACAAGCCTGCCAGGGACGACTAGAATCGCCTACGGCGGTAGGAATGGCTAATCCTATCTGATGTCGGTTACCACCTAACGCCTGGAGCAAACAGCAAGATGGGCCAGCCCACCCACTTTTTTTTCATTTCCGCTACATATTTGACTTCCGTCTTCCGTGTTCGCTTAATGTCTGTTTATTTATTTTTCTTTTCTTTTCCTGTATTCGTTTTCCTTAATTTTTTCTTTCTTTTCTCTGTTTTTATATCATATGGTTTCTATTTCGTCTGCCATGAATGTGTTGTATCGTAGGTGCACTAGATTTTGGTCTTGGGAGTGAGCGCAGCTGTAGTTTAAAGTCGTGATCGGATTCTTTTTTTAAGGGAGAAGTTTTATTTTTAGGACTTGGACTGAAAATATTGTTTAAATTTTGTTGGGCTACAAGCCTGCGAGAACGACTAAAATCACCTACGGCGGTAGGAATGGCCAATCCTATCTGACGCTTAAAGCGTCGGTTACCACCTAACACCTGGAGCAAACTGCCAGATGGGCCGGTCCACAGGCTTTCTTTTCATTTCTCTGTTTATTTTGTTCCTTTTTTGTGTTTGTTTTATTCCTATTTATATTTATTTATTTTCTTTTCCTGTTTTCGTTGTTTATTTTTTATTTTTTTGTTTTTATATCATAGGGTTTCTATCTTTGCAAAAAGAGAATATTTTTGAAACGTAGTGAAAAATTATTTTCTACCATGTTCTAACATTTTTTAAACCCTGGGAGGCTTTGTTTTCTCTCACATCAATTTTTTTGGCAAATAAGTTCATTGTAACTACGTAATATTTTTTAAACCTCGTGAACAATTATTTTGCACCCCGTGAATGTTTTATCACTCATATTAAAAAAAATAACACTTCGCAGATAATTTTTGCTTTGAAGTGAAATATTTTAAGCCACATGATCAATTTTTTAGACTACGTGAACATGTAACTACACAAACATTTTTCTAACTATTGATAACTTTCTAAATAAACTCGTGATTGTTTGCTACAATTTTTTATCCCAATATAGTTTTTTTTTAAGTTGTATGAGATTTTTTTCTATTTTTATTTTCTAAAAAATAAATTTTCGAGATTTATAAAAAACAAAATAAGAAATCTTTGATGGCCGCGGCAGAATGCGGCGCTTGTTCGGTTCATTATCCCATGGTTCGCTTCTTATGTGAGCCCTCGGTAGGAATTGGGCTGCATTGCACACATGAGTGGTATGAAGGAAAGTAGGCTGTGATTCGCTTTTTTTTGCGGGTATGTTTATTCACTCTTTGGTTTAGGATGCGACCTTTGCTACAAAACTGAACATATAAAATGAGCAACTGGATCATGGGTAGATAATTTCCAGTAAAAACTATGTCGAATTTCAACCGGATATCCATCACAAAAAGAAAACGTCCAAAGCTACGACTCTACATAACCCGATAATTAGGGTAAGTCTCTAGAGGCCACGACCACATGGCACTGTGTCGTAAACTTTCTCAAAACTACAAAAAGATATATGCCATGCGGAAAGTTCTTTTGGAGCACAGGCTCCACAGAGCCCTTTTTTGGAAGAAAAATCGATATTTTAATGGTTCAAACAATTCTAAGAAAATTCTTGGAGGTTGACAATGATGTATTATATGTTCTGCAAATTTCAAACCGAAATAGTTTGTATTCCTGCCTGCAAAAAGCTGACAAATCTGAAAAAAATTGAATTTTGTACTGTTCACACATCGATTCAGTAATTTGTCATTTTTACACAGCCCAAAATATAGAAATTTCGCATTGATGCTTTGCACGCCGGTATAAATAATCATTTGCTACATTTAGGATTTTGTTCACAATTTTTCGAAACTTGGAAAAGACCTTTTGATTTTTCAAAAAGGGATTTATTGGGGCCGTCCTCGAAATCCCTACACTCTTTGGCGTATTCCGTTAGCGGCGGGAATCGGCCGCGACGCTAACGGGCACCTTTGTTGGGCCGGCCCATTTTGTTGGCGTTGTTTTTTTTCCTGTTTTCCTTTTTTTTTTTCTGTTTTCGTTTTCTTGTTCCTTTTCTTTTATGTTTTCTTATTCCTTTTGCTTTTATTTTTTCATTTTTCACCTTTTGTGATTTGAAAAAAATGTTTGAATATAAAAATGGTATACAATTTTTGAATGTTCACAAATTTCGAATTTAAACATTTTTCAAATCTAATGGTTAAAATTTTGAACAATTTTGAATGTAAACAAATTTTGAATTGAACAATTTTCAAAAGTAATTTTTTCGTATTTATTTTTTTACAAAACTGAATATTTATGATTTGAACAATTTTTTAATGTGAACAAATTTTGAACAATATTTATGAGTGAACATTTTTAATTTGACAATTTTCAAATGTGAACAAATTTCGAATTTGAACATTTTTAAATTTGGATATTTTCCTAAATCTGAAAAAAATTGAAATCTTATATTTTTCAAAAATCGAAAAAGTGGAAATTAAATTAAAATAAAAGAAAATAAAAACCAAAAAGAAAACGTACAGAAAAATAAAGAAACAAGCAAAAAAAAGAAATTCAAAAACATAAGAGAATAGAAAAAAGAAAAACCTCGCCCAATGGGCCGTCCTATTTGGGGGCGCCGCCTGCGGGCGATGTATATCATCTCCATTCCAGTTTTTCGGGCCAGTTATGCGATGGCCCAACAAAGCATGAGGGGGTGCTTGCAGGCTTGGGCCATTGCACTTTGTCAGGTGACCGCATTTTTTCCTACGCGGGAGCAGAAATAAGAGTGTGGCATCCGGTTGTAGCCTTGTCCTCTCAAGATGCAAACTTTTTTTTTTTGATTTTTCATACTTGTATTCATACGTAGAGGAAGACATAACAAGGCCAGATACAAGCAAAGAAAAGCAAGGAGAATACAGAGGGCGTCGCTGCTGCGACACACCATCTTCAACCTCGAGAACCTCCAGCACGCGCGAGCTCCACCGCCAGCGACGACAAAGAAAGCGACCGCCCAGAGCCCTCCACCACGGAGAGAAAGAGCTCCTTGCCCTAAGGCGTTGATGAGCCGCATCAACCACCAGCTCCGACGAGCTGGATCTGAAGACGGAGATCGACCATCGGCCGGGGACGCGCCCCGAGCACCTTCCGCTCCCGACCTGGGCCAGCGCCACACCGCCTCAGCAGAGGCGGCCAGATCCATCACCTGCACACCACACACCCACACAACAGCCGCCTCGCACCTCCTCCTCCGGCTTCCTGTACACCCGTCACCAGCCTGCCGCCGACGCCGGAGAGAACAGCGACAAAGCAGGGACGCACCTGCAGCCTGGGAGCACCGTCGAAGACGACGCCGAGGAGGGGAGGCTGCAGAGCACCAAAACGACGACGCCGGCCACCCCGCCACAGCCACGCCGCCAAGAAACCCCTTATCTACACGCCGGAGCGCAGATCTGGGGATTCCCCATCCTCCCGCCGCCGGAGCGGCCGGCGGAGGGTGAGGAATCCCCCAGATACGCCGGCGGCCGCGGGAGAAACCGAGATCGCCTCCGATTCGCCTCTTAGCACTGTAGCGAGGGGAGAGTTCCAGAAATAGGACGAGTGTAATAACCGTTGAGAATGGGCTCAAGATGCAAACTTGAATTTGCGTGCGCGGTTAGGGCATATGATGGTTTCTGGTTTCCCCCACCTCGTCTCAACTTATTTCACACCACCACATTTCAAACAACTCCGGCTGTGATCACTAAAACTGAAATTTACAACATAAGATCTGTATGAAACAACAAGATGAGTCTAGTGGTAAAAATAATAAGGCTTCTGCTTCAGTGTACCCCCTTCGCCAAATTTAAACACATCAAGGGCTAAGATCGCTCCATACCCCTTCGTAGTTAAGGGTATGATGGTCATTGATAATTATTAATTTGTCATTAGCGACTAAATGAATCGTACTTAGCGATGTAGAAACTGGTAAATATGCGCTGGTGCGTTTGTTGCGACGGCCACAAGAGACATAGAGGACAAGTGCTACGGGCCGGCGACTCGCTGCCCCTTGAACACCTCTCCCGCATAACCGTGGGCAGGGGCCACTTGATCTGCGCATTAGCTTGGCCGAGAAGAGCGCCAAAGGTAGTAGTGCGCTCCTCACCCGGAGTATGTCAAGACGGCGGCGAAGACGATGACGATCCGGACGGCGAAGCCAACAACCACAGCAAGCAGGAGGTACCCCGCGCCGACGAGAAGGAGCGCCTTGGCGTCGTGTTGCTACCAGTGATCCATTGACCTGTGCTAGCTAGCTTAGCTTAGCTTGTACGTACACATTGGTGAGGTCGGAAGGAATCGATCAGCTGTTTGTGTACGAGCGTCTCGCCGGGAAGCTTCGGCAGGGCCGGCGGAGTCTAATCTGAATTAACAACTAATTAATCATAATTAATTGTAATAAAAGACAATACTACCCTTTTATGTTTTAGGGAGGTGGGTACACTGAAGCTAAGCCAACCACGTGCGATGAATTTGATGAGTTTCATCTAAAAAGTCTAAACTTGAACACACAACTAAGTGATCACAGTTAAGACGTTGTAATTTTCGTTTTCGTTGAGTTGTTTTGTACTGTTCGGTGTTTGTTTGAATGCCAGAGTTCTTTTTCGCAAAAAAGAAGAAGAATGGAATCATATCGCCGATCCGCATTTTTTCCATGTAAACCTTGTCATGAAACGGTTGACTGCATATTAGACGACCAAGAGGGTAAGAGAATTAGAGGGTGAAGAAAACATTTAGTCCCTCCATTCCATTCTAACTGTCGTGGAAAGAGAACGTACGAAGCACACATTTTTAATACGACCAACGGTAATAAATAGGGAACCGAGGGAGTAGGCAAATTAGGTAGATCTATTCATGTACGACAGTTGAAGCGTAAAACTTATAATACGAAACTTATGCGAAACAGTGGGATGAAACTACTCTTCAAAGAAAATTTCAACCGGTCAACCGTCTGTGACAAAATTGAAGAAAAATAGTCTACAAAGATCAAAACATAAACACAATATTGAAAATTAACATTCCACAGAACAAGGAGCCGATCGCGGGATGGAATCACACAACAGATTGCACTTTTTTCGTGTACACTGTAGATCAGAAAGGATTAGGCGAACTAGATTAAGTAAGATGAGGAAAAAAAACCACGTGCAAACCACTACCAAGCCACACCGACCTCACTGTCAGATCCACCAAGCAAGAATTTGTGTTCCGTTTTCGGCGCGAACGAGGGTGTGAAATGCTCGAATCGATGGTTCCCCTAGCTCTCGTGCATGATCCGGAGCGTTTTGAGTTACGTGCAGCCCAATGTCTCCATGTGGCCAGCTAACCAAAGAACCAAGATTTAGCGTGCGGTGGCGGAGCTTCAGCATCATTGAAGGAGGGGCCAAAAGAAATTAGATGACAGTTGAGGGGGCCATTTTGAAATATTTTTTTGTTTTGTATGGTAAAAATGCTAAATACATAGTACTACTATGTAAATTTTGATTTAGTTGGGGGGGCCATGGCCCATGTTGGCCTCCACTAAGCTACGCCTGTGTTAGCGTGCATAACTTGCATGGACATTTTGCAGGCGATCATAGTTATCACAGGTTCGGAAGAGTATCCACAACACTCACTAGTAGAAAACACCCCTATGGTCTCGGTTCGGTTGGGCCATCAGTCCCGGTTCCCGAACCGGGACTGGCCAATCGGGATTAATTCTGGTCCCGGTTCGGCCACGAATCGGGACCAATGGGGCTCCACGTGGTCTGTTCTGCAGCGAGTGGGGAGGACTCATTGGTCCCGGTTCGTAATACGAACCGGGACTGATGTTTTGATTTTGTATTTTTGCATTTAATTATTTGGGCACTTTTTATTTTGTGTTTTGCACTCAATTCGAACACTTCTCTTTGTCCCGTTGCCCGGCACCTCCATCCACCCCTCTCCATCCACGGAACCACCCCCTCTCCCTCTCGCCGGTGCCTCCGTCGTCTTCCTCTTCTTTGCATCACCGACGTGCTCTCCATCTCTCACTCGCCGGCTCATCGAGGCCAAGCTTCGATATTTCTGTGCAGGTACTACTCGCCGGCTCATCTCTCACTCGTCGGCTCTCCATTTCGCACTCAATTCGATGGTACTACATACAACAATGAAGGAACCACTATTACACATCATCGTCATGAATATATTACACACATCTCATTCGTCGTGCTTTGTCGAACATATTACAAACGGTACATGTACACACGAGTTTCATGCATATATACATCTCTTTTACACTCACCTTTACATTTCAACTTTCCGATAGTATTCTCCCTTCGGATCTAGGACATCTGCATCTAAGAATCCCGTAATTTCCTCTTAAATTGCTCGTATGCGATCTTGTTAGACGACCGTCCCGCAACCGTTCGATCTAATTTAAAGAAAGGGTCAATATATATGAATGAAACTAAACACAATTGATGGCAATAAACTAAAAATTGTGAATATTGTTTACGTACTTCAAGTTGTTCTAAGTACCGGCTGCCCGTCTCTTGGGTCGTCTGGCGAATGAAATCGCAAACGTAGTATCAACATAAATTATTCCCATGTTCCTGCCTCAAACACTTTACGAGAACAGAGTTCAATCAAAATAATAATCAAGCATGATAATGGTATTGAAACTAGAATCAAAGAGATGCGCGGATCTAGCTAGTAGTACTTACATTTACTGGTTCAAATGTAAGCTCCGGCGCCCAAATACCCATAGCCTTGGCAGTGAACCGTTTCCAAGCCCTGTCCGGCAAAAAAAATGAATAAAAGAGTTATATATTAATTACTTGCTACCAGGGAATAAACGGAAAGTTGCCGATATAGTGCCATAATGATTGAAATTACCCTTGGAGGCATTCCTGCATGTCCGCCCACTCCTCAAGGGGTTTACGTTTCGAGTCCATGACTTGTACTACTCCTTTGTCAGGTTTAATGATTAGCAGAATAAAGTGGACGCATAAGTCATCAATTATACACTTAACATCGAGTAAGCGAAATAGAATGTGTACAAGACAGTAACACTTACCCGTAGTTGTAAGGAAATAGTATTTCCCTTTTGGTTTCGGAAAACCTTAACGCCTTTACCAAGTTATTCTCTGTGTCGATGTAATGATCTTGGAGAGTTTTTTGATGAACGAAATATGGGTCAATGAACCCAATGTCATAGATTTGTCCTCTTTTGCATTGGAGAATCATCATTCTGTATAATTAATATAGTGATGAGTAAGATTATACATGCAATGAACGAGCTGAGCTAGCTAGAGACTTAATTACAGAAATAATACTTATAGACAATAGGCACTGAGGATAGATTAGTCGATGGCGTCTTGTTGGTATAACTGAAATAATTCAGAAAATTCAATCATTACCACGCCATCTCCATGCCCGTAATGCTCGTTTTTATATCCCACGTAGATCCAGTTTGCCCCTTCCTTTGAGGCTCGCATTTACCACTTATGCAATCTTCGCATTTTTGTTGGTAGACCGTTGACTAGCTCAGGTTTGACGAGAGTATACCCGTGCCGGTATTTGTATGCTACTTCCTGGAACTCTTGTAATTGCGCTAAGTACTGAGGAATAGACATGTCCTGAGCAGAGGCCGCTTCTCCGTACATTGCAACAAACTCAGGATCGACGTCGACTGCACCTGTGCTCGACCCCACCTCGGTATTGGAAAACACTTTGAGCAGGGGGCATAACTGGTTTTTCTGTTCTCCGAGCTGGGGAACTGATTTTCCGCTTGCACTACTACTCTTCGACCGCGGCTTATTTGCCTCAGCCGACTTGCGAATAGAGCGGTCACAGTCTGGTGTCAGCCTTGGTGGGGGTTGTTCAAGGGTCTTCAGCATTTTGAAGACGGCGGCTTTTTCTTCTGGGGTGGCGGGGAACTCTGGCGCTTTCGGCTTCTTCCGGTTAGCCCACCACTCTTTATATTGGGCATTTGCGATCGCGGCATTTTCCTCCTCTGTATAGTCGTAAGGTCTCATGTGAAGATTCTTATGAGGTACTTTTGGGAGGGGCGACCTTTTACGTTTCAGTGATCGGTTACCCCTCATGAACCTCTTGAAGGGGAACATATTGTGTAGAAATACAGGACCGAGAATGACAATCTCGTCGACTAGGTGAACCAGGAGATGCGTCATAATATTGAAGAAGGATGGGGGGAACACCAACTCAAAACTAACAAGACATTGGACCACATCCCTCTGTAGCCTTTGCAGACTTTCTTGATCGATTACCTTCTGAGATATTTCATTGAGGAATGCACATAGCTTCACAATGGGTACTCGAACATTTTCCGGTAGAAACCCCCTCAATGCAACCGGAAGCAACTGTGTCATAATCACGTGGCAATCATGAGACTTCAGGTTCTGGAATTTTTTCTCTGCCATATTTATTATTCGCTTTATATTTGACGAGAAACCAGCCGGGACCTTGATACTGCTTAGGCATTCAAAAAAGATTTCCTTCTCTGATTTGGTAAGAGCGTAGCTGCTTAAGTATTGACACCCTTTATCCGTCTGCTTGTTGTATGGGTCTTTCATACGTTCCTGGTCCTCCCGTGCTTCTGGTGTATCTTTTGTCTTCCCATACACGCCCAGGAAGCCTAGCAGGTTCACGCAAAGATTCTTCGTCACGTGCATCACGTCGATTGAAGACCGGACCTCTAGGACTTTCCAATAGGGTAGCTCCCAAAATATAGATTTCTTCTTCCACATGGGCGCGTGTCCGGTAGCGACGTCTTTCGGAACAGATTGACCACCAGGACCCTTTCCAAAGATTACTTCTATGTCCCTGACCATACCAAATATAGCATCACCATCAGGGAGGTTAGGCTTCTTCCGGCGATCATAGGATAGTTGTCATCATCCTCTTCTTCTTCATTGTCTTCCATCCTAACCCCTCTTTCTCCGTGCTTGGCCCAACAATTATAGCTGGGCATGAAACCTCTCCGAAGCACGTGGCCTTGAATGGTTTTCGAGTTAGAGTAGTCCCTGACGTTCCGACAGTCAACACATGGACAAGGCATAAAATTATCCACTTTGTTTGCCTCAGCCACATCGATAAATTTATGCAGGCCTGCAATAAAATCGGAACTGCGTCGTTCGTCGTACATCCATCGCATCCGTGCATCCATCTGCATCATATAATTAAGTTTATCAAATACCATTACAATAACATCTTGAATAGTGAAATGACCACCGTACATCGACACATGCAATATTTGTATCAATTACAGATGAAAAGGATAAGGTTGCTAACCTCGATCGAGGAGGAAAGAGAGAGGAGAAAGCTTAAGTGTGGATCGGGCACCTCATATCATTTTGTGTGAACTTAAGTGTGGCTCGGACATTTCATCGAACACCTCTAGTGCATAGCAAAGGAAAACAAACTAGCACCCACCTCTCACACCTCCTAGCAGGAAAAAAAAAGAGGAGAAAAGCTGGCTGGGAGGGGTATATATAGGCAGGGGGGTATTAGTCCCGGTTCGTGGTATGAACCGGGACTAATACTCTGCGGCGAGCCACGTGTCCGGCGCGGGAGCTTTAGTCCCGGTTCATGCCACGAACCGGGACTAATGCCCCCATCCGAATCGGGACCAATGCCTCACGGGGCCCTGGCAGCTCGAACCGGGACCAATGCTCGGTTTTTTCCAGAACCGGGACTAATGGCTTTGGGGGCTCCGGACGAAAGACCGTTTTTCTACTAGAGACTCTCACGGAAGAGTATCGACAACACTCCCATTGAGCTCAACCATAAGTTTCTTTAAAAATAGCACATTAGACTTGATAGACGGCTATCGGATTACCTTTTTTTTTACAGTTAATTTGCATATCGAGGGAAGACGAGCTGCCAATAAATTTGGATCCAAAGCACCTTCGCTGGAGCAACTATGTGAACCAATTTATACAAGGTTGCGTAGACGGGCTATAAGAGAGAGGTATCACGTCAGATTTTTTGCTTAGTTGGGAAGAGAAATAAGAAAGGGAAGAGAGATCGGATGTAAACTTATACTTTTTTCAGATTCAAATGTATCTACATCTTATATTTAGGAACAGAGGGAGTAGTTAACTCTAGCACGAGCTCCAAACACACTTCATGAGAACACAATGTGGGCTATATATTAATAATTACAGCAAGCAAATATGACTAGTTATTATATGAGTGGGCTATTACGTCTTATTGTGGAACAGCGAGACCAAAACCTTGTGGCTCCATGCCTTCCGGAATGCAGATACGCCGGCTCTGTCAAACCAAGTCAGAAGAGAGAGCGATCTCCATCTTCCATTAACCTTGGTAGAATCCGCCCATTTCCACACCTTACCACCACCCTCCTAACAGGCGGTAACCTCGACCATATACAAATTCTTAGGGCCCTTGAGCTATGATAGGGAAAACGGCGAACTAGACCCGGAGGAACAAAAACACCAAGTCGTCGTTGACGCCACGCAGATCCGACCACTACACAAGGTACAAGAAGGTTTACAATCCTAATCTATCTATGACTCCTACATATACATGTATTCTAACAGGACTGAACTCTATCTCACTCTGTGTGCCTATTTACCATATGAGATTCACCGTAATACAAGGGATCAGTATTTTTCTACTATCAATACTTTCCACAAATCTAACAGTTAACAGCGGAAAGCCACTCTGGCTCCTTAGTTCCGGTGAGCTTGGTGTTTAAATAAATAAATAAATAAAAGTTTGAAAAAATGATGGAATTTTTTTTGGATGTATACAGTGATGTATCGTATAAGCATGCAAAATCGCAACGTGGACTTCTTTTTTATAATGGACTACACAAAAATGACAAAATCTGAACATTTGAAAATGTGCATTGTTCAGTATACTCAGATATGTACATTTATCATTTTTAGCTCAAAATACAAAGTAGTATTTCAAACTGAAATTTAACACGTTTGTGGAAAACAACATTGAGAACGACCATGATTGCTTTCCAGATTTTCTCAAAACTTTAAGAAAAATTAAAATAGAAAAATCACTGGGATCACAAAATGTCCACTCAAGCTAACAGGCCAATCTCCAAACTGTACCGTCACATGTTGGATCTTTTCCCGCACGTCCTCGCGAGGCAATCCGTCCGGGAAAATATTCTTGCACCCCATCGTGCAGCTGGTCTGCTGCCCCTACAAGAAGATGAGATCATGGGCAGGCTAGGTCGTCGCTCGCTCGTGATGGTGATTTTGACGCGGGCACAGTGGCCGTGTCCGGCAAAAGCCGAGTCCGCCTACGCAGTAGCCGTGCAGGCGATGTAGACGTGCACTCCATCGATCGATGACTCACGACGTCACCTCGAACATGGCCTCTTTTGAACTTTAGCTGTTTTACTGTTGGCGCCACAGTAGGAGCTCATCGAGGTGACGCGTAAATAGTCAGTGGGTCGGTGGATGATTACAGGCACGTTGGTTTGCTCATTATTTTGCCTAATCTAAAGTTTATATACTAGGGTTTATGCATGTGCATATGCTTGACGATGCCCGTCTTGAGCCCCGTGACATGCATGCATGGATTGGCATTGTCAACGTTTCCGTCCGGTCTTTCCATGCTTGGTCTAGTAGTGGTTAGTGTCACGGTTAGGATACGACACGACACACACCTTTTTTTTTTGTAGAAATGTAGGGTGTGCCTCCCGCCTCTGCATCCAAAGGAACCGAGTTTTAGTACTTTCAGTGGTGAGAAGGCAAGATAGTTAGTAGGATGGTTGTATCCCCAACCTAACAAAGTTCAAACCCTAGGTTTGACACATGTGTTTCTCATTTAAAACAGAATATTCTTCAGTGGGAGGCGACGTTCCCATCGACAACGAGACGCTTGTCCATCTTTTGTCTCAGTCGATCCGTCCATCTCATGCTGTCGTGCCCGAACCCGACACGCCCCTGCAAATATAGTGCTGGGTAGTAGACGTACATAAGTGCCGTGCCGCGCGATCAAGCCTGCCCGCTCACCCACAAGCCCGTCCCACATCCGTTTCGTTGCTTCGTTTGGCGGTATGGAAGGATGCCGTATGGCTCGTCCACTCTGTCGGGTGTCGGCGCTGTAGACGTGACGGCACGCAGCTAGCCACGGCGTACGTACGGCAGCCGCGCGTGCGCCGGCTCCGTCCATCCAGAAAACACGACGGACGGACGGACGGACGCGACGGCGTGGGCCGTCGTCACGTGTCCTCAAGTTGCCTTGGGGGTCACACGAATACCATGGAGCCCAGGGCCCGGCGAGGCGTGTGTGTTTGGCCGTGCGATCGAATTCGACGCCGACGTGGTGTGACGCTAGGTCCCATCCGTCCATCGATGTTGCTCCCATCCATCTGCATGCATCATAGGTTTCCGTATATACAATCTGATCACGACCACTCACTTCTTTGCGTATATATCGATCGGCAGCAAGAAATCTTCACTCCTCACAGTGTTAATTGTACCAGTGCCCCTACTGCTGCTGCTGTACTACTACTGCTGGTAGCTGTAGGCCTGTAGCTGATCTCTATAGTTTTTTTTTTTTGTTGACCGGCAGTTTGGGCACTCCGACGGAGTTTGGGGTGCTGCCATTTTGGCAGGCTCTGCACTTAGACATGGACGTATCGTCCCGATTGATGAAGCCGGTGGTGCCGGTACGTGTATGGAATGGAAGTTGGTAGAGTGGTAGCAGGTAGGTCGAGTTTATTGGCATTGCCATGGCCGTGGGCGAGGCCTTGCACATCAACCAGGATCTCGACTACTCGTCAACCGTTCTGATGGTGTGCACCCCTCAACTCAAACCGGGCGACGCTGTAGCTGCGGCCGACCAGCCCGTGGTCCTAGATATGGCGGCCGATCCCCCCTCCCCCCCCCCGAAGCCAAAAAAAAGAGCTCACCGTGGAGCAAATGTCCAACGAGACCCAGAAGCGGGGCGACCAGAGGAAGAGCAAGAGAGCGCTCGCAGAAGCCGCCGTCGACATCGCCAAGGCAAAGGGGCATGTCGATGAGAGCGAGGACATCGTCG
Source organism: Poa pratensis (assembly GCA_947311845.1). NCBI lineage: Eukaryota > Viridiplantae > Streptophyta > Magnoliopsida > Poales > Poaceae > Poa > Poa pratensis. The sequence goes on from CAMZMU010000038.1 coordinate 24,800,937, forward strand.
CCAGGACGGTGCAAGCCGCCCTCCTCATGTTAGGCATGGCTCCGCCCGCAGCAGTGGCCCCGCCAACCGCGGCGGCCAGCTCGAACGCCTCAGCGTCCTGGCCGCCAAGGTCGAAGTGCTCCATGTCGACGAAGCCATCTCCACCGGCACCGCCTACATACGGCTACCTTCCCAGAAGTGTGTCGCTGCTGTTCTCATCGGAAGTCGGGGATTCAACACCGACCGCCCCCGTGGTGCCTCCCCTTGATCTCAACGCCGCGCCTATGGCCGGCTACTCTCCGGCGCCGCTGACGAAGGTCGCGCGTGCAGCTGACCCGCCAGTTGTCACCCAAGTCAGCAGCCTGTTCGGCCAAATGCCAGGGCCAATGACGGTGGAAAAAGTGTACGACGAGGAGCAGGAAGGGGAGGGGTTTCTCGAGGACAAGATTAGGGAGAATGTCCACGATGAATACGGCCACGACGATTATGGCCAGGGTGAAAGGATCGTATGACACCTAGAGGGGGGGGTGAATAGGTGCTACTTCAAATTTTATTACCTTTTCAAATTAGGCTTGACACAAAAGGTAAATTCCCTAGATATGCAATTATGGTGAATTTACTTATATGACAAGCTAGCAACTAAACAAGATACACAAGGTAAAGACGGTAAACAAGGATAGAGGTAACCGAAGTGAAAGCACGCGGAGACAAGGATGTATTCCCGAGTTACTCCTTTTTAGGAGAGTACGTGTCGTTGGAGGGGTGTGAGCTCGCCACCACAGGCTTACTCAACGCCACAACAGGCTCATCCTATTCTCCGATGAACCGCACCACAAAGGATTGGTTCACCTTTCACTATTGGTTCCCTTCAAGACGGACAACGATTCGGGGCACACACCCACAACTGAATTGGGGGCTCCCGAACAGCTATAATCTGTCACAAGAATAACAAGTGAGTACAACAAGGGGCTAGGTTTTCCCAAGGGAAACCCCAGCAAATGGTCCCTCAAGTAAATGAGGGGGAAATGTAAATAGGCTCTGTGAAGATGTAGATCAGGGTCTCCGCCTTCGATTCTCCAAGTATGAGCTTGATTGAGTGGTTGGTGAGGGAGATTGACGTGGGCGTACCTATCGGGTGCCCCACCATGAAGATACCTGGTGCACGCAAGGACTAGGGCCCGACGGGCGGCCTACTAGAAGACAACATTCAAGGCCCACAAAGGGAGCCCAAAGAAGACATAGTGCGCCCCCAAGGAAGGCGTAGTATAGATCGGTAGAAATTTACCTTACCTGTAAACCTAGTCGGTTGTGAACTCCCGAGACCCAGCCTCCAATATAAAGGCTGGGAGGGCGCCGATCTAGGGCACGCTCATATTCCACCACCAAAACCCTAACAAGATCGATACCTCGCCGGGATCACCATTGTAACACCTCCATATAATCAATCTCAGACAAGCAGGAAGTAGGGTGTTATCCTCCGGGAGTCTGAACCTGGGTAAATCGCCTTGCTTGTCACCCGTGGTAACTACCAGCACTTCCATCTTTCTCCTGTCAATCAACCTAGGGTACTCGACCGTGGGACTTGCCGTGGTAACCCCACATCAACTGGCGCCATCTGTGGGAAAGACAAGTGCTGGAATCATGGTTGCACCGGCTCCATCCGCAACAACAACCGGCGACCTGTCGGCAATCGCGAGGCCGATCCGCTTCGGCTCCTTCGAGTTCAAGCCCCACCCACCAACCCAACGCTTGGTGTACGCCGATCTCTACTCGGGTATGAATTCACTTTCGGCAGTATGCATGTTTATGTGAATTGTTGGGGAACGTATCGGCTCTCCGACCGCGCATCTCCTCCGACTACACCCGCGTCGCCTTCGACCGCGGAGATCGCATCTGCTCCGACCGCGGGACTCGCGCCTTCATCGACTACGAAGATCGCATCTCCTCCGACTACACCTGCGTCGCCTTCAACCGCGGAGATCGCATCTGCATCGACCGCGGGACTCGCGCCTTCATCGACTACGGAGATCGCATCTCCTTCGACTACACCTGCGTCGCCTTCGACCGCGGAGATCGCATCTGCTCCGACCGCGGGACTCGCGCCTTCATCGGCCGCGGAGATCGCATCTGCTCTGACCACGGGACTCGCGCCTTAATCGACTACGGAGATCGCATCTGCTTCGACTACACCCGTGTCACCTTCGACTGCGGAGATCGCATCCGCCTCAACTGCTCCGCACGCATCTTCTGCGGAGATCGCGTCTACACCGACCACGAAACACGCCGCTCCATCGGCCGCGTCTCCTTCGACTCCGACACCTGCGACACCATCGACTGCCACATCAAGCCAAGCCCTGACGGACAATTAGTGGCATTGGCGTCAAGGAATTGGTACGTCTTCTTCCCTCCTTCACATTGCCTTTTGTGCATTGTCCTCCTATGCATTTGAATGTATTATTCTCTAAAAGGTCTTGCAAGCATTGGAAACCTTCAAGGTTCAACATGGGAAGACCTTTACCTTGACCCATAGCTACAAAGTACTCAAAGATCAACAAAACTAGAAGGACCTCTACGCGTCACTCAAGAAAAATGGGGGCGACCAATAGAAATGGGGACAGCAACCCATCGACAAGTGTGAAGGAGAAGAGGCCAAGGGGGGAGGACCAACTCCAAGGCCGAGTTGAAGCGCGACACATGAACAATGGCATTGCAAGAGACATTGAATGGGTTCCTAACCCAAACAGACAAGTCATGTGAGAAGAAGTAGGAGAGGAAGGAGAGGCAATGCCGAGAGAGAGAGAGAGAGAGAGAGAGAGAGAGAGAGAGAGAGAGAGAGAGAGAGAGAGAGAGAGAGAGGCGTCCAAGCAATTCGTCGAATTGCAAAAGAAGAAGTTCGAGATCGAGAAGGAAAATGCCCGGACAAGAGCCAAGGAAGCCGATACAAGAGCCAAGGAAGCCGATGTCAAGGAAAAAATGTTGAGCTCGCCCTACGCCTTGAGGAGGCCCGGATCATGGACATGGATCTCTCCACCTTGACCCCAACAAAGAAGTTGTACTATCTCAAGAAGCAAAGGTACCATATGGACTGAGAGTGATCACATCTCGGTCATTTTGACAATGTTGTATGCCGGCATTGAACCATGGCCGAGATGGCCGGTACTAGGTGTGATTCTTTTTTGGGTTGGATGTTGTATGCCGACATGCATGACAACATTCTTTTGGTACAATGGGATGTGTTTGATTCAATCTTTTCTTGATTGAATTTGTAAAATGATTAAAAAAATCGAAATCCGGACAGAGCGAACAATTGGATTGCCCCGTTGGGTTCAGTGGACTGGGAAGGGCTGACATGGGCCGGACGCCTGTCCGTTTGGCGACCCAGATGGACAAAACGCGGACATATTTTGTGTTCGTTTGGGTCGCCCCGTTGGAGTTTCCCTTACACGTACTTGTAGTAGACACATACGTGAAAGAACGCTAAATCGCTCCTACCAGCGGCACGACCGAAATACTTGTTGTCCTTCCGTCTCCCCTCTACTTCGTCCTTCTCGTCATCGTCGAAGGAAACCGATGTGTAAATCTTTCTTGGGACACACCAGTTGCGCGCTCCCGTCAAACAAAAATTTACATAAGCCGGTACCTACCGGCACAAGATCTTCCGTTGATTCATACCCTAAGATCCGTGCCCAAGATAAAACATGTATGAATCAAGAAATTCATACATGTTTCATCTGAGGCACGGATCGTAGGGAATGAATCAATGGTCGATCTTTTGCCGGTAGGTAAAGCAAAAATTCATTCTCCCGCTCTCGCCCCTCCCGTTGCGGGAAGCTTCAGCCTAACGCTGCGACCATCTTTAGAGAATTATCATATAGCATGTCCAAATAGTACGCCTCATTTTCATAAAAATTGTACGAGGAGGAAGCATATTGATATCTATCATGTCTACGTTTTCCTTGTTGGGTTTATCATTATAGAATTTTTCCACCACAAGGATTCATCAGCCAAAATAGGATAATCATATAGTATACTATCAAATAATAATATAGCATAATAGTCACCATCTTTATTTTCCATGGGAGTAATATCATTACTAGAATCAATTTTATCATGTCTAAGAATATTTTCTACCCATCTATCATGTGAATTATTATGGAAAAAACTAACATCAACAGATTCATCCAGACTGGGTTCACCATCATAAATATCGAAATTACTAACAAATGTTAAGGATGGAGTGTTTCGTTCATTTTCCTCCTCCTCATGTTCTTCTTTTTCGCTTTCCAAGAATTCATTAGGTATTATAACTTTGTGAGTACTTATCAAGACATTAGCACCAACAGGATAAGCTCTACGATAATATCCCAGTAAAGAATCATTGATAAACTTTGCAACGATATAACTCATTTGTATATTGCTTTAGTTTTTCTATTTTTTATTGATTTTTATACATGATAGATGCAATTGCAAAACTGAAAATAATCTACACTAATTTTATATGCTTTCAAAAGAAGAACAAGAAACCAATAAAGTAAATGTAAAACTACTTTGGAGAGTCCAAACGTGAAAGATGAGCTTACACAGAGACTAGCTTCGTGTGACGAGTTCATAAAAGTGCCGTTGGGGTTGGGTAATATCCCGTTGGGACTGGGGTACTCTCCGACAACATCACAACACCTAGATGGAAGAGGACGCTCTGATTACCATGTCGAAGGAAAGGATATCGCGTTAGGAGTTAGGGTGCGTGTTAATATAGCCCGGTAGCCCTGGAAGGCATGTACTCCATAGCCACACTTTCGGGGTGGTGTAGTACACCTTACCATACAGGAATACATAGACCAGCCTATATATACATACAATATAACACACTGAATTGATCTTGTACTTCCCTCCCGTGACTTTGTCGCTGTCCGTCCACAAAAACATAGGGGATATGTATGATAACTCCGTGCCCGCATTGGCGGATCCACCATCTCTCCAACCCGGACCAGAGCTGGCGGCACGACACATTGTATCACACGATTTTCTATAGCAATATGTCCCCCCAAAAAATAGTTTACCTAGGCATGTTTTGTTGAAATATAAATATAATATCTAGCATGTTTCCATTAGTTCGGACTTTTGATATAAATTACTGGCGCATCAAATCAATATGTTTCCCCACGCTTCTAGAAATTTCTAGTCCGTCACTGAGATGGTACACAGGGATTCAGCCGTTCGGTGCGTGTGAAGGGTTGACATTTGTTCCATGTCAACTTTGAAAATAAAGTCCAGCGTACTATTGCCGGCCCAGCGTGACGGTGTATACAGCATCGATTGCCATAGTCCAAGCTCCGCACACACGCCGGCGGCGCCCATCTCTTCGTGCGTCACACCGTTGCACGTGGCTGGCAGAAGGATCCGCCGAGCCAGGCACCCGGTTGCGAGTTCGACCAGGACTAATATGACTTACCGGTGTGTTGAATAAACGGAGTGTAGCGCCGTCTGAACTGTAAGAACAAACAAGGCGCGCGGGGGAGATCGATAGGTAGCTGACAGCAGGGCGTGTTTGGTTTCATGCATCGGTGTTTGTACCATATATTTGCATGTGGCTATACTTGCCTAGAGTCTATACAGCCGGGGTTCAGTCAGGTATTGTTGGCAATCTCGACGTTCTGATCGCTGGGATTTGAACAGCCGAGGAGGGAGGGAGCTACAGCAACACTATAGCCTGCTTCGATCGTATGCTAATTGCTAGCTCCTCCATCAATGGCTAGAGGCTACAGTACAGCGAGCAAATAAAATCGACGAGGGCGGGGTAAATGCGCTGCATGATTTCGAACCTGGCCCGATCCCGGCGAGAATAATGAGCTGCCGCCATAGCCCGTCCTCCTGCCCAGTGCCCACTGTGCGACGGCTTCTCCGCAACGCCGTTCACGTGGGTGACGACGCGCGGCTGCTGGTACCTCCCCTGCCGCCGCTGCCGCACGGCACGGCGTACATCGACGGGATCCGCTTTTATTTACTCTCTGCGCCCTCGCTCTGCCGAGCTTTAAGCAAAGTCAGAGGAGCTCGGTGATTTTCCCGTGGCGCCTGCCGGCCAGAAGCCAGAAGGTGATCGGTACCACGCCGCTGCCACTTCGTTCGCTGTCCCGGCTCTCATTTCTAGCCAGCCGCGACAATACTCTAGGCTCTGAATTCTGCGTGCTCAGATTAGTGTATACTCCATATGAAATCTGCAGGCTGCAGGCGCGCGGTGTAATCATCTGTCCTCGGTGCCTTGTTTGGTTCACTCTTCACTGGCGTGGATCGAAATGGAGGGCGTGTGCAGGCATCTTTTTAGGAGGTCTCAATGTTTCAGAGATAAATCCAATAAAATTATTTTGTCCAACTGAAACTAGCAAGCAGAAGTTAATGACGCATTTGAGCGAGGCATGCAGTTAATGGCTGTTGTCTGCATGAGCAGCAGGCTTCATGACAAACGCACGCACTGATCAATTCCTCAACAGAGGAAAACACAGAAGTTTATTAACGCTCTACTGAAAGCATGCATTGATAGATACCTGATCAGTAGCATTAAATGGTTATCATGCTGCAGGGCCCCCATCCTGATCCGCGTTTTACTTCACTCCCCCGATATATACTTGGTCATCGTAGCTGAACGTTGGTGAACAAAGGGGGCTAATTACCCGAGTAAAAAAGAAACTGAAACCGTGGTTGGTAGGAGAACACTGTGTCATCTTCTCGATCATGAGGCCGTCGAATCCGAAGAAACTGCCGGCCACACGTGCATCACATCTAAACAAGCAAGGCTAGAAAGTAAACACACACAAACATAAGATTCCCGGTTACAAACACGACGCATGACAACAGAGAAGAAAAAACGACACCTAGCCAGACTGCGCCACTAACCATAGTGGTAGCAGCGCAAATCAGGGCGCCGGCCTCGCCACATGCTCGGCACGGCACAACGAGGGAAACTATACTACAGCTACTCCAGTACGTAGGAGTTGCTACTACAACACACACCACGCCGCGGCGTGTACTTTGTAGAGCACTAGAGCATGAGTGGCGCTCATATGTCCACGGTGATGTCGGCCGTGGTGGGAGCCGGGGGCGCCGCGACGGGTGGTGCGGCGGTGGGGACGTCGGCCGAGGCTGCTCCGCCGGCGCCTGCGGCCATGGCGAGGAGCATCTGGCGGAGGCCGCGCGCGTACTCGAGGAGGCGGTCGATGGAGGGGATGGTCTCCCTCACCTCGTCCTGCGCCTCGAAGTCGCGCAGCCAGGCGTGGAAGAGCGGGAACGCCTCGGCGTCCACCAGCTGCACGCCCGTCACCTCCTCGAACACGGCGAGCCAGTAGGAGCCGCACCCGAGGACGACGTCGAGGAAGCCGACGTCGTCGCCGCCGAAGAACCGCCGGCCCTTGAACGCGCCCTCCCGCAGCTCCGCCTCCAGCAGCGCCAGGTTCTCGTGCACCTGCCGCACCGCCGCCTCCTGGTCCTCGCCCGTCGACGCGAACACCGCGCCCACAGCAGGCCCAAGCTGCACAGAAACAGTTGTGAACATTTTGCACCGGTGGACAGACAAGAATCATGAGTGCTTCGCACGTACCTTGTCGTCGCCGAAGTGGCACCAGAAGCGTGCGACGGCGCGGTCGAAGGGGTCGGCGGGGAGGAGCTGGCGGGTGGCGGGGAAGGCGTCGTCGAGGTAGTGGAGGATGATGGCGGACTCGGCGAGGGAGCGGCCGTCGGGGAGGACGAGCACGGGGACCTTCTTGTAGACGGGGTTGTGGCGGAGCAGCGCCTCGCTCTTGCTGCCGAGGTCCTCCTCCGCGTACTCGAACTCCAGCCCCTTGAGCCGCATCGCCAGCTGCACGCGGTGCGTGTACGAGCTCGCCCACGACCCCAACAGCTGCAGTGGCTGCGGCTGCGGCGCCTGTGCAGCACCACCAGCAGCGTTCTCCGACGCCTTCTCCATCGCAAGCTAAGCTACGTGAACGAAAGAAACTCTGTTCGATCTTCTTGCTTAGGATTCTTGCTCGGAGTAGACTGTGTTTTTAGCTTGCAGTGGAGTGGGATTCTTTTTGGTGTGTGGCTTGGACTTGTGCGGGGTGAGGGTTTATATAGAGATGGAGAGGTCTTGGTGGGCTCCGCGCGAGAGTGAGGTGGCGGGTGGGGTCCAGGTGTCAGCGGGGTGGGGTTTAGCAGGCTGGGCCACGGATGATAGTGCGAGATGGGCCGGGTAGGCTTCCACGGCAAGGCACACCCAAATTCGTCGTGGACTTTCTACTCACACTGGGAAGTGTGAACCTGCTTAATCACTTTACTGCTAGCAGCAGTTTTTTGTTTATCGGGTGGAGTGTAAAAAGAAGTTCTCACGGGGCGCTGTCCGGAGGATCGATGATGCTCACGCGGTGAGACAGTAATAAAGTAGTTTATGTCTGGTCGCTCGTTGACAGTGGTGAGCGAGCTAGTAGCTTTTGCCTCGCAGCTCCGGTGCATTTGCGTCTGCATTACCGAGGAGCCAAAGGCGTTCGAGAAGTCTTTGACTTGTTCCCCAATACTGCTGGCTGGCTTGCAGCACAATCCGGCCGGGAGTGTCTGAATTCTCGCCTTGTGGTGATCTCTGAACAATGTACTGCATCGAGTGGTGGGTGAAAGATATACTAACCGAGATCACTGTAGATAAACCGAGCAGCTCGTGTGAGAGTCTGGTCAATGCCTACATGAGAAAACCCTAAACCTGGATCGGCGCGCTTGACTAAAATACCACGTTCGCGACCAAACCGGAAAGGGATCTGTAGCGCGTTTGACTGAAGATCACTGCACCCAGAATTAGCCAGGCCGGCCGGCCGGCCGGCGAGAAGCATTTATGGTCCGGCCGGAACTCCTCGTTCATTTCACCGATCGTCACAATGTTTCTTCGACCAAGTTGCATGAAACTTGAGGGTTTCTGCCGATTCTTTTGTAGTGCGAGGGACTGTGGCACTGTGCGTACACAGCGCGAAATAGACTTTTTTTTTAGAATTCCTGGTCTTTTACAGTACAGCTGTAGTATCTGAACTCGCGCACAACTCACTCCACACACACTCAAAACCACACACACGCCACATGTGCGCAAGCTAGACCTAACCAGACTATACTAAGCTTCTGAGGCTCCGTGAGTCTAGACCTACTGGGAAACCTCTGCGGTGGTGGGCACACCACAATATCTCTGACTGAACCACGGTGGAAGCGGCCCAGAAGCTGAAACTGGACAGACTGATTAAGGGCTCAGTCCCTCCACAAATTTGCTACGGCGCCCGAAATTCGCTCCCGTGGAGAGTCGAACCTGGGAGGGTTGGGTGGCTACTGCCACACTCAACCATCGCGCCACTGCGCGTCCTCAGCGCGAAATAGACCAGCATGGGCAACGGCCAAGGAAGGCGACCGGCCTTTCGACGGTGAATAGCAACAGGAACCGGGGCAAGATGGCACGACCAAAAGCCCCCCGTTCCGTCGAATCGTTTCCATCAGCCTGCCGCTGTGCGTGTTGCGCTTTTCTCGCGTGCTGTGGCACCGTCGCCCTGTCCCGAAATTCCAGTGATCGTTTCACAGCACCATTGGTGTTGTGTTACACTGTTACTGCATTGCCAAACTTGCAAGTGTTTCATTTTCTCACACGCCGAGGAGATGGACAGCTCCATGAGTCAAGGACATGTTGGTCCATGCCTTCATCTTATTAGACAATTCTTGAGAGGTTGGGCATTGGGCAAAAAAATTGAGTGGAGAATATAAAAAGCTAAAAGACAAACTTTTATGTCTAATTAATGAATTGGATAAGCACAAGACAAGCTGAGTGGTATTTTTTAATGTTGCACACTTTGATTACTTCGATGTGGTTAGCTGGTTTGAGATTTGGCTGAGTGGAGTATCAGATTTGAGAAGGGTTCCGGCGATCCGGACTGCTGTTGTTTCAGCACGGGACCGTTTGGTAGGCGAACAGTTTGGCCAGGCAAACAATATCCGATTTTGCTAAAATTTGATGAGTATATTGCGAGCACATATGTATGATTGGCTACCAAGTTTCGTGCAGTTTGAATTTGTGGTTTAATACCAGCTTGCTGATTATAAGGGGATAGAAATTGTGATATTTCTGCTTCGCTGAAATCTTGCCTCTTGTGGTTGTTGTTGGCAACAAGCTAAAGTGTATTTAAATCTCTAAATATTATAGAGGAAACTCCGTACCTAGTTTGCTCACATTGAAAATTGCGTGGACCGATAGGTTCACAACCATGTCTTTTCCACCTCACATTGAGAAGGTTTTCTACGGAAATCCTTATGCCACCAATACATGTGCTTTACGCTGCATATATTTGGTTGAAGTTAGAGCATCTCCAAGCGGAGCCCTCACATTCGGCCCCCAAAGTGTCCGTGGACGCGTCCGGACGCTTCCGCGGACAGTGACCGGACAGTCCCCATAGTTGGGCTCCTACAACCACATCCCCTAAAATGTTGTCCCCAAACTCATGCAAGCCATGCAACGTCGATCCGATACATACCGGATCTGCATTACAAAACATAGTGGTTCAAATTCAAATGAAATAAAGAAAGTTCAAGTGGTCCGATACAAGGGCGGAGTGATCTCTTCTTCTTCAAGGGCGGTTCCACCGGAGGCATCTAGGCCGAGGTCACGGTCGAGATCCTCTTCTTCATCATGAGGATCCACTTTGCGCTAGGCTCATCAAGAGAGAAGCGTCTTGGAACATGATCCTTTGTTACTCGGTAATTCTTGCAACATTGACTTTCTCTTGCTCCATCGCATAGGCATCCGCCATCTTCTTTTGCTCCAATTGGTCCTTCATCCAAGCCTCCTCCTTCACCAATTCCAACCTCGCCCTCTCAATGTCCACCCTCTCCTTGAGTCGGAGGCGATCAAACTCCATTCTTTCCCTTTGCAAAGCCAGGAAGGCGTCATACCTCTCGGCCTTCTTGTCCTCTCTTTCTTTCTCCAACTTGTGCATGGATTCATCCTTCTTTGAGAAGATGTCCTTCCATGTGTGGACATCTTCGTGCGGCGCCGTCTCGAGCCGCTCGATCCTTCTCCCACCTCCTCCCCATCATCATCCTCCTCCGGCCACTTCCGGTTTCGGACGGCCCATCTTCTTCATCAAGTCCAATTGGGATGGAAGAACATGATCCATCATTGGTCTTCCATTTCTTGGCCGGATTCTTGTGATCATCATATTGGGAGAACCCACTTGAGATGCTCCGGGCGGCCCCAAACCCGCCCTACATATGGGCTGGCTTTGGGGGGAGCCGGACCGCCCGACGTTTGTGGAGGCTTTGGGGGCCGCTGTTGGGTGGCAGATTTCAGCCCAAACCGCGTCCGGGCTGTCCGCCCGGACGTTTAGGGAGGGTTTGGCAACCATGGTTGAGATGCTCTTATCCTCCAAATTAACGCTGGTGTGGACGTGTGGTTTTGTGTCACCTGTCCCTTGTTTGTTTCCTGAAGAACCAAACTCAGTGTGGTGATTTTAAATAGTCATGATTTAACGGATGGTTCATCCGAAAACAGATACAGATTGTTAGTGAATATTCGTTCAGAACAAGAATAATTTTTAGTCGTATACAACCAGAAATCCACAATGGCTATAAAATTTCGAAAGAAACAGTAAAACATTTCAAAAAATTATGAAAAAATAGTGACGAACATACAAACAGAAATTCACAATGCCCCCCCCCCCCCCCCCCCCCCCCCCACACACACCACACACACCACACCCCGACCTCATATGCTCTGCCACGAATATTTAAAAAATAGTGAACATTTACAAAAATTATGAAAAAAATTAGTGAAACATTTACAAGTGTTTTACATACATGCTAATTTTCATGGTGAAATGACATTTGTGCTGCTATGTGAAAAAAAACAAATCAGTGGACAAAATGGGATTTCAAAAATACTTTTTTAGAGCACTGATTTTGCTTTTTTGCACAGAGCACCACACATTTGACATGTATTTAGAACTTTTGTATATGTTCAGCACCATTTTTTCAGATTTTTAAAAATGTTTTACTACTTTTTATGTTTTTTTTATTCAAGCAGGAGCATGTGAGCTCATGAGCAGCACTCCCACGTATACAACAGCATATTTGGAACATCAAGCAAGTGATGGTTTTCTACTTAGTGTGTATTCATTCAGAACAGGAAATTAATTTAATACTTTTTTTAGATCATTTATTTCAGTAGTATAAAACAGCATATCTGGAACATCAAGCAAGTGAGCTTTCCAGATAATTTGGCAGAGGTGCTAAGAGATCATGTAGCAACTAGCAACAACATATATTTCCTCCCTAACCCTTTATCTGTAGGCAACTGGGGATAGGAAAGAGGCTGCAGCAAACGGTACGGCAACGTCTTCACCAGCACTATCATCACAGCAAAGAGCAAGCGTCAAAGGCGAGGACGGCGGACACTTGCTTCATCCACCTCATTAACCCTCTACACGAAGATAGGAGTCTTACCTTCGTAGGTTGTGTGCAATATCTAGGCAGCAGCCTTAATCCTAGATATCTTGTATCTAAAAAATATACAAGCATTGTCTTCTCTGCTTTCATGTGGCGATGAGGCAACGTGAGGGAGCAATACCACAGTCAGATCACTAGCAACACTCAGATGATAAATTGTAGGTAGGGGACTTCACAATTACCATGTGCTAAGTGTCATAGCCTAGAACTTCTTGTCCAACGACCTAGTTAAGTAATTCACATCACAGTTCCTAGCATCAATATTACCAAAGCAATGCACTAGTCACTAGCATGCAAATGACCAAGGGCTGTCCTCTGTCGATACTACTAGGTCATACAAAAATCATACAATTATATTCTACAAGTACATTTCAAAGATCACGACATGTAAAAGTAGAAAAACTACATACTACATAAAGGCACAATTTCAGTGTCGGCAACAACCAACAACACACAGAATAGAAGAATTTTCCTACACCAACTAGCCAATTCTGCTTCTCATCAACCAGAAAAGGCCTACAGAACAATCAGTACCAATCTTGGTTAAACCAATTTGTATTACTCTCTCGCAGAAACCAAATTTGTATGATTCTAACAATGAACATTAACTTTAACTAACCATTCTGCAGATTATACAGAAATATCCAAAGCTGAATCATCCCAACAATATTAGGCACGAACATTACAAATGGAGAACAGCAATACAGAAACAATTAGTTCGAACAAGCACAGCTTCAAACATGTATAGTTGACATGTGTTCTTTTGCTACACAAGTTCATATCATCGTAGTTGAAACTATAAGATCAGTGATTCCATCAGAAGAACTAAACTTTCTAGATTGTCTAGTCATTCGATGGTTTACTTTGTAATTTTGTAAGACATGGTACATGATAAAATCAGGGATCTTGTGAATAAGTAAATTTACCTATCCTTCTTGTCTCTTGGGATGAAAATCCTCATTTGACAGATGACCCAACAAGCATTAACTAAGAAACAAATAGCTGCTTTATTCGATTCAAAAAGAAATTACGAACTTCCCATGAACTCAGAAACCTCACTAAGCACCCATGGCAAACTTTTTGCCCTTCTTGGATGTTGATGATCCACTCTCCGCCAAGATCCTAGACAGAATGTCAGCTTGCTTTGAGTATCCTCCAGATTTTAAGCTCGACATCAAAGCATCACAGCCCTTCTGGTCCACAACTCCTCCTTTGTGCTTGATCTTGCAGAGCATGGAGTAAGCTGGCAATGTCTTCTCCTCAGTGTACAGGGCTTCCAGGACTCTGTCATAGGTAGAAAGCTAACTTCAAAGTCCCTGTCCAACGCAAAGTCAGCCAGCTTATGTGCCTCCATCACTTTGTCCTTCTGGCAAAGGGAAACTAGCAACTTGTCTAGATCAGGCATACAGACATTTTCAACCATCAGATTGACACGACCAATCGCCTCGTCCACATGGCCCCTCATGAAGAGAGCTTCCACAATCTTATGTGCCATGTCCATGTTCTCGGTAACCCCCTTCTCAATCATAGTCTTCATGACCCTGCTTGCGGTCTGAACGCGATTATCGTTGAAAAGCGCTGCCATGACAGACTGGAACAGAGCTGGCCTCGGCAAGTGCCCCTGCTCCATCATGGTGTCCAGCGCTGTCTTTGCATCAGCTGGCTCGTTCTTCTTCAGGAAGCCATCGACAAGCAGAGTATGCGAATGGGGATCTGTAGGGACACCACGTCGTGTCATAATGGCGAGAATCTCCTGTGCGGCCTCCAGCGCACCTTCCTTTGCATGACCACGGATAAGACTGTTAAATGCAGACTTGTCATCCACACCTTTCTTCATCAGCTGCCTGAAGAACGTCTCAGCCTTGCTGGTATTCCCATTGTTGCACAGATAATCAATCACTGGATTATAAGCCGGTGCTTCCAGCACTGGACTCTTCGGGCTAAGCAGCGTGCCCTTCTCAAGAAGATCATCTAGCACCTCGACAGCACCATCACACTTTCCACCTGCACACAAGCCCTCCATCAACACACCATACTGTCTCGGATCCACCAGAACATGCTTGAACTGCCCGCTCTTCTTGTGCACCTCCAACGCCCCATCCAAATCCCCACCTTTGCACAACGTCGTCACAAGCCTCAGAAAAACCGATTTGTCCTTCGGCGTGAGCCGTCGCTCTGCCATATCCTCCACTGCTTTCCGCCCTTCCGCAGCCTTCCCCTCATCATCACAAAGCCCTGGCATCAATGCAGCGAAAGTCTTCTCGCTCAACCTCAAACCCTTCTCCCCCATCTCCCCGAACAACCCCACTGCCTCCTCGACCTTGTTGGCCTCAACATATCCCTTGATCATGACATTGTACGAGACAGAGTTCCGCTCAAACCCAGCTCCGGGCATTTCATCAAACACCTTCCGCGCACTCTCCAGATCACCTGCCCGCACCCAAGCATTGAGCAGGGTGTTATAGGTGGTCACATCCGGCACCACCCCATGAGTTTTCATGTCCCCAAACACCCTGCGGCAGACTCCATCTTCTTGCACATGCCAAACCCCCAGATGAGCGTGTTGTAGGTGGCCAGGGTCGGGGCGACGCCATCGGCGATCATGGCGTTGTAGATCCGCCTGGCCATGGCCTCCCGGCCGCGGCAGAGGATGGCCTTGAGCACGGCGTTGTAGGAGAGCGCGGTGCGGGTGATCCCGAGCTCGGGCATGAGGCGGAACAGCTTGACGGCCTCCTGCGGGATCCCGGCCTTGCCGTAGGCGGCGACGAGCGCCGCGACGGTGGCCTCGCCCGGGGCGACGGAGAAGGCCGGCATGGTCTCGAGGAGGATGCAGCGGGCGTGGTTGAGCATGCGCTTGGAGGCCAGGATCGGGACGAGCAGCGCGAAGGTGGCCGGCTCCGGGCGGAACCCGGCGCGGCGGTACGCGAAGCGGAAGAACTGGAGCGAGAGGTCGGCGCGGTTCGCGGCGGCGGCCGCGGAGATGACGCCGTGGACGAGGGTTGGGGAGAGCGTCGGGGAGAGGAGGCGGATCGAGTTCTCCATGCGGGTCGTCCACTTGCGGCGGCGGATCATGGTGAAGATCGTCTCGTGCAGGGGCTCATCCTCCCGGGGAGGGCGTACCGGGGGTGACTCCACTGGATCCTTCTCCCCATCTGACGCCGCCGCCGCCGCAGCAGCCGGCGTCTCGGCGGGGGTTGGTGCCTCGTTGGTGGGGGCGGGGGTGGGGATGGAGGAACATAGGCATGGCGGAGGTGGAGAGGGCTGGGGGCGTGAGGGTTACGGGAGAGGAGCGGGAGGATGGGGATGCGGAGGTGGCGGCGCGCCATTGCAGTAGTGGGGAGAGAGACGAGGTGACGAGGTGGGACTTGGGACTGGGGAAGGAGACGAGGGTTTAGGGGAGGAGTCAAGTGTGGAACGAGTGGCCTGAGGTGGGTGATAGTGGGCTGGATTAAATGGAAATGGGCTGGGATATGGCCTTATAGTTACCCATTTCCAGATTTCTTCCGGCCTCTCAATTTCAATTCAAATTTCCATATGCAAAAACCGAAATTAGTTATATTCTCAACTATCGAAAAATAGAGAATGGTTACTACAAAAAAAATGAGATTGGTTCGTTTTAATCTCATTATAATAATATATATGTAGATCATTTATGAATTTCAAAATTCAGCAAACAATTAATGTAGAATCTTGTTATGTACTTATGTTCGGCATTGTGGTGGATTTTTTTTTTTGCAAAAAAAGCTATGACGAGATATTTATTGAAAAATACTCCTTAAAAGAATCCAACCCGGGAATGAAATTTATGGATCTCTTAAGATAAGAGAACACTTAACTTGAAGACATGATCTAGAGGATCCTGTAAAAGGAACATCGGATAACTGAGTACAGAAAACGTAACACAGCCCACATCTGATTTAGCACATACCCACACAATTTAAGCCGGCAAACCTACCATAAACCTTCAAATATAATCAGATATATCACAGGCTCGCTTATCCGATGGTGGAGTGGCCTGTGCCCATTTCGGGATCCAACGTTTCCTGTGACAGCAGGTAACCAGATCGGAATTCGGATCCAATGCAGGCTGGCAGGCAAGCAGCTCACCTCATTTCATTTTCCAGTTGAGGCAGCTCAGCCTCATTCCAGTAACAGGAGCTATGGCCATTACAAGAACAAGAAAACATATGGCCATTACACGTTAAATCTTGGCCTAAGCTAACAGGGACATGCAGGCGTTGCTACCAAAGTTATATAAGCACCTTCACTTGCTTGGCTTTCAAGACAACTAGGTATCTTGGTGCGGCGACACGCCGCACTCTTCGCGAAAACTCATCTGATGAAAATCAATTTTTGTGTACAGTTGGAAAATACGGAAAACAAATTCCATTTTAAATTTATCTTAGCGGAATAAGTATCGTTGAACAATTGTCGCTAGAAAATCGTTGTAAAATCATCCTTCTAAGTTTTAATTTTACACGGATAGGGAGCAATAGTCCTTTAAGTTAAAGTAGCAACAAAATTTGCGTGGGGTACAAAAAAAAAGCAAAATATTAAATACAATTTAGGGAATATTTAATTGGCGCACTGATATAAAAGGAAAATATAATAGTAGTGAATGTCGTAGTAAGTGTAATCCTTAGGTGATGTTTTGAATTTTCCAAGTCAGTAAGTAAGTAGTAAATATATCGCAAAATGTGGTCTAGTGCGGTTAAATATTGCCGGCTGGAAATTATCGCCGAGGAGATTGGATTTTTTTTTTTTGGAATTTACAATGGACAATACTGTTGGAATACGGTTAGAAATTAAAAAAAAGGGGAGCTGAAATAATATTGTTGTGCATGTCGAGGATGTCGGCACGGGAAAAATCAACTATTGCCGGAAAATGCCGCTGCAACGTAAATTTCGTCCCAAAATACACTAACACATGAGGATGGAAAAACAAATTTATTTTTAAAAAATGTCGATATATTGTGTGGTCTAGTATTGTGTTACTAATGTGTGAGCTAAATAACCAATTGAACTGAAGATATTATGATGTTCTTGAGATTCCCAAACAAAATGGGACTCAAAATAATTGGGGGAAACATAGCATAGAAATTCTCAAAAGTTGGGTTACACTTGTCTTGTTTGTTAGCAGCAAGGTACGGGTTATTGGTGCTTTCAGAACCAACTCCGGATTCGTGTTTTGTCGATAAGAACGAAACACCGGAAAAGGAAAAAGAGTAATCAACATACAACGTCGATGCACTGCAAACAATATAGATGATATGACAAATTAAAGGTATTGAAATGCACCCCTAAGATATGTAGATCAATTTAAATGGAGGTGAGATGTCATTTCCACAATTTTCATATTTGACATTTTATTTCTTCGAATTAAAGAGGAATTCAAGTTGATTAATCATGTATGGAATGCAATAGTTGCAAAGGGCTCATTTTTCTGCAAATTTTGATATATTGTTTGCATTTTTCTGAAATACAGATCAAAAGATACAAATTTTACGAATTTTAGCTTTTCCTGCAATTATTAAATATCTGACAGCCAGGGCCCACAGTTCAGGATTTATTAATTATGGAAATAATTTACGAAAATGATAAAATTCTGTCTAGCGGGGCCCACACGTCAGCGTGTGGCACACAGGCGACGGCGGCCACCGCCAGCTCTGCCGACCTCCGGCGAGCAAGCTCAGCTTGCTCCAGGACGCGTGCGAGGCTGGGGCCGCGCGTATCCGCGGGAGGAGGTTGCGAGGAAACCGGTGGCGGCGGAGCTGGACCATTTGGTCACCGGAGTCGCCGGCGACGACCAAAATGGCGGCGGCGGACGGCGAGCACCACGGACACGGCGAAGGAGGGAACCGGAAAGGTCGGGAAGAGGTCCAGCCGGACCAGCGTCTCACCAGGAGAACGATGGAGAGGTCGGGGTGGAGCGAATCGAGCTTGACGGGGCGGCGGCCGGAGTTGGGGAAGGAGAGCACGGAGGCGGCGATTCCGGGCGTCCCGGCACGCGTTTGTCGGCGAGGAGGTGGAGGACGCGACGGCGGAGCTCCCTGCGTGCTTGGATTCGTCGAGGGAGGAACGGAGCGGCGGCGTCGCGCGTCGGCGGCGGCGGCGACGTTGGGGTCACGTGGGAGAGAGGGAGGAGATGTGAGCCCCTGTGTTTTATTTTAATTGCAAATAAGTCTTTCGTAGCGACAAACTGTGGGCTGCGGGTTAATTTTTCGATTTGCGAGGGTTTTGTTTGCAAAATTGTCGCGCCAAAATTCGTGCGCGGCGGATGACCGGCTAGAACCAGGGTGACCGGCTGATGATCGGGCGACGTGGCTGCACGCGATTGGCTAAAAATCGGAGATGTACAGTGCTCTGGCAATTGCAGGTGGCGTGGCCACATCTAGACCATTGACCGCGACGATCGGACGGCTGGCGGATTGAGGCGACGTGGACCGCGGGAGGCGCTGTGGTTCTTACCAGCTTTTATATATTGATCTACTAGTTGTATTTTTTAAATTAGGACAAGACGCCAGCCCTGCCCTGGCATCAAGTAGTCCACCCAAGCCATAACTGATCTCAAGCTAACCAAGAGTAGCCAATTAACCAGCACTACGTTAACTGGTATCCGTTACATTTTTTAGATAAAGTGAGTTTTATTACTTAAAAAGTTTAATCATTACACCCAGCCTCTGCATAACTAAGATGCACACAGCCGTAACAAGTCTGAAGTACGAAAAGTAAGGCGAATTACATATCAGAATGAGAAATTGTAAAAACGCGTATGGTGGTGGAGGGTCAATCCGCAAATTATGCTGCCATCCATGTTGGGATAAAAAGTCTCTCGCCGTATCCTCCAGTCTTGTACAGACCTCCATAAACAGGTCTCGATGCCCCACACGTTGCAACTGAGACCACGAACGGAGTGTAGCAGTAGTCCGGTAGATAACCTGCATAAGAGAACAATTTTTATCGTTAAAAATCTTGTCATTTCTACACAGCCATAGCGACCATATTACGGCCAGTGCTGCCACCCTAATAAGTTGTTTGAACCTCTTATCCACGCATTCAGCCAATTGCCAAAAATATTAGCAATGCTTGTAGGTGGGTAAATAGTAGAACCTATTTGGATGATGGACCATATAGAACTAGCCAATTTGCAGTCGAAGAACAAATGTTTGATCGTCTCGTCTTTATGACAGAAGACACACTGTTTACTTCCATGCCAATTGCGTTTTGCAAGGTTGTCTTTAGTAAGAATTACTCCTCGACGAAGATACCACGCAAAAAACTTTGTTTTTTAGTGGAATTTTCATCTTCCAGATTTTCTTATTATCATCTACCGCACTTCGGGCTGAATGAGTGCTGTATACATGGAGTCCACAGTGAATTTACCGCATTTGCGTAGATTCCACCGAAACTCGTCAGTCCCTTGTGTCAAATTGACAGTAGCTAGTCGCTGTAGCAACTCGTGCCAAGCAACCAGTCTGGGTCCAACAAGATCTCTCCTGAACGTCACTGTTGGATGATTATCAACCAACACTTGAGCAATTGTATCGCTCTTATGACGTCCTTGGACTATATCGTATAACGCTGGATATTGTTCTCGAAGGGGGGTATACCCAACCATGTATCCTCCCAGAACCTTATCTCCGACCCATCTTTAATGGAGAAAGAGCCATATGGGAAGAAGAATTTCTTCGTCGCCATTAGGCCAGCCCAAAAGTGTGAATCCCCTGATTTCCAAGAAACCTGTGATAGCGCACTTGAGCCTATGTATTTTCTCCTAAGAAGAGTTTGCCACACCCCTCTTCAGTTAGTAGCTTAAACAGCCACTTACCAAGGAGGGCTCTATTCTTGACCTGAAGGTCATGAATCCCAAGACCACCAAAGTCCTTAGGGCGGCACACTACATCCCATTTTGCCAGCCGATATTTCTTTTTTTCACTATCCCCTTGCCAAAAGAATCTGGATCGAAAGTAATCCAATCGATGCAAGACTCTCTTTGGTAGTTGGAAGAAGGATATCATATACAGCACCATATTAGTTAGGACTGAATTTATGAGCACCAACCTTCCACCCAAGGATAATAGTTTTCCTTTCCAACTACTCAATCTTTTTTGTAGTCTTTCCTCCACATGCTTCCATTGAGCTATCGTCAGCCTCCTATAGTGTATTGGGATGCCTAATAGTTAATTGGAAACTGGCCAAGCCCACAGCCGAATAATTCAGCATACTGGGTAGCCTCATCCTGGGCGTCGCCAAAACAAAACACTTCACTTTTATGGAAATTAATTTTAGACCGGAAAGTTGCTCGAACGCTGATAATATTAATTTCAGGTTTCGTGCCTTCTCCATGTCATGTTCCATAAAAAGAATTGTATCGTCAGCATATTGGAGAATGGATAATCCGCCATCCACTAGGTGCGGTACCACTCCAACAATTTGCCCATCGGATTTTGCCCGCTCAATGATTATGGCTAACATATCAGCAACTATATTAAATAATATAGGAGATAATGGATCGCCTTGTCGTAATCCCTTTTTCGTCTGGAAGTATCTACCAACATCGTCATTCACTTTGATGGCGACACTTCCTCCGGAAACGAAATTATGTATCATTGCGCGCCACTCAGCTGAAAAACCTTTCATTCTGAGTGTTTGTTGCAAGAAAGACCATTTGACTTTATCATAAGCCTTTTCAAAGTCTATTTTTAGGATAACTCCATTAAGTTTTTTCCGATGCATCTCATGAACTGTTTCATGTAAAATAACAACACCATCAAGGATATTGCGACCTTGCATAAACGCCGTCTGAGTGGGTCTCACAACATGATCAGCCACCGAATTAAGTCTCATAGTAGCGGTTTTAGTGAAGATTTTGAAGCTAACGTTTAGGAGACAGATAGGTCTATACTGTTGGATCCTTTCTGCTCCATTAACCTTTGGCAACAAAATTATCTCACCGAAATTTAGGCGAAATAGCTCGAGTTGTCCAGCATGTAAATCATGAAACATCTCGAGCAAGTCCGATTGGATTACATCCCAAAAAGTTTGATAAAACTCAGCGGGAAAACCATCCGGACCCGGTGCTTTGTTGTGTTCCATCTGGAATACCGCCTTCTTTACCTCCTCCATAGAGTAAGGAGCTGTCAGATGGGCGTTTTCCTGATCGGAAACCTGCGGAATATCATTTGTTTGGGATTCGCAAGCGAGAAATTATCTGCATCCGGTCACCAAACAAATTTTTATAGTACTTCGTGATGTAGGATTTTAATTGCTCATGGCCTTCAATCGTACCCTCATCCTGGACGAGAGAATGAATGAGTTTCTTTCTATGTCTGCCATTAGCTAGACTATGAAAGTATCTCGTATTCGAGTCACCTTCCAGAATAAATTGGGCCTTTGATCGTTGGTACCATTTGAGCTCCTCTTCACGAAGAATACCCGCCATCTCGGCATTTGATTGATTTTTGAGTTCAATCTCTTGCGTTGATAGTGGTCTAACTTCCGCAAAAGCCTCTAGTTCATCAATAATAGATGACAGCCGAAGCTTCTTGTTTTTTAGTTGCCCTACCATGTGTCTCGCCCAACCATTCAGGTGTTGCGCAATGCGCTGATTTTGTTATTCCACCTTTGAATTGGAGTAAGACCAGGCACCGGTCTTTCCCATACCAATTTAACCATTTCAAAAAAACCCTTCCCTATGTAACCAACCCAATTCAAATTTGAATTGGCGTTTACATGACGGGTTCGGGTTCCCGTGGTTAGAAGTATGGGTGCATGATCCGACAATGCCTCTATACGTTCGAGGACCCGTACTGAGACCATTGGGTATTTAATTTCCCAATCCGAGTCCATCAATACACGGTCCAACTTCTCGTATGTTGGCTCTGGGAGGCTATTAGCCCAAGTGTACTGCCTCCCAATCATCGATACCTCTCTTAAACTAAGGCTGTCAATTACAGCGTTGAATAAGAGAGGCCATCGGTTGTCGAATCTTCCTCTACTCTTCTCATGTGGGAACCTTAGCAAATTAAAATCACCACCTATAATTATAGGATATGGATTATCTTTTGCCAGGTTTACCAACTCTCTGAGAAAAGCAGACTTATGATCATCCTGGGCGGCTCCATACACAGCGACAAGAGTCCATGTGAAGTTATCGGCTTTGTTACGGATGTGGAATTTAATATGAAATTCCCCTTCCGAACTAGCCAACACATCCATGGTCTCTGTTCTGACGCCTAGTAAAATGCCCCCAGACCTGCCACGTGGCGGACGGGACTTCCATGTGAATTCTACCCCACCAGACAAGCGGTTAAGTAGAGTCGTAGAGAAATCCCGTTTACCGGTTTCAGATATTCCAACAAAATCCAATCGATGATCCCGAATAGAATCAGCAATGCGAGCGTGTTTAGCCAAGTCACGAAGACCTCTGCTATTCTCGAATATGCCATTCATCGGGAAACAATTGGAGGGGTGGAAACCTTCGCCTTTTTCCGTGGCGTTTTATCTTTTTTCTTATGAGAGTCGGCTTTTGACTTCCGGCTAGACGCTCTTAGATCATATAATGAACTTAGCATAGCCTCATCTAAGCCACCCTCCGATACATCACCCACTAGATGAGAAGTAGCTGGACATCAATTGTGTCATTGTGCTCCTCCTCATCCGTGCGGGTAGTAAACGATTGGGGTGACCGTTAACCGGTCATATTCCAAATGTCTTAGTGCATTAGTCGACATGGCAATTTTTTCAACAGAACTACCCAAAGAAAAACCTACACTATTCAATTTAGCTACAATGCTTGCATTTGAAAAATTAAGGAACGACTTTGGGTGTTTGTTCATACCAGACTTGTCCAGGTTTTGTTCAGCCTTGCGCCTCATCGCCTTCGACAGAGAGTCCTCGTCGTCACGGAGGACCCGTCAACGGCCACCACGTGCCTCTCACTCCTCCTCAACGGGGTCGGCACCGGTGTAGGCAATGGTGAAGTAGAACCCACACCCGGCACCTGGGTTGACACCGAGGTAGGCAATGATGGAGTAGAGCCCACACCCGGCGTCGGAGTCAACACCGGGGAAGGCAAAGGTGAAGTAGAGCCCATCCCCAGCGTCGAACCACGTACCGGTGTCTCCGGGAAGTCGAGCTGCACTGTCGGCCGTTGTGCAGCGTACATGGCAGTGCTAGTCTTCCCAGCAGCACTCACTGGGCCGGCTCCACCTCCCAACCCACTCTGCACGTGCAGCTGCGCGGCCGCCCCGTGCGGTGTAGGAGAAACGGCCGCGCGCGGCCCGTCATCGCCAGCGTCGGCCTGGATGGAGCAGCCACCCGCCAGCGGCCCATCAGCAAGCACAGGAGATCTCGTCGCACCGGGCGACAGCGCGCGTTTTGCCGCCCAAGGCCCAACAACATCACCAGGCGACGACGAACAATTGGTCGCCCGAGGCCCATTAGCATCTGTGTGCTCCACCGATTGCAGGACTTCAGAACGAACCGACGCCATCTTCAGGTTGTCCAGTACTCCATCAACAGCACTTGTTCCAGAACAGTTTGTGGACACCAGCTGCGCCACAATTTCTTTACCCCTCGACGTTTGTGGTTTTTCATTAAAAGGAGTGACCGTGATCCCAAGGTTGACCTCAACTGACCCAAGTAACCCCAGCGATGAACTCCCCGGCCCCGACACATTAGCTTGTGGCATGGGGGTGTCAGCATCCGCGGTCTTTGGCTGCTCATTAACGTGCGACTCGTCATTGTCTTTTTCCTCCAAACCTCTTGCATCATCATCTTTATCATTCCGTTTCCAAATGAAGGGCACAAAGTCTGGTTCCGCGACATAGTCTGCCGCCTCCTTGCTGATCCAAAAAGAGTACCCCTTAAGTATCACAAAGGCATCAGCTTTAACCTCCCTTGTCTCAAACAAATTGGGGTTGCGCATTGCCACCAGAATCCGAACCACATTGTGACGCCGGAGAGCCAACAAGTCCACATCCATGGTCTTTCCAATGAGAGTACTCACGGCCCATAGACCAAGAAAATGACGAACCGAATTTGGCACACCCGTTACATGCACCCAAGTTGGCGTCAACTCCGCCACTGGCTCGATGTCCTCCGGCTTCCAAATGTCCACAGAGATCCACGGTTGTTGTTTTGGCACCCCAAGCTCAGAACCGTTCATCCTCTCCAAATCTGCCATAGAGGGGAAATTGACCAAGAATGAATTCTCCTTATGCGGAATAGCCTCCCAGCACCACGCGGACTGCAACGGACAGTATCGAGCCAACAATGACTGTATCATCTCTGCCGACACCGTCTCCCCTTCACAGGTCACCGTCACCAGAGCCACAGGAGTAGAGCTCGTAGCCAACTGTGGCCTGAAGATCCCATCGGGGAGATGACTGAACATAGTGTCCTCCCACCCAATGCCTGCCATCCCAGCATACGGCTTCGGTAACCTGAGAATAGGACACCGAAGAGTCGGGTGCACCACCTTGTCACAGAAATAGCAGTACATATCAACCGAGCACTCCTTCGTCTCGTGAGTGTCCACCTTGCAATTTGAGCACCTCTTCCGCTTTGCCGTAGTCACCCTTTGAGCAACGACCCCAGTCAGCCCAGGAACAACCGCGGGCGCAGTCGTAACAGACGCAGCAACGGTGCCCTGACTGGGCTCAGCCTCCGTCGTTGCTGGCGTCGGCGGTTTCTTCTTTTTCTTACTCTTCTTCTTAGCAGCAGCCGTACCCGCGACCGTGGCCGTTCCCACGACAAACGGCACATTCGTGACCGCTGTTGGGTTGATCACCGTCGGCGGTGGTGCCACCGGCGGCACTGCAGCACGCGCCATCGCCCCAGAACCGCCGGCAGAGCGCGCGGGCGCCAACCACGTTCGTCGTTGCGGTACCTGTTCCCGGCCCCGCAAACCGGCCGAAGATCATGGGTGGCCTTGTCTGCGGGAGCTGGGCGGTAGCCTGCTGCGGTCCTTGCTGGCCACGGCTCGGTTGCCCCCCCGAGCCTCCTTGTCCCGACATGGCCGCCGGCGACGCGACGACCTCCGCGAACGAGCGCGGACGCTGGGCGCTAGTAGGTGAAGGGCGAGATGGCAGCGTTGCGGTGGAGCGAGAGGCGTCCTCCGACCGCGTCTTGGGGCAGGAGGCCGGCGAGTTGCGAGACGAGGACGGCGGCGTAGCAGAACGTTCAGCGGCAGGAGAGCTTCGAGTCGAGGGAGTCGATGCGGCGTCGGAAGGAACCCTACGCACCGGCCTGTCAAAGCCTCGCCAGAGGCCCGCGAACCGACGGCCGAGGTGAGCCCAGGGCGAGGGACGGCCCGGATCCACCTGCGCCGCGGTCCCACCTGCATGCGAATTTTGAATTTGGGCTCCCGGGTCAACGCCCCGATCCGCAATCACCGGGCCGGCAGGCTCCGTCGCGCCGCTGTCTCCGGCCTCTGTCACCGCCGCCGGCAGGAACATGCCCAGGACCGCGGGCGGCGTGATCCGAGCGCGAGGGAGGGGACCGCGCCATCCTAGCCGCACCGGCTTCGACAGCACTGTCCCCATAGTTGACGCCGGAGAGGTAGTCCGGCCGCGGCCCGAGATGGTCGTCACAATTTCTTCTGGCGCCGGTGGGCTCGACGGCATCCCTAGCGGAGACGAAGACGGTATGTCGCCGAGGTTGGTCGAGGACGGCGAAGAAGACCTCCTCTCCCAAACCCTAGACACCAGGGTCGGAAAACCAATCTCGTTCTAGAACTCCGTCGCGATCTCCTCGTCGGTCCGCCGACCTCTCCCTTCACCTTGGTCCAGCCAGCTTCCGGCACCTCCTCGTCCAGCACCTCCATGGCGGTTTCGAATGGAACCTCCGAGAGACAATCTTCATCCTCGGAGAGGATCTCCTCCACGAGCACGGAGTACCTCGAACCTGCCGAGCCACCCGCGTCTCCCCCTGCCGCGCGACACCCGCTCCGGCGATAGGCCGTTGGGAGGCAGCGTCAGCCGCCGCCGGCGCGAGGCTCCCATCGCTCAGCTTTCGGTCTTCTTACCGCCTTGCCCCATGTTTTTTCTCTTCCCCAAATCAACAAGTTAGTCCAAAACTTCACCGTTGAACATAAACTGCCGAGGTCAATTAGTAGTAGGGTCGGTCTCCGCTACATTAACTGGCACT
Source organism: Poa pratensis (assembly GCA_947311845.1). Classification (NCBI taxonomy): domain Eukaryota; kingdom Viridiplantae; phylum Streptophyta; class Magnoliopsida; order Poales; family Poaceae; genus Poa; species Poa pratensis. The sequence goes on from CAMZMU010000038.1 coordinate 24,827,556, forward strand.
ACTATACAAAATTTGGTGAGAGATCAGTACTATATCAGCTTCTACCATTTTAAACAGGTGCAACCTTCTCTTCAGTTTGCAACAGTCCATCTCTTCGCTACAAGGATGAGGTTAGAGGCGTTCGATCGACGGCTTCTAAGTCAACAAGACATCTGCCTATCACAGCAGCAACAGACTACAGACCAACTTGAGCCCACATCGCTACGATTCGTCGTCGGACAGGCACACGACTTCTGCACTGCCCGCCCCTGCACCTGCGGGGCTGCTACTGTTACCCAGGCCAAACCTAGCTGGCATATACGCGTTCAGCGACACCGATTCGGACATGGGCTGATTGACGCTGGCTATCTGAACAACAGCATGCTGCTGGCTTCCTGGAGCTGCATTCATCGGACCTGAGATGCTTCCCAAGGTTATGTTTTGATATGATGATTGCAGGGCTGGAAAGAAGGCGGTATTTGGGCTAGATGACTGCCAGTTCACCATCAACTCTGGATGTCGACCGGATGGCAGCGAGGGTGCTGGGCGAGGTAGCCGTGTGTTTGATGCTGATGGCAACATTGTGTGGTGAACTGAACTTGGAACTGTCGATGCATAGTTTCCCATGATAACAGGGGAATACTGTCCGAACTGTGTAACCCCTGGACTAGCACCAGGAATCTGCTGCTGGTCTGTGTGGACGTCATATGGCGATGGCATCCTGAGTTGCTGGAGATGAGGAGCGGATGCACGCAATTGTGGCATTGCTCTGGGTAAGGCTGATTGCGGTTGGACAGCACGTGATTGTGCTCCAGCGGATCCATAGCTGCCGTATGGCACAGGTGCTGGAACAGAAGGTGATGATGTTGTTCCATAGAGATTGCCAGGTAGGATTGTCTGTGGTTGGGCATTCCGTGATGATGATGATGGTTGAGCCACAAATGAAGGTCGCACATAAGTTCCTGGTGGATTATACACTGGTGGTCTGATGGCTGATGACGAGACAACTGGGTATGCTGTGGTTTGAGCCGCTGAAGAAGACTCAACTGGCTGCTCCACTACAGGGCTTGTCGATCTCCCTGCATTGCACAAGGGAAAAAACCATTACTCGCATGATCTATGTATTAAGGAGCATCTGACTACGCAACAGATCCTAGATCTAAATTTTCCTTTGGCTTTTGAAGATCTTTTTTTTTAAGATCATTGTAACGCAACTATGCATAACTTGAAAAGAAGCCAAAAACATCAGGAGAGTGACACTACTAACAGATCACAATATAATCTGTTCACCATACAAAAAGACCAAATAATAATGTAAAAACAACATGCTCCATCTTATAGGTACATCAAAAGGAAAAAGGTGGAGCTGAAAAATATGCATTAAACAAAAATATCACATCGAACGAAGCTAAATGATGAAAGACTAGTTATAACAAGAACATTATTTTGGAAAAGAACGAGATATGCTAGCAACGTTTAGTTGGATACCTTGGGCTGCAGATGATGGTCTGAACACCCCTCGAAGATTCTCAGCTAGTGAATTGTTTGCAAAAACTTTCCTGTAGATATCAGTAAGCTCCCGCTGGGTCTGAAGATAAGTGGAATCTTCTTTTTGAAGTAACAAGTCGTACTTAATTTTTATCTCCTCTATTTCTTGGTTGTGCTCTATTAGAAGTAGTGATTTCTGTTGAAAAATAGATGTGCAGCCAAGGAGGAAATGAAAAAAATTGACGACTAGCACAGACAATTAACAGTAAAACAGATAACAGACAGAATAAAAAATGCAAACCTTATGTTCGTGGTCTTTACTAAGCACATTGTCGCAATGCATTAACCTGTCGAGCTCATTTTTCAGTGGCTCGTCACTAATCATTGGATTATTAAACACTAACGTTGTGACTGGAGGGCGTTGGGTGGGCTGCTCAAGACTAGGTATCATATTTGGCTGAAAACCAATTTGTCTCCTTTCTTCAGAGTGTATTCTTTCAAGTGGAACATGCTGAACTGTGGTTGGTGATTGCAGTTCCGGCTGCAAATCCTGGGCTGCCGTGGAGCCTAAATAACTGCTCCTTGTGCTTCTGCAGGTCGATCCTGCATTGAGGCCGATGGCTGTACTTCAGATTGTAGATCACGAGCTAGCAGTGAGCCCAAAGTATGTGTTGATTCTGCTCTGGCATGTGGATCCAGTGAAGGTTCTACACTATAATGGAGAGGTTGACTTTGTAGCACAGGCATGCCAACCAGATGGGTTCTTTCAAACTGCGTTGAGGTTGATGGTTGTGTTTCAGGCTGCAAACTCCGAGCAGCTATGGCGCCCAAGATACATGCTTGTCCTTCTGCAGGTTGATCCTGCATTGTGGTTGCCGGTTGCATTTCACCTTGAGGAGGCTGCAAATCACAAGCGGCCTCTGTGCCCAGAATATCTGCCGGTCCGGCTTCTGCAGGTGAATGTAGTGAAGTTTCTAAACTTAGTTGGGCAGGAAGACTTGTACTTTGTTCCATAGGCACAGAGGCTGATGGTAGTATTTCGGACTGGCGATCATAAGCTGGCACCGTGCCCGCTGATTCTACTCCTGCATGTGGATCCAGTAAAGGTTCTACCCTTTGACGGATAGTCGGACTTTGTAGCACAGACATGCAATAAGTTCGTTCAAATGGAACAACCTGCGTTGAGATTGATGATTGCATTTCTGGTTGCAAATCCTCAGCAGCTATTGCACCCAAGGTACCTGCTCGCTCTGCCTCTGCAGGTTCATCCTCTATCTCAGGTTCATCCTCTACCCCAGGTACCTCAGGTTCATCCTCTGTCTCAGTTTCATCCTCTGCCTCTGCAGGTTCATCCTGCACTGAGGTTGATGGCTGCACTTCGGGCTGCAAATCGCAGGCTGGCTCTGTGCCTAGAATACCTGCCGGTTTTGCTCCCAACATACATGCTTGTCCTTCTGCAGGTTGATCCTGCATTGTAGTTGACGGTTGCATTTCGTCTTGCGAAGGCTGCAAATCGCAAGCAGACTCTGTGCCCAGAATATCTGCCGGTCCGGCTTCTGCAGGTGAATGTCGTGAAGTTACTAAACTTACTTGGGCAGGAAGACTTGTACTTTGTTCCTTAGGAACAGAGGCTGATGGTAGTATTTCGGACTGGGGATCATGAGCTGTCACCGTGCCCGCTGATTCTACTCCCGCATGTTGATCCAGTGAAGGTTCTACCCTTTCAAATGAAACAAGCTGCGTTGAGGTTGATGATTGCATTTCAGGTTGCAAATCCTCAGCGGCTATTGCACCCAAGGTACCTGCTCGCTCTGCCTCTGCAGGTTCATCCTCTACCTCAGGTACCATAGGTTCATCCTCTACCTCAGGTACCATAGGTTCATCCTCTGCCTCTGCAGGTTCATCCTGCACTGAGGTTGATGGTTGCACTTCGGGCTGCAAATCGCAGGGTGGCTCTGTGCCTAGAATACCTGCCGGCTTTGCTTCCGCTGGTAGATGTTGTGAAGTTGCTAAACTTTGTTGGGCAGGCGGACTTGTACTTTGTTCAGCAGGCACTGAGGCTGATGGTTGTATTTCAGACTGCACATCATGAGCTGTCACCATGCCCACTGGTTCTACTCCTGTATGTGGATCCAGTGAAGGTTCTACAATTTGATGGATAGTCGGACTTTGTAGCACAGGCATGCCAGAAAGATAGGTTCGTTCAAATGGAACATCCTGCGTTGAGGTTGATGACTGCATTTCAGGCTGCAAATCCTGAGATGCTAATGCTCGCTCTGCCTCTGCAGGTTCATCTGCTGCCTCAGATTCATCCTCTGCCTCTGCAGGTTCATCCTCCATTGAGGTTGGTGATTGTATTTCCGGCTGCAAGGCGCAGGCTGCCTCTGTGCCTAAAATACCTGGCAGTTCTGCTTCTGCTGGTCGATGCTGTGAAGTTGCTAATCTTTTTTGGGCAGGCAGACTTGTACTTGTTCAGCAGGCACTGAGGCGGATGGTTGTATTTCAGACTGCAGATCATGAGCTATCACTAGGCCTGCTGATTCTACTCCTGCATGTGGATCCAGTGAAGGTCCTACGCATTGAAGGACAGCTGGACTTTGTAGCACAGGCATGTCAGACAGATGAGTTCTTTCAAATGGAACATCCTGCATTGAGGTCGATGATTGCATTTCAGGCTGCAAATCCTGAGCTCCAATGGAACCCAAAGTACCTGCCTGCTCAGCCTCTGTAGGTTGATCCTGCATTGAGATTGATGGTTGCACTTCAGGCTGGAAATCCCAAGCTGCCTCCGTGCCCAATATACCTGACGGTTCTGCTTCAGCTGGTGGATGCCGTGAAATTGCCAGACTTTGTTGGGCAGGTGAACTTGTACTTTGTTTCGCATCCATACTTGATTCGCAAATCTGGGATTCAATTTCCGTACACGCCTGTAGGGTAACCGTGCTATTTGCAGGGTAAGTTGGAGATTCAGGAAACACTGGATCCGCACCAAGATTGTGATCAAAATTTTCCAGGACTTGCATTCTCACATCGCCTAAATGGTGAGAGGTTGCTGCACCTCCCTGCTTTTCTCCTATTAAAGTAATGTTTCTTGAATAAAATTCCCCGCTCATATTAGCTTTCGATATCGACGTGCAACTGATTTCGGTGCTGTCTTCAACATCCGTGGCTAATTTCTTTAAGAACTCCAAAATTACTTTATCCATAAAGTATGTATCACTTTCAAAGCTTTTAGTTGAGTTATCATGCTGAAGCTCATTGAGTCTGGTGAAAAGAAATGATGCACCCCAATTGATCAAAGAATGGACTGAGCTATGTGGCATATCATTATAGTTTTCCATAAGCACGCCATGTTTTGCAAGCACAAGCTGCTTCTCCTCCATTGTGAAAGGAGTGTATAGACGAAAAATGCCGGGATACTTAAACTGTGACTCTATTTTGATTCTTTGAAGAGCCTTCAGATCATTTAGTGGGTTACAGTTACTATTGTATATGATAATGGCATCGACAGATGACAGCTTAATACTTGGGAGGCATGCACGACTTTCAACCAGAAAAATAAACCTCCCCTTAGTCTTGTCATTGAACATATTTACTGCTGCATGTTTCCTTGCCAATGGTGCACCACTTTCAACACGCGCATATGACTCGGGGCCAAATCTGTCACAAAGAACACCTTCCAATATATCACCCATTGAGTTTCCACCTGCTACACCAGACTGCCATAGCACCCAAAAAAAACTGCTGAATTAGTAAACTGAGGAAAAATTCAGGAAAGTTGTCAAAGGGAATACTTAGGCAACATTGATGAGTACTTAAGGGAACATGTTCGGAACAATATGTGAAATGGGGCTTATGTGTCAGACTGAGGAAATTGCCATATATAATTTCTTTGCATCGTTAATTACTTGTTATAAATAAATACTTCTGCAGGTCATATGTTCATTCGTGTAAATATCTACTGACATAAATAGCATATTGGAATTTTATGCAGCACCATGACATTGAAACCGAGGCAAGATGCAAACACCATAGCTAATGAGCATATTCTAGTAATGTAGAGACTAGTATTAGGGACTATCTACGATTATTCAAAATTCAGATGCTAATTATATCTATCCAGCTTCTAAGAAATTTATAGGCAGCAGTGTTATCAAAACAGACATCATATGGCATAAAAAAGGAACAGGTGCCTCTACATGTTATCGTATAATCACCGGTTAGGCCCTATAACTGGACCAGTTGGGGCCACACAATCACTACAGGTGTCTAGGTGTATGACTGAACGAATATAGGAAGCAGCGTTCACAAAACAGAATAAGGCATAAAAGGAACAGGTGTTCCTTACATGTTACCGTATAATCACCAATTAGGCCCATAACTGGACCAGTTGGGGGCACCTAATCACTACTAGGTGTCTAGTGTATGCAGTGTGTATGACTGAATGAATACTGTATAACAATATTTAGAACCTTGGTTGGTTGATTATTGATTACCATCGGTGTTATACAGATATACAATAGATAGCATGAAACCTTCTAAGATGATAAACTATTTGTACAACATGGAACAACAACAGAGATCTAAGATTTAGTACATTGTGCTACACATATGTAATAAGTAAAGAGGGTAAATTTACTGTCAGGGCCTCCCCTACAGTTTTCAGCTCAAAAAATAAGTAAAGAGGGTAATGCCATGAGTATCTCACTTGAAAAAGAATAATGACTCTCAGCCTCCTGTTCCTTATCCTTTAAGCATTTTTTGAAGAAGCAGTAGTTTGCCACATGCTTGCACTCTGGTATCTATAGTATCAGTACGATCGTGATTGTCGACAGGCGACTTTTGCAGGAATCCATCAACAAGGTAAGGGTGATCACAGCACTGTAACATAAGGACAAAAATAGATCGGATTCAATAACACTGAGGAACTTCGCAGAAGACGAAAAGAAGGTGCATTACTGCAGATTGCACATAGACTGATTACTTGTTATCATGCAAGCTGTAAATTTGTTTGGAAAGCACACCTTCGAGAGAGACATAACAATGTCACAAAGAGAGCTATCACTTTTCATCTGCGACTGGATGACAGATGAATTTGAAAGCAGTATGGAACAGTATATCTCTAGCTGCAGTTGTGAAATGTAAGCAGGAACCCAGTGCTCCAATATTGTTGAAGAATCTGCTCGCCGCTCATATGCAATATGACGTTTGAAGTTTACTTCTGACATCACAAGGGCATCAGCAGTATCAACGCAATGGCCATCTTCTTGCTCTTCAGAACTAAGGAAACCTAATAGTTTCACGTACTCACGAAGATTATCCTGCAAAATAACAAGATTCAGCACGGCTTATTTGTGGCACAGAAGCAGTTTTACAGGTCACAGTTATTGATAGGCACCTTTATTGGGGAGCTCACAAGCAACATCCTAAAATCAGTGGAAAGTTGCTTCAGTTGTTCGAGATATTGTAGAGTTGATTTTTGATAATAATCAACTATGACTGCCTCCCAACAAATGCGTGATATAGGTTCGATATCCTGTGCCATGGCAGAAAGATTGCAATTAAATGAAAACATAAGCTTAACAGAGCTAGGGGTGTAGTGACTAGTAATGATGACACCAATATGATCAAGGTGGCTCTGTGCAATATATGTGCTCTTGGTTGGTAAGCAGCATTTACTTGCTAAGACTAGCGAGGAGATACTTAGAAGTTGACACTTACCTCTAAGATAGCATCAGCATGGGATAAGAGAACCTGTAACATAATACAGCTTCCGCTCTCATAGAATTCCAAATCTTGAATTAATTTGAGGTTGCCTTTCCCTCCGTCATACACAACAACATTGATAAATGGTGCCAAGTTATTGAACTGAGCCTCCCATAAGGACAGAAAAGCAGGAGTTGTGACAATTAGGATGGGTTGGCTGACATCAGGTAATACAGACATTGTGAATAAGACAGTCTTCATTATAAATTCCTGCATGATAGTTAAACACGGAGTCCTTTTTATTCATTCAGAAAGAAGTTCAAAATTAACCAAGTACAACTGCAAGACATGTAGTTATAACAGTAAAATTTTATATCCATGTAAGGAAGCATTAGAACATATGAGCATGCCAGTGGCCATAACTACTACAAACGAGTATATGGGTGGAAAACTACAATAGAAGGATAAAGTCTTGTTTCTTGACCTTTTTTAAGACTAATGCAGCTAAGCTACTTGCATAATTCCTACCTTATCATCAACAAGAACAGCGCCACAAGATTTGTACCAGAACTCTCGGAGGTGATTGATAGAACACAAGTGATCATTGTCAAAATCAGGATGGCACCCATCTGGTAATCTCTCAAGTTTCTGAAATGGGCTTTGCTTAACCTGTAAAGACAAGTAATAATTAAACCAAAGAAAATTAGCAGTTTCATGAATATGTATAGGTTTTAAGCACACAGGTACAATAACTAATAGTCTAATACGTGACAAAGAGAATTGAGATAATATAATATCAATGCTGTGATAGTTCAATACAGCTAGGCGAAAAATAAGTGTGGAAAGATAATATGGTGCAGTTAATGTGCACTTAAACTTTTTATGGAATTAGCAGACCAGTTAACCCAATTTCAGTTTTCAATTTTTGGTGGCTAGTTTTTTTATCATCTTAAACAGCGTCAATCTGAATAGTATTTATAACCTACAGAATGATGTTACGCTTTTATATTTTCGAACTGGCCAGGCTATATTCCCTAGCAGACTCGTATCATGCATGAATTACAAATAATATTAGGGGCACAAGATAAATCATTAAAATTACTTTCCAGGCCACACCTTTGCTTTTGCAGGGATTGATGATTGTTTTGCAGCTTCACGGCGGTTCTCGTAGTTCTTTTTAAGTTCGTCAGCCTCTAGCGTACATAAAGAGGGTAAAGTCTCTAATTCCCATGTTGCATGATCATAGCCAAGGCCCCTCCATTTCACTAACCATTCAAGATTACAATACGGATATTTAACACCAGATGAGGAAAAGAAATCATCAGCTAATTTTGGGGGCATAAGTAGCCTCTTCCTCAACAGGCGGTGTGGTTTAGTCCATTCCTCCTTCCAAATTGCCTAGAGAATCGCTTAACAAAAACATCAGCACATTTCTTTTGCAAAGCCTGAATCATATCTCATATGCATAATAAAATAAAGTTCACCGCAAAAGCAATTACCTTTTCAGTATGTTTCCTCTTGTTAAACAAGGAAAGAAGATCAGGACCGCCAGGCATGACATTGATATCATCTTCTGGAACCCAACAATTATGGACATGCGCCAAATTCTTATACTTAACAAAATACTGCTTGCTATTTTGCATTCCTACAAACATAGAACCGATAAATAGAGGTAATAAATATGAAAATAGAAGAACTGCTATAATAGATTTTGCCTTGCGCCAGAAGAAAAGTTGTACTTACCATCAGCCTTCTTGACATCCCACACAGACTCTATTCCATCAACAATAGAATGTAAACCAAACTGGAACCTCTTCTTCGTACAGCTGGTACAGAACCAAATTCCAGGAAACAAATATTCGAGGGAAGGATCCAGACAAGAGATGTGGTATCTACTTTGGCAAGCTTTTCCATCACAAGACCTATTATCAATTGAATATATACATCAGATCATGAAGTGAATATTGTGCATGATGGACCAAAGTGTACGCAGATCATCAATAATATACACAGATCAGATGACAAGGTTTAGTAGCATGTTCTCTTACCATGCTAGAGAGTATAAAAGAACAGGGGATTTACATGCGCACTTAGAAATTGGTATTCATAAATGATAAAATAGGTTTATCTGATTCTGAGACATTTTAGAAAACCCACTCATAAACTAAGTAAGCTTTCTTGTTCGACTGAGATTATACCACAGGGTTTGATTATCGATACAGCCATTAATATGGTGACGTATTATGATAACTCACCAAATAAAAAATGTAAAAAGTAGTTAATTATAGGGACTGGAGATGTGGCAATTGAAACTGTGAAGAAGGCAAAACCATGTCCAGCACTCGGACGTTCTTCAATGCACACCATCACACGGCATGCCATTCCTCCATTCATCATGATGGAACAAGGCCAAAGTATACATATGGATTTAAAATGCATGAATACATATTTGAATGGAGAAACCCGGCAATTACGATAGTTCAGCAAGAGTAGATGATTTGTTTTATATTTCTATATCACAATAATCTGTTCCTATGCTATCCTAGAAAAATGGCTTCATTTGCACGACTATTTTTTGCTACTTTAATAAAACTGATGTTGATCAAAAAAATGAATCAACTTACCTAAGAGTTCCTGGGGTTCCACAAGCAACGCATATGTTGGAGTTACCATCTGTTTCATCAGATGGCATCACCTTGACATGTCCTGAAGCTGAATCTTCTTTCTGAACGCTAATGGGTTCACTGTCTCCAAGTGTGCTCTTCATCTAACACAATATCAAAGAGCAAATGTTGAACCCCAAATCCGTTGATGCATAAAAAACAGAAAGCACATAATAAAGGGAACAAGCGAGTTAGTTAGTGCATAAAAACACGTTGCCGAAAGAATCAATTTTTTTAGTTTGGAGAGGGGGTACCTCTTCATGATGAATAAGAGATGTTGGCACGTTTTGCAATGATGATAGACAGCTTTGTCTGTAAAATGAAAAGGTTAACACAGAATCCATTGGATGCAAAATGTATACCCAATTTCCTAATATCTAATAAGCCGCAAAGGCTGAGCTGAGAATAGAAATCCTTGCAATGAGAAAGAAAGCACCTTGCAGGGGCAGTGGGTCGATCTCTAGCCTTAACTGGAAAACTACTTTCGTCCGCTATATTTTGCCGGCACACATCGGTTGGTTCAGGCGGCTGTACCTACAACAATTGACGATGAAATGTTAGTAATTGTCACTGTTTCAAATGGTGCCCTATGGAGGACAAGGCACCTGACTGCTGTTAGTGATTGGATGTTGTAGTGCCACTATAGCATGGAAAGTATATTGGTGTTTAAGCACAGAAGATGTTGCAGGTCTCAATGAGAGCCATCTATTGCATGCTGAATCTTCCCAAGCATACGCACATCATTTATCATGAGCAATCAATGCACTGAAATTGCACTTAACATGCTTGAGCTTTAATACTCTCAAGTGGACAACTGTGACAGGAGAACTGCATCATCTTCTCTTAACCATTTTCTTATCTAGCCATCTGTCACTATGACTTTAACCAGATCCGAGACATACACATTGACAACCAAAAACAGAGGGAATGAAAAACGCATCGGTCCATCACCTTCGTACGAGAACGAAAAACTATATTAATTCATGATGCTGGATTTTACATTTTGGTGGTATATTAATCACGTTGACTTCTATATCTTCAGTGATCTACTTTAAGTCTTTAAGATAGATGCAGTTGAGTGACTTACAGAATTTGCGAATACAACCGAGAGAGTTTTGCTATGAGAGAATACATAGTCATTACTCTTGCAGTACATGCTAGTGAAAACATGGGTCCTGCCTGATGCACATGCAAAGGTACGTGAAATGAAGCAAACACAGAACACAGGAAAACTATATATGTGGCTCTACAAGTCCGGAGATGTTTTTAAAATTAAATGTACAGTACCAAATATCCCGCTTAAGTGGAAAACTGTTCTAGCAAAGATGACTAAAGAAAAGTATAATAAATCCCCTGCCAGTAACATGTAGGCAAAGAAAGAAGCATTGCAACATTACATAGATCCTGCACCAGATGCCATTGAAGTCTACCAAGAACTCGCAAATATGTTCAAAAAAACCATTTTGCAGATAGTAAAAATGGTGGCATCAGCGCTGATCAACTGAAAAGCGAACAGTGGAAGACAAACCTCTGAAAACGTGTGGAACATTGGTTAACTCTTGTCTCTGAAGTTTCATGTAAACCAAAAACAAGACTTTTGGAAACTTTACATGCAGCATCACTTGAATGTTTCTTGTTTTTTTTAATCATCCTGCTACCTTCACATAGCTTAGAAATTCTGCAGTCTGCCACATGCCCGCTTGAAGTGTTTTCCTTGCCCACTCTGTCAGGAGAAGCAACAACTACATCTGAAAAGTTTTAAGATAAGTTGGGTAGTTAGGTACGCTAGTATTCGGATGAATTAATGCAGGCTAAATGACCAAGAGTACAGCTAATGGTTAACCCATACAATTGTGCTATCCAATAACACATGATTGGAAATTTCCATGTTGGTCTGGTGCTCAAGCAAAAGTGGTTTGTATACTTGCACCTAAATGATGGTGCCCTAGATATTCACCCCACCTTTAAGCCTAAAACCTTGACTAATTAAAAAGACTTCACTTTTTTTTAAATGCACGTTCTCCCACCTCGAAGCCTAAAACCTTAACTAGTTTGCGACATAACGTTTATCATTTTTCTTAATGCACGGAGTATGATGAAGTCAATGATGTCAGACTTGTGTGTTCTACACATTATATTATTCCCCTCTAAACCTTCAGCCATTCCTAATCACCAGACAACCCCATGATTACGATGCGACTGGATAACAAAGTGCCTAAGCCCACATAAGCCATAATAAGAAACTAATTGTCTCACAGGATGGGACCATTCGGCCACTAAGTGGATATACCACAATCACAGCATGAGAGGATATGATACCTGCGGCATTCGCCCCTTCGACCGGCTTGAATCTCTTTAGGTAGCTTCTCGAAGTCATTCTTTTCCGCTTCTTTGACGAACTGCTAGAATTTTGACTCATTTGCTCTTCTGCGCCCTTGGTTGAGCCAGCGCTCCTGTCTGAATCTCTTGACAGAGAATTCGAAGCAGTGTTGTGAATCGGGCTTGGAGTTCCGAGCCGCGCTTCTCCATTCTGCTGCCTGTCAGAGCACGGCCTCATCACATTCCGACCTGAGCTCCTCGGACCCGGCTCGCCTGGCCCTCCGCGCGACGGCAGGCGGGGAGTATCCATCACGGCCTCTCTTCTGGCCGCCGGCGCCGGGGTCGCAGGACCTCCAGAAGCACGCCCCGCGTCTTCCCTCCCCGTGCTGCTGCTTCCGCCGGCTCCCGTAGGCCTTCCTCCGGGCCGGCTGTTGCCCATTCCGCCGCTCCGGTCTCTGGCATGAGCCACAGAACAAAAAAAAATCCATCAATCGCACATTCACATCAGGAACCGGAAGAGAATGAAAAATCCCACCCCCGCCTGCGAACCACGGAAGGAAAATCGGAAGCAATGCGACCGACAGCAGGCGCCGCCGCCGTCCGTAAGGCAAAAACCCCAGAAGAAATCCGAGCAGAGGAGGAGGGCCCTACCGCGCAGGGGACCGCCGAACCCTAAGCTCCCGGCCGTTCCCCTCCCCGCGACCGCGCGGAAGGCGCACCGACGGGCCCGCGGAGAAGAGAGAAACGCGAACGGCGGCGGGCTACAGAAGGCGGTCGGTCGGGGCGGGAATGCGGGCGGGTCGCGGCGGCGGGGCTAGGGTTTTCGCGCGATTGGCCCACCACAGGACAGGGCAGAGCCGGCGACGGAGTTTTGAGCAACCACCGGAGAGAAGCTCGAGGACGCCGTTGATACCGCCTCTCTCTGCTTTTTTACGCCGTCTATCTGCCGCCGGAACCTCGGCCGTCACTGTAGCATCGTGGTCTTTCGGCGTGAGCTGGCTCCCACCGTCCCACGGCGTACTAGAGACTGCCCAAGAGACGAGCAAAGACGGCTCCCGGAAATGCGACACTGTATCTGGAAATATATTTTGGTGTCACGTGCTAAATCGCTACCAGATGTATTGTGGCTTTTAGAAAGAAAGACGATCGATAATTCGACATTATTCTAGTGAGATTAATTTATTGTATCTAAGAAAATTACATTTAAAGAATGGCAAATAATGGTTTAATAATGTAGAGTGTTTCTTAAATACCATGTGTCCATTCTACAAAATTAATTCGGTGTATCTGGAAAACTATATCGGTTTAATAATTCTATCTGGCTATTTGCTAAATCGTGATCGAATATAGATCAGACGATTGTAATTAATTTAACTATTAGCGTCTCGTGTGAGGATTTATTCCTCAAGAGACCATTTAGAAAAAACTCTTCGGCGCCACACTAAAACGTTGACAAAATATTTTTCGAGAGGAAAACACGATAATAATTGGCACGATATTTTTGTTGGTCCTCTTTAAATGCCAAATTTTGTCAAGTTCCATTCTTCAAATGGTTATGTTGTTAAGTTCGCTTCTAGTCCTTGTAAGTACTATGAAAGACGGGGCGATAAGTCCTCTCTAAGCAACCACTGAACATGTACATTGGTTACCAAAAAAGTTGATGTGATGTATTCATGTATAAATCCCAATGCATAGGCGGAAAGTTAAACTTCCTTGTTTCTTGATTTATGTTGTGTGTTGCTCATTGCCATGGCTAAACCTATTGATTATTTTGGTTCGCTTGAGAACACCTTGTGCTTCGGATTTATGTATAAGTTGTATCTCTGGTTTTACAAAATAAAGTATCAAATTTTACTCATTTTTTATTGATGCTCTACATTTGGTCGTTTTCCAGTTTTAGCATGTTGTTGTCCACTGTACGAATTTGTATACATTTTTGGAAACTTCTAAATCACAAAAAATTCAAATGAACATCTATGATCCCTCTATATGTACGAAAATTGACAAAAATCTGACATGTCTAAGTGCCACATAATTCTTTGTTTTCTAGCTACTGTTTTCGTGGAAAGATTCTACTTTTTTTGTAAGAGTGGGTCTTTGAGCATTCTTATGATCCTTTTTGGGTTTTAAAATAATTTTTCAGATGTTACCGAGTCAAACAACATCTTTAGAACTTTGAAACAAAAAAGTCTAACATTATGGGGGTAGTTTAGAATTATTAATTATGACACTAATGTCTCCCCGTAGAAAAGAATGCAAAACTTTTTTGTGATGAAAGGTTTTCATAGTGAATGAAGAAACAACAAACTGAGAATCATCCAAAAAAGGTGAAAACCTTAACCTTGTGGATTCCTCGGCATTCCCAACTATATCAACAACCCTCGATTTGTAAACATTTGCTGTTTTTGAGCACCATGAAGACCTTGCATAAATTTGGAGTGTATGTATCTTTTTTTATTTGGCATGTTGCATGAAAAAATATAATGCCACCATTGTGAATGAGCTGAATTTTATATGGTCAAAACCATGAAACAAAAAAATGATATAGAATGCACTAAAAGAGAAATAGATAAATAGTTGATGTAACTCATATACAAATGATATAGGGCCAGAGAGGAGTAAAAATGATATAGGATGTTTTACTCGCATAATTATACGTGAAAATAGAATTGTGTAATGGCCCATACTAAACTCATATAGAAAGATAAAGGTTGATCCATAGTTTGTCAAAGTTCATTGCTGGTCGTTTTTATTTCAGTTTGTTCAATTCATGTAGTGTATTCATTATTACTATAGTTCGATGGTTGATGTAAAAGAGTAAGTTTAGGTTAATTTTACGGATCTAACTTCTTCGAAATCTCCACAAAATTTGAATAATTTAATGGCCACTGACTAGTTAGGTTAATAATTACTAGTTACCCAATCACATATGTGATTAATGTGCAATTGAAAAAATCATGTGCATACAGTATTGTAACCTATGTGCAACCATGTGCAATTAAGTATTACGATGCAAATCTCACGGTTAAAAAATTGAACTAGCTCCAACTTAAATCTGGGTTGATTGAGAATTTGCAACGGGTTTTTTAAAGAAGACAAAATCAGGCTTTTAAACCTAGACCCCATCATACTGCCATGTCCGGTACCCTCCGACCCGTCTTGTTGGCTGTCCGGAAGTTTCCCAATAGAGAATGTATCATGTGCACCCAGCAAATTGGTGCACCGATGCACCCAACTCCGGTCTAGCATGTTTTGAAAAATTATGGGAAAAAGTTTGGTCATAGATAATACTCATTTCTAGCATGTCAAAAAATTGTAAGTCTAAATTCGTAACACATGTCAAGAAACAAAATAGACAAATTTGGTATCATTAGTGACAATGGGTCAAATTCAAAGTTCAACTTGCATTTTGGCACTATCCATTGCAGATTTGTCGGAAAAAAATCTTGACATGTGTTAGGAGCTTAGAGATACAATTCCGTGACATGCTAGATATAAGTATTACCTATGACCAAACTTTTTCTCATATTTTTTGAAAACATTTTCGGTGGTCTACCTAAGTTGTGTGCACCCAATGCTGTCCACGGCCCCGCCGCCTCCCCCCCCCCCCCCCCCCCCTCTGTCCTTTACCTCGCCGCAGCCTTTTCCACCGCCGCTGCCGACCCCACAGTCTTCTACAATTCTAGTACCTGGTATCCACTCCGCAGCGGACTCCATCCGCCTTGTCTCACCAGATTCCACCGCGCGGGCTGATACGTCTCAAACGTATCTATAATTTCTGATGTTCCATGTTGATATTATACCAATTGTTACATGTTTTATATACACTTCATAGCATTTTTATGCATTTTCTGGTACTAACCTATTAACAAGATGCCACAGTGCCAGTTCCTGTTTTCTACTATTTTTGTATTCCAGAAAAGCTAGTCTGGAAATATTCTCGGAATTGGACGAAACTTTGACATAACCTCCTATTTTCCAACACGTACACGGAGTCCAAAGGAGAGACGGAGGGGAGCCACGAGCCAGCCACACCATGGGGCGGTGCGGGCCCCCCTCTGCCGCGCCGTGGGGTGGTGTGGGCCCCACGGGCGTCTCCAGCCGCCGCCCTTTCGCCTATTTATTCATCTTCACGGGAAAACCCTAGATACCCGAGCCATTATCCACGAAAAGTTTCAGAGACGCCGCCGCCGTCAACCCTAGCTCGGGAGGGTTCAGAAGCTCTTCCCGGCACCTTGCCGGAGACGGGAATCATCACCGGAGGGCTCTACATCACCATGCCTGCCTCCGGAGTGATGCGTGAGTAGTTCATCCTTGGACTACGGGTCCATAGCAGTAGCTAGATGGTTGTCTCTCCACTTTATGCTATCATGTTTAGATCTTGTGAGCTACCTATCATGATCAAGATCATCTTATTGTAATGCTACATGTTGTGTTTGCTGGGATCTGATGAATATTGAATACTATGTCAGGTTTATTATCAATCTATCATATATGTTATTTATGATCTTGCATGCTTTCCGTTACTAGTAGATGCTTTGGCCAAGTAGATGCTTGTAACTCCAAGAGTGAGTATTTATGCTAGATAGTGGGTTCATGCCTCCGGTAATCTGGGAGAGTGACAACAACTTCTAAGATTGTGGATGTGCTGTTGCCACTAGAGATAAAGTAACCGATGCTTAGCTTAAGGGTGCGTCGTTAGGTCTAATGCATTTGTTTACATTACGCACATTACTTAATGCGATTATCTGTTGCTTGCAACTTAATACCAACGGGGAACTCGGATGAGAACATCTTTTGTTACTCTTGTTAGTAACCGCTTTAAGTAAATTATCCTTAACTTGGTTTGGAAATGGAGGTGGTTCAACATGCTCCTCAATTGTCACAGATGACATTGGTTCAACCTGTTTAATAACTTTAGGAACAACAATAGATTGTTTAACAGGTTCAACATAAACTTCAAATCCACTTTTTGGAACACAGATATGATCAGCAAAACCTTTAGCTATTTCAATTATAACATAAGGATCAAGACCAAAAGTATCACTCAGATTTTTAAACAGAATAGAAGTAGAGAAATTCTCTACACATGAATATTCATAATCAAAATATGGCTCATTACCTTTATCAAGATTCCAGTGGCTAGTATTTTCAGAAATAGTCTCCAATAAATTCCATGCTTCTTCTTGAGTGTTATTAGTAAAACTTCCACCTGATGAATTATCTAGAATCTCCTTGTGCTTCGTAGGTAGTCTCACATAAAAGTTTATCAATATAAGTTTCCTTGTAAGATCATGACATGGATTCTTGCGAAGTAGTTCCTTTAACCTCCCCCAAGCTTGAGTAATACTCTCCTAGATGTGGCCAGAAATTGAATATATAGCAGCGGTTATCATAAGCTTCTTTAGGAGTAAAATATTTAAGAAAGAAAACCTTCCTCAAGATACTCCATTCATTCTGAACCTCTTCATCCAGAGACCTGTACCAATCACGAGCATTACCAGATAAAGACAAATACAATAGCTTCCTTTTTACCTGATCCTCTGAAATACCAGGTAGTCTGAATAAGCCACATATGTCCTCAATTATTTCCATGTGCTCGCGTGCCGACTTAGTTCCATCTCCTGTAAATGGATTTTCCATAACTCTTTTAACATGACCAATGGGAATTTTAAATCCCACTTCAGGCACCTCAGACACAGTAGTTTCAACCACCTTTGCAGTAGTGGCATAAGCACTTTCATATAGAGCAAGATGCAGCGAGGCACGATTCATAAATGCCATAGTAACAATGAGATAAACAGCTTTCAAGTTTCCTTACCAAACTTCTTACCAATAGCGCTACGCTCCCCGGCAACGGCGCCAGAAAAGTATCTTGATGGCTCCCAAGTGCAGGAGATCAATTGTAGTACCTTTCAATTAGAAAAGGTTGTCGAACCCACGAGGAGCTGAAGGTATTGGTTAGTAAGATTGATAAATAAAACAATAAAAGATGCAGGTGTTTTTGGTATTTTCAGTTGTATAATTGCAAGCAGATAACAGATAGTAGCAAGTGAAAGCTCTCAAAGAGAGAAAGCCCAATCCTCTTATGTGGCAAGAGGACAAACTCAAGTGATGTGTAACTTATATGTGGCAAACGTTCCCGAGGGCGGCATGGATGATGCTAGGCATAGAGATTTATTAAACAACACGTTGAATATCTTGTCAAGTTTTAATCCTCTTTGGACGGAGCCATAATTAGGTATAGCTAAATAAATAAACTACAACCCCTTATTATGGATCATGTGGCCAAGTAAATGACTGCACAAGAATTATTAAGACCTAAAGTCCCACCATAGCATTACACTCTAAGGTCCCCGATACTAATACCCTCATAATATAACTTCATGACTCGGTCTCAGGTTTACGTGTCCTCCCAAGTCTCCATCAATTCATTACACTACGGTGTTCTCCTATGAGCCCATATAGGTGAAGTGTTGTGCAGTCGACGTTCGCACAACACCATCATAGAATCACATAAAAGATAAACTCTTGACAAAATACCAACACGTGTCATATATAAATCAATGCCAATTCATTCTATGCCCTCAGGAACATACGGGAACTACTCACAACGTGCGAACATGATCATAATCAGTGGCATAAGTGGTACAACACAATCTGAAATTATAACTTCACCACCAAATAATGACAAGTACTCAATCACAAACATGAATAGTAGCACAAGACAAGTATCTAGGGTATAGCAACTCTCAAACTGCGAGGGGAACGGAGTGGATCACGGTGATGATGATGGTGATGGTGCTGGTCTTGATGGGGATGATGATGTAGAGGCCTCCTCCCACGCCAAGGAGGAGAGGTGATGACGATGACGATGATTTCCCCTTCTCCGGAGCTCCGGAGCAGCAGGATCTGACCCCCTCGGAAGGGATCAGGAGTTTCGCCGCCGCCGCCGCGACCTCGGATGGACTTGGAAAAATTAGGGCGTTACTTTTCGGGCAAGACGAAGGCGTTGCTAAAAAGCCCCAGGCGAGGAGGTGCCCGAGGCACCTTTTGGTGGGCCCCACGCGGCCAGGTACATGGGCCGCGTGGGCCACCCCCATTTGGCCCTCGTGGCTCTCCTCTCTTCGGTTTTCTTCCCTCTGCCTTTCTCCGATGAAAAACTGACGCAGTATTTTTCCTTTTATTATTTGAGGTCCTGTAGCTCCTGAAACATTAAAGACAAGAAAAAGGAGGTTTGCTGCCTCCCAGAAATTAAATACCAAAAATAGGGACTTTGTATGAAAGTCCCCAAAATCATCTAAAACATGTAGAAACAATCATATAATCATGCAAATAACATTCTAGTATGATACTAAAAGTTATATAAATGATGATATAAAATGCACGTATCAACTCCCCCAAGCTTAAACCTTTACTCGTTCTCGAGTAAGTAAGGACATAGATCATTACATGCATCAATGGACTTATGGTTGATAAATAAATACGGGCATTGTATCATCATCATATTCAATTGCAAGATAAGATTAATGATCTAAAACTCATACATATGAGGGCAACATAAGTAGAACTCTAGCAATCACCCCTTACTTTTGAAAGCAAATAACCATTGTATGTTGGACAATCGAATCATATTGTTTTTCACATGCTTTTGCTCTTCATGGCAAGCATTATAATCTTTTATACTTTGCTGAAATTCAAAGACAAGATAAACTCTCATTGGATAACAAGTTCAAAAGAAGACAAATGAAAAGACAGATAGATATAAAAATTGTTATCAATCTTGCTTGACTAGTAACTAGTGCAAACTTTAGTCATGGATATCTCAATCAAGTTCCCATGCTCTACACAACCCTTTTCTTACACTTTCCATGGCTAGCTGAAATTTCAGGTGCCTTCCTTTCATTCACATTCAAGAGCAAAAGTATTGAAATATCCATGATCATTAATTTGCTCAAAAGATACTAGGTTGTAACAAGAGTGTTTTATATCCTTTTCATTAAGTCTTCTCAACTTCTTATCCTACAAGACTATATCTTAACCTCAAACTATTAATTCACAAGTCTTTTTACTTCTTCTATATTGAGATAATTCTATAATTGTCCAACATACTCAAGTTAATTAATTTCAAGGCAAGATGTGATTGAAATTCTAAATATGCCACGCTCATTTGCATGAGTGTTACCCATCAATCTCCAAACAAGAGAATTATGGATGACACCATACTTTAATATTCATTGATAAACCATAGGATAGGGATACATGATAATGCTCCATGAGCTCACACACGCCTAAGAGATATTGATAACTAAACGATAGTAATCATCATGTCATATATGCATTGTCATGCGCTCAATATTTTGTCAATTGCCCAGCTGTAATTTGTTCACCCAGCATGTTAGTTATCTTTTATGGAGAGACACCACTAGTGAACTGTGGACCCCGGTCCATTCTTTTACACTGATAATACAACCAACTGCAAACATTGTTCCTTTTCATTCTCTGCAATTTACTACTGTTTTCCACACCATACGTTTAATCCTTTGTTTTCAGCAAGCCGGTGAGATTGACAACCTCACTGTTTCGTTGGGGCAAAGTAGTTTGATTGTGTTGTGTGCAGATTCCACGTTGGTGATCGAGTAACGCGCCACCAACAACCTTCAGAAGTGATTTCTTGCTCCTACTGGTTCGATTAAACCTTGGTTTCATACTGAGGGAAACTGCTGCTACACTGCTTCATACCTTCCTCTTGGGGTCTCCCAACGAACGTGTGATCCACGTCATCAAGCACTTTTTCTGGCGCCGTTGCCGGGGAGCAAGAGGATTTCTGCAAGGGGAGTTTCACGCTTCCAATCTCTTTACTTTGTTATTGTCTTGCTTAGTTTATTTTTATTTAGTCTTGTTTGCTTTATTTATCAAAAACACAAAAAAATTAGTTACTTTTATTTTCAAGTTGTTATCTTTCTGTTTTGTTTTAATTTTGCTAAAATGAGTACCCCTGAGAACACTAAGTTGTGTGATTTCACTAGCACGAACAACAATGATTTCATTAGTACACCTATTGCTCCACCTGCTTCTAACGCAGAATTCTATGAAATTAAACCTGCACTTTTAAATCTTGTTATGAAAGAGCAATTCTCTGGTGTTAGTACTGATGATGCTGCTGCTCACCTTAATAATTTTGTTGAACTTTGTGAGATGCAAAAGTATAAGGATGTAGATGGTGATATTATTAAACTGAAACTTTTTCCTTTCTCTTTGAGAGGACGTGCTAAAGAATGGTTGCTATCTTTGACTAGAAATAGTATTGATTCATGGACTAAATGCAAAATGCTTTCATAGGAAAATATTATCCTCCTGCTAAGATCATATCTTTGAGAAGTAGCATTATGAATTTCAAACAATTTGATAATGAGCATGTTGCTCAAGCTTGGGAGAGAATGAAATCATTGGTAAAGAATTGTCCCACCCATGGACTGACTGCTTGGATGATCATCCAAACCTTTTATGCAGGACTAAATTTTTCTTCAAGAAACCTATTGGATTCGGCCTCTGGAGGTACCTTTATGTCCATCACTTTGGGTGCTGCAACAAAGCTTCTTGATGATATGATGATAAATTATTCTGAATGGCACACCGAAAGAGCTCCACAAGGTAAGAAGGTAAATTCTGTTGAAGAAATCTCTTCCTTGAGTGATAAGATTGATACTATTATGTCTATGCTTACAAATGGAAAAATGCATGTTGATCCAAATAATGTTCCTTTAGCTTCTTTGGTTGCTCAAGAAGAGCATGTTGATGTGAACTTCATTAAAAATAATAACTTCAACAACAATGCTTATAGGAATAATTTTGGTAATAACAATTATAAGCCCTATCCTTTTAATAGTGGCAATGGTTATGTTAATTCTTATGGTAATTCCTACAACAATAATAAGAGTGTACCCTCTGATCTTGAAGTCATGCTTAAGGATTTTATTAGTACACAAACTGCTTTCAATAAATCTGTTGAGGAAAAGTTTGGGAAAATTGATGTTCTTGCCTCTAAAGTTGATAGTCTTGCTCTTGATGTTGATTTGTTAAAAATTAAAACTATGCCTCATGATGTTAAAGAGAGCAAAACTCTCAATGCTATACAAGTTAAAATTGATAATAATGTGAGGATGTTAGCTGATTTACATGCTAGGTGGGCAAGAGAGGATGAAATTGCTAAAAAGAATAGTATTGCTAGAGTTTATACTATTACTACTACTGAAAATGCTATAAACTCAAGTGTTAACAAACCTCCTACTATCAATGGTAAAGTAATTGGTGTTGGCAATGTCTCTACTTCTGTTGCAAAACGTTTAAAATTGCCTGAAAACACTGAAACTGTTCCTGATAAAAGTGCTGAAATTTTTCGAGATGGGAGACAATGGTCCCATTACTTTGATAATAATGATTTTGATTTTGATGGTTGCAATATTTCTGAAGTAATTAAGTTCTTGCAAAAGCTAGCTAGAAGTCCTAATGCTAGTGCTATAAACATGGCTTTTACTAAACATATTACTAATGCTCTCATGCAAGTTAGGGAAGAGAAATTAAAACATGAAGCTTCTATCCCTAGGAAGTTAGAAGATGGTTGGGAGCCCATCATTAAAATGAAGGTGAATGATTTTGATTGCAATGCTTTATGTGATCTTGGTGCTAGTATTTCTGTTATGCCTAAGAAACTCTATGATATGCTTGATTTAGCACCTTTGGAACACTGTTATTTGGATGTTCACCTTGCTGATAATACTATAAAGAAACCTTTGGGGAGAGTTGATGATGTTTTTATAATGGTTAACAATAACCTTGTCCCCGTTGATTTTGTTGTTTTGGATATTGAATGCAATGCTTCTTGTCCTATTGTTTTGGGAAGACCTTTTCTTAGAACTGTTGGTGCTATTATTGATATGAGAGAGGGGAATATTAAATATCAATTCCCACTCAAGAAAGGTATGGAACACTTCCCTAGAAAGAAGATGAAGTTACCTTTTGATTCTATTGTTAGAGCAAATTATTCTGTTGATGCTTCATCACTTGGAAACACTTGATTCTTACTTTCTGCGCCTAGCTGAAAGGCGTTAAAGAAAAGCGCTTATGGGAGACAACCCATTATTTTATTTCTGCAATTTTTCTTTTCTTTTTGAGTCAAGGAGTTGTTTACTTCTGTAACAATTCCTTTGTATCTTTATTTTATCGCATTGTTGTGCCAAGTATTGCCTCTAATAGGAAGATGATGCTAGATTTGGATTTCTGCGCAGGAACAGATTTCTGCTGTTCACCGTTTTATTCTGTAAAATCACAGAAAAATTATTTAAATCTGCAAATTTTTGTGCGTGATCCTCAGATATGTACGCATCTTTCGTTAGTTTAAAGTTTTTCGATCTGAGCAACGTAAGTGCCTCGAAAAAATTCGTCTTTACGGACTGTTCTGTTTAGACAGATTCTGTCTTTTATTTTTCGCATTCTCTCTACTAGTGTTGAGTGGAATTCTTTTTTAGGGTGAAGAGCTTCACATAACATCAGTGGCAGTAGTTAATGTTAAAAGTAACGGTCATGTTTGTGTCCTTATAGAACATGTGAGTTTTTGATTGTGCACTAACCCTCTAATGAGAATTACTTGAGTTTGGTGTGGCGGAAGTTTTCAAGGGTCAAGAGAGAAGGATGATATAATGTGATCAAGAAGAGTGAAGAGCTTAAGCTTGGGGATGCTCCCATGGATCACCCCAGCATATTTCAAGAAGACTCAAGCGTCTAAGCTTGGGGATGCCCAAGGCATCCCCTTCTTCATCAGCAACTTATCAGGTCATCTCTAGTGAAACTATATTTTAATTCTTTCACATCATATGTGCTTTACTTGGAGCGTCTGTGTGCTTTTATTTTCAGTATTTTATTTTTCTTATGGTCAACTTGATTGGACCCTAGCATTCTTGATTGGGAGAGAGACACGCTCCGCTTTTTCATATGAATACTCCTATTCTTCACTTATACTTGTTGAGTATTCTTATCTAGCTATTGCTATGCTTTTAGCTCCTGTTTTGCATGCATCTCTTATTCAGAGCTGTTAGTTCTTTTAAAGAAAGTACTCTCTTGCTTCACTTATAATTGTTTGGAGAGTTTATGTTGAAATAAATTGATTGGTGTTTGGTTGGAACAGAAAATGTTGCATGTGGTAGATGGTATAATGGAAAAAGCTTACATATTCTTGTAGATCACTGTATTGGATAATTTGATACTTGTCAATTGTTTTGAGTTATCAAGTAGTTCATGTTTAAGCTTTTGTATCATGTAGTTAAAACCTATTAATGAAGAACTACCGTAAAGCTCGTTGAAATTTGGTTTGCATGATTGGTATCTCTAAGGTCTAGATATTTTCTAGTAAAAGGGTTTGGTTAACAAGGAAGACAGTGTAGAGTCTTATAATGCTTGCAATATGTTTTCATATAAGTCTTGCTGTGTCGGTTGATATCCTGTGTTTGCTTCAAATAACCTTGCTAGCCTAAACTCTGTACTGAGAGGGAATGCTTCTCGTGCATCCAAAACCTTGAGCCAAAATCCATGCCATCTGTGTCCACCATAACTACCTATATGTGGTATTTCCTTGCCATTCCAAGTAAATTTTTCATGTGCTACCTTTAAACTATTCAAAATTATTACTCCTATTTTGTGTCAATGTTTACCAAGCTCATGAGGACGGGGTGGATGTCTTTATGTCAACTGTCAAACAGACTTTACCACCGGACTAGCGGCATATACATCCGCTTATCCATTAATTTTGCAAAAAGAGCTGGCAAATGGGGTGCCCAGTCCCAATTAATTACAACTTTAACCGCTTAATTCTCTTCACATTTTTGCCCTGATTTATCAGTCAAGCAATGACAAACAGTGAAATATCTGCATGTGTAAACAAAAGAGAAGAGGGATGATCTGCCTTGCTGGTAGAAATAACGTCCTTCATGGGAGCCGCTCTTAAAAGTCTGGTTGGCAGGGGTCATATTGTACTTTCCATTTTCTGATTCGTTGACAATTAACAAACACCTCCAAAACTTATTTTTACTCTCTATATGATTTCAAAAACTTAAAAAGCTCTAGCACATGATTTAATCCCTGCTTCCCTCTGCGAAGGGCCTTTCTTTTACTTTTATGTTGAGTCAGTTTTCCTACTTCTTTCTATCTTAGAAGCAAACACTAGTGTCAACTTTGGTGCAACAATTTTTATATGCTTGTATATTGCACTTATTATATTGCTTTGTGTTGACAAATATCCATGAGATATATATGTTGAAAGTTGAAAGCAATTGCTGAAGCTTAAATCTTCCTTTGTGTTGGTTAAATACCTTTTACTTAGAATCTATTGCTTTATGAGTTAACTCTTATGCAAAACTCTTTGATGCTTGTCTCGAAAGTACTATTCATGAAAAGTTTTTGCTTATATGATTCAGTTGTTTGCTCATTATCTACTTGCTAGCAAACTATAGACCATTGACCTGGATCACTTCATTCATAACATGTGCTTTACAATACTATTTGATCAAGATTATGATTGTAGCATGTCACCTCAGAAATTATTTTGTTTTTATCGTTTTACCTACTCGAGGACGAGTAGAACTAAGCTTGGGGATGCTTGATACGTCTCAAACGTATCTATAATTTCTGATGTTCCATGTTGATATTATACCAATTGTTACATGTTTTATATACACTTCATAGCATTTTTATGCATTTTCTGGGACTAACCTATTAACAAGATGCCACAGTGCCAGTTCCTGTTTTCTGCTGTTTTTGTATTCCAGAAAAGCTAGTCTGGAAATATTCTCGGAATTGGACGAAACTTGGACAGAACCTCCTATTTTTCCAACACGTACACGGAGTCCAAAGGAGAGACGGAGGGGAGCCACGAGGCAGCCACACCATGGGGCGCGCGGCCCCCCTGCCGCGCCGTGGGGTGGTGTGGGCCCACGGGTCTCCAGCCGCCGCCCTTTCGCCTATTTATTCTCTCACGGAAAACCCTAAATACCCGAGCCATTATCCACGAAAAGTTCCAGAGACGCCGCCGCCGTCAACCCTAGCTCGGGAGGGTTCAGAAGCTCTTCCCGGCACCCTGCCGGAGAGGGGAATCATCACCGGAGGGCTCTACATCACCATGCCTGCCTCCGGAGTGATGCGTGAGTAGTTCATCCTTGGACTACGGGTCCATGGCAGTAGCTAGATGGTTGTCTCTCCACTTTATGCTATCATGTTTAGATCTTGTGAGCTGCCTATCATGATCAAGATCATCTTATTGTAATGCTACATGTTGTGTTTGCTGGGATCCGATGAATATTGAATACTATGTCAAGTTGATTATCAATCTATCTTATATGTTATTTATGATCTTGCATGCTTTCCGTTACTAGTAGATGCTTTGGCCAAGTAGATGCTTGTAACTCCAAGAGTGAGTATTTATGCTAGATAGTGGGTTCATGCCTCCGGTAATCTGGGAGAGTGACAATAACTTCTAAGATTGTGGATGTGCTGTTGCCACTAGGGATAAAATAACCGATGCTTAGCTTAAGGGTGCGCCGTTAGGTCTAATGCATTTGTTTACATTACGCACATTACTTAATGCAATTATCCGTTGCTTGCAACTTAATACCAACGGGGAACTCGGATGACAACCTGGCGGTGGATTATTAGTCATAGACGCTGTTGGATAACGGTCTATGTATTTTGTCGTAATGCCCACATGAATATCATAGTAATCATCATGTCATATATATGCATTGTCATGCGCTCAATATTTTGTCAATTGCCCAGCTGTAATTTGTTCACCCAGCATGTTAGTTATCTTTTATGGAGAGACACCACTAGTGAACTGTGGACCCCGGTCCATTCTTTTACACTGATAATACAACCAACTGCAAACATTGTTCCTTTTCATTCTCTGCAATTTACTACTGTTTTCCACACCATACGTTTAATCCTTTGTTTTCAGCAAGCCGGTGAGATTGACAACCTCACTGTTTCGTTGGGGCAAAGTAGTTTGATTGTGTTGTGTGCAGATTCCACGTTGGTGATCAGTCGCGCCACCAACAACCTTCAGAAGTGATTTCTTGCTCCTACTGGTTCGATTAAACCTTGGTTTCATACTGAGGGAAACTGCTGCTACACTGCTTCATACCTTCCTCTTGGGGTCTCCCAACGAACGTGCGATCCACGCCATCACGGGCCGACGACGTCCGGGATGTCCACGTAGTGCCACCGGGCGACGTATCCAAGCTCGTCGCCCTCCAGCCCGGCGTCATCCTGCAGGGCCCCGACCGCTTGGCCGAGATCGTCTAGGCCATCAAGAACTTTGGCATGGAGCCCGGTGACCCCATGTTCATCCACATGTTTGCCATCCTTTCCAAGATGAAGACCCCCACACTGGAGAGGAAGATTGCACTCTACCAGATCCTCGATTTCGACAAGGACAATGTTAGCTCAATCATGCGGCGGTACCCTGCCTCGATGGCGGTTTCCGAGGAGAAGATAACGAAAAACGTTGGATTCTTGGTCGGGAAGGCGGGGTTGAGCCTGGAAGAAATCGTGAGCTATCTCAACATCCTTTTTTTAGTAACATGGCAGTCGTTCTGCCTTCCGATTAGATAGAAACGAGTGTTATGTACAGAATTTCATGCTAGGGAAGAATCCCTTTACAGACAAAACAAAAACTATGAGTCTCCCGGATCCTGTGTGTGGGCGAAAGCCCACATCGCCATCTCGACGGAGCTTGGAGAGCCTTTCCAGGAGGTGTGCGGTGTTCGCCCTACTGAGGAAGGAAGAGAAGCCAGAGGCGAATCATCGGCTGCCCGCGGTGCTCGTGACCACCGTGATACGTCTCCAACGTATCCATAATTTCTGCTGTTCCATGCTTATATTATACCATTTGCTACATGTTTTATATACACTTCATATCACTTTTATGCATTTTCTGGAACTAACCTATTAACAAGATGCCACAGTGCCAGTCCCTGTTTTCTGCTGTTTTTGGTTTCAGAAAAGTACTTCTGCGAATATTCTCGGAATTGCACGAAACAAAAGGCCACGTCCTTATTTTTCCAGCGCCGTCACGGAGTCCGAAGGAGAGACGAAGGAGGGCGCCAAGGTGGCCAAACCACACCCACGCGCGGGTGGGCCCCCTGCCGCGCCACCAGGTGGTGTGGGCCCCTCGAGCCTCCACCGACGTTGCCCCTTCGCCTATATATTGCCTCAGACGCGAAAACCCTAAAATACCAAGTCATATTTCCAGAAGAGTTCCGCAGCGCCACCGCCATCGACGACTAGTTTCGGGGGACAGAATCTCTGTTCCGGCACGCCGCCGGGACGGGGAATTGCCCCCGGAGTCATCTCCATCGACACCACCGCCATCTTCATCGCAGCTGCTGACTCCCATGATGAGGAGGGAGTAGTTCTCCCCCGAGGCTGAGGGCTCTACCGGTAGCTATGTGGTTCATCTCTCTCTCCCATGGTGTGATCTTTATGTGATCATGAGCTTTGTAATCTAGTTGAATAAGTAGATGTTACTCTTTATCTATTATGCACTCTATAGGTTACTTTAATATGAACTCCGGTACTCTCCACGGTGTAAAGGTGACAGTGTGTGCACCGTGTGTGATTCCTTTATGACGTTGTGGCGCTTGTTTACTCCGGCTTGAGGTGTGCTTTTGTAGCCCTACACAATGAATGGTGTTTGTTATCCAACAAGAGAGTGTTTAAGAGTAGCTTTTACTTATTCAGTTATGAGATCATTGTTGAGAGTGTCCACTAGTGAAAGTATGATCCCTAGGCCTTGTTTCTAAGCATTGAAACACCGTTTACATCAAGTTCTGCTACATGTTTGCTTGCTGCCATCTTTATTTCAGATTGCAGTTACTACTTATAATCATCCATATTACTTGTATTTCACTATCTCTTCGCCGAACTAGTGCACCTATACATCTGACAAGTGTATTGGGTGTGTTGGGGACACAAGAGACTTCTTGTATCTTAATTGCAGGGTTGCTTGAGAGGGATATCTTTGACCTCTACCTCCCTGAGTTCGATAAACCTTGGGTGATTCACTTAAGGGAAACTTGCTGCTGTTCTACAAACCTCTGCTCTTGGAGGCCCAACACTGTCTACAAGAATAGAAGCACACGTAGACATCAAGCTATTTTCTGGCGCCGTTGCCGGGGAGGTAAGGTAAAAGGTATTCACATCCTCTGGCTACTAAGCTATTTTCTAGTATTGTTGCTAGTGTGTGAGTGCTCGAAGTATTTCCTTTAGATTCTGCAATTATTTCTTTTTGTTTCTTGTTTTTATTTTCACTAGTTAGGCTTAATGGAAAACAACAAAAAAATTAGAGATCTCTATGAACTTTATATTGAATTAGGACATGATGCTTTTGAAGAGAAAATTAAAAAACCTATGGAATTGTTGCATGATGGTAGCAATGTTATTACTATATTCTTTGAACACCATTATTGCTAATGCTATGCAAAGTCTAAGCTTGGGGAAGCTGGTTTTGATGAATATGATATTTTTAGTCCCCCAAGTTTTGAGGAGAAAATTTTCTTTGATGATACTTTGCCTCCAATTTATGATGATTATAATGATAGTGGTATTTTGGTGCCACCTACTATGGAGGATAAAGTTTATTATGATTATACTATGCCTGCAATTTATGATGATTACAATGATGGTTGTGATAGTTTTACTCCACTATTACTAATATAATTATTATGCTTATGTGGAGAGTAATGATACTTTTGTGCATGTGGATCATGATAAGAATGCTTTATGTGATAGCTATATTGTTGAGTTTTTCATGATGCACTGAAAATTATTTTGAGAGAGGAAAGTATGGTTATAGAAATCTTCATGTTACTAAAACTCTCTTTATGATGAAGTTTTGAGCTTTCTCTTGATTTGCTTTTATTTGCTGGGTACTTTAAGACCTACTGGTCCTTATGAGAGAGGGAGACACGATTTCATATATCACAATAATATTAAGTCTTCTCTCTTTATGTTGAAATTTTTGAAGTTACACTTGTTTTGCCTTTCTATGCTAGTCACTTTGTTCTTCATTGACTTGTTTTCTTACAAGACTCCTATGCATAGAAAGAGTGTTAGATTTAAACATGTTTTATATATGCTTCTTGATGCTCTCTTTTATGTTTCAACTCTCATCTTTATGTGGGCATCATAAAAATCACTATGCCTAGCTAAAAGGCTTTAAAGAAAAGCGCTTATGGGAGACAACCCATCGTTTTTATTTGCTGTTATTTTTTTTTCTTTGAGTCAAGGAGTTTTGTCACTTCTGTAGCAACTCCTTTGTATCTTTATTTTATCGCATTGTTGTGCCAAGTAAAGTTCTTATTGAAAGTTGATGCAAGATTTGGATTTCTGCGCAGTAACAGATTTTTGCTGTCACGAATTTGAGCTTTCTCCCTGTAGAAAATTCTACGAAAAATCACGCATCTTCCTGAGATATGTACGCAACTTTCATTATTTTAGGCCAGATCCATCTGAGCAACTTAAGTGCCTCGAAAAAATTCGTCATTCCAGACTGTTCTGTTTTTGACAGATTCTGCCTTTTGTTTTGCATTCGCTCTTTTACTGTGTTTGTGTGGATTTCTTTGCTCCACAAAGCATTGGTGGCTGTAGCTAATGTCCAGAAGCTTTGGGATTGATTGTATCATTACAGAATATGAGAATTTTTGATTATGCACTAACCCTCTAATGAGAACTGTCTTGAGTTTGGTGTGAAGGAAGTTTTCAAGGATCAAGCGAGAAGGGTGATATTATGTGATCAAGAAGAGTGAAAAGCCTAAGCTTGGGGATGCCCCCGTGGTTCATCCCAACCATATTCAGAGAGACTCAAGCGTCTAAGCTTGGGGATGCCCAAGGCATCCCCTTCTTCATCAACAAACTTATCAGGTCATCTCTAGTGAAACTATATTTTAATTCTTTCACATCTTATGCGCTTTACTTGGAGCGTCTGTGTGCTTTTATTTTGTTTTTGTTTGAATAAATTCGGATCCTAGCAATCCTTGTGTGGGAGAGAGACACGCTCCGCTTTTTCATGTGAATACTCATGTTCTTCACTTATATTTGTTGAGTATTCTTAACTAGCTACTGCAGTGCTTTTAGCTCCTGTTTTTCATGCATCTCTTCGAGCTGTTAGCACTTGTTTATAAATACTCTCTTGCTGCATTATATTATCATTTGGAGAGTTTATGTTTAAATAAATTTATTGGTGTTTGTTTGGAAGAAAGAAAATGCTACATGTAGTAGTTGGTATTGGAAAAGACATATGCATTCTTGTAGATCATTGTCTTGTTTCGATTTGATACTTTGCAATTGTTTTGAGCTCTCAAGTAGATCATGTTTAAGCTCTTGCATCATGTAGTTAAAGCCTAGTAGTGGAGAACTACCGTAGAGCTTGTTGAGACTTGGGATGCATATTTGTTCTCTCTAAGGTCTAGATATTTTCTGGTAAAATGTTTGAGCAACAAGGAAGACAGTGTAGAGTCTTATAATACTTGCAATATGTTTTTATGTGATTCTTGCTGTACCGGTTTATACTTGTGTTTGCTTCAAACAACCTTGCTAGCCTAAACTCTGTACTGAGAGGGAATGCTTCTCGTGCATCCAAAACTTGAGCCAAAACCCATGCCATTTGTGTCCACCATACCTACCTACTATGTGGTATTTCCTGCCATTCCAAGTAAATATTTCATGTGCTACCTTTAAACTATTCAAAACTTTATTACTCCTTATTTGTGTCAATGTTTTATAGCTCATGAGGAAGTATGTGGTGTTTTATCTTTCAATCTTGTCATTTACTTCTGACAGACTTTCACCAATGGACTAGTGGCATATACATCCGCTTATCCAATAATTTGCAAAAAGAGCTGGCAACGGGGTGCCCAGCCCCAATTAATTACAACTTTCATTAATAATTCTCTTCACATGTTTTGCCCTGATTTATCAGTAAGCAACTTAATTTTGCAAATAGACACTCCTCCATGGTATGTGAATGTTGGAAGGCACCCGAGGATTCGGTTAGCCATGGCTTGTGTAAGCAAAAGGTTGGGAGGAGTGTCATCTATAAAGAAACTAAAATACATGTGTAAACAAAAGAGAAGAGGGATGATCTACCTTGCTGGTAGAGATAACGTCCTTCATGGGAGCCGCTCTTGAAAGTCTGGTTGACAAGGGGGTTAGAGTGCCCACTACCATTCGTTGACAACAACAAACACCTCTCAAATACTTATTTTGTGCTCTCTATATGCTTTCGAAAACTTAAAAAGCTCTAGCACATGATTTAATCCCTGCTTCCCTCTGCGAAGGGCCTATCTTTTACTTTATGTTGAGTCAGTTTACCTACTCCTTTCTATCTTAGAAGCAAACACTTGTGTCAACTTTGTGTGCATTGATTCTTACATGTTTACTTATTGCACTTGTTATATTGCTTTATGTTGACAACTATCCATGAGATATACATGTTACAAGTTGAAAGCAAATGCTGAAACTTAATCATCCTTTGTGTTGCTTCAATGCCTTTTACTTTGAATCTATTGCTTTATGAGTTACCTCTTATGCAAAACTTTTTGATGCTTGTCTTGAAAGTACTATTCATGAAAAGTTTTTGCTTATATGATTCATTGTTTACTCTTTATCTATTTGTTAGCAAACTATAGATCATTGCTTTGAGTCACTTCATTCATGACATGAGCCTTGCAATATATTGATCAAGATTGTGTGAAAGCATGTCTCCTCAGAAATTATTTGTTGTTATCGTTTTACCTACTCGAGGACGAGTAGAACTAAGCTTGGGGATGCTTGATACGTCTCCAACGTATCCATAATTTCTGATGTTCCATGCTTATATTATACCATTTGCTACATGTTTTATATACACTTCATATCACTTTTATGCATTTTCTGGGACTAACCTATTAACAAGATGCCACAGTGCCAGTTCCCTGTTTTCTGCTGTTTTTGGTTTCAGAAAAGTACTTCTGCGAATATTCTCGGAATTGCACGAAACAAAAGGCCACGTCCTATTTTTCCAGCACCGTCACGGAGTCCGAAGGAGAGACGAAGGAGGGCGCCGAGGTGGCCAAACCACACCCAGGCGCGGGTGGGCCCCCTGCCGCGCCACCAGGTGGTGTGGGCCCCTCGAGCCTCCACCGACGTTGCCCCTTCGCCTATATATTGCCTCAGACGCGAAAACCCTAAAATACCAAGTCATATTTCCAGAAGAGTTCCGCAGCGCCGCCGCCATCGACGACAAGTTTCGGGGGACAGAATCTCTGTTCCGGCACGCCGCCGGGACGGGGAATTGCCCCCGGAGTCATCTCCATCGACACCACCGCCATCTTCATCGCCGCTGCTGACTCCCATGATGAGGAGGGGTAGTTCTCCCCGAGGCTGAGGGCTCTACCGGTAGCTATGTGGTTCATCTCTCTCTCCCATGGTGTGATCTTTATGTGATCATGAGCTTTGTAATCTAGTTGAATAAGTAGATGTTACTCTTTATCTATTATGCACTCTATAGGTTACTTTAATATGAACTCCGGTACTCTCCACGGTGTAAAGGTGACAGTGTGTGCACCGTGTGTGATTCCTTTATGACGTTGTGGCGCTTGTTTACTCCGGCTTGAGGTGTGATTTTGTAGCCCTACACAATGAATGGTGTTTGTTATCCAACAAGAGAGTGTTTAAGAGTAGCTTTTACTTATTCAGTTATGAGATCATTGTTGAGAGTGTCCACTAGTGAAAGTATGATCCCTAGGCCTTGTTTCTAAGCATTGAAACACCGTTTACATCAAGTTCTGCTACATGTTTGTGCTGCCATCTTTATTTCAGATTGCAGTTACTACTTATAATCATCCATATTACTTGTATTTCACTATCTCTTCGCCGAACTAGTGCACCTATACATCTGACAAGTGTATTGGTGTGTTGGGGACACAAGAGACTTCTTGTATCTTAATTGCAGGGTTGCTTGAGAGGGATATCTTTGACCTCTACCTCCCTGAGTTCGATAAACCTTGGGTGATTCACTTAAGGGAAACTTGCTGCTGTTCTACAAACCTCTGCTCTTGGAGGCCCAACACTGTCTACAAGAATAGAAGCACACGTAGACATCACACCGCGAAACGGTTCTTGTTGGTGTATGTGCAGCCGCACCAGATCGAGATCCCTGATGTTGTCCTGGCTTCGGTGTGTTGCCGGGGAAGACGAGCGTTGATGTCATCGGCCAATGTTAGTCTTGGTAGGATTTGCTTAGACAGTTTTGTGAAGATGTGTTGCTTGGCCAATGTTTTGTTCTTGGTAGGATTTGCTTGGGCAGTTTTGTGAAGATTGTGCTGCTCTGACAATGAGACTGCCAATGAGTATGGTTATGCAATGTCAGTTTGAGCTACTGCAGCGTTCTTATAAATTGCCACCAATCAAGAAATTGTGGATCTGTTTCTGGTAGAGTGAGGTCCAATTGAAGTGTATGGGAAGCTAACTCGTCACATATGAACCAATGATGATTGGAAGTTCAATTTCAGTGATCGGAATGTGCAACACCAATTGAAAAAACAAAAATTTGAGTGCAATCAGTCCATAGTGTTTTACTCTTCTTTTTTGTGCCATAGTTGCACAAAGCTCTTTTTTTTTCCTTGGTTGAGTTTGATCTGGGGTGCCCAATGTGGAACATGTAGACGGAATCGGCAATCCCATCTTTTCAGCCTGGCAAGGGCAGACCATTTGAAAGAACATGATGATTCGTGTCTCTCTCTTTTCTACTGTTATACTATACTACAAATGGTATCTGACAAATGCATTACTGAGTAGATAAAACATAAGAGGTGCATGGCCATTCCTTTCTTATGCGCTCAAACAAATGTTATTGAAGAAATCAAAGAAAGCGGTGCAACATTTCCCCTTTTTAACCTATTTCAGTCAAGGAGGAAGAACCAAGATCTTAGAATGCTCTGCATCACACGCCTGCCCGGAACTGCAATAGTTGGTGCCTCCTTCTATTGTGAATGCTTTATGCCATTGGTGCCTTCTTCTATTCTGAATATTAATTAAGTAATTATGCCATCTTTTTCAGAACTTGGCAGGGCCTATACCTGAAATCAAAGTGAACCTGGTACGTGTGTGTTTCATAAGAATAGAATAGACAAACCAGATACAAGAATTGGCAGTAAATTCACACCAGTGACACCCTTTTTTCCCCAAGCCGGCACCAATACTACACACCAGTGTTAGGCGTTAGGGAGTTTGGTACATGTCGAATTCTTCCAACCGGGCACTTTTGGTTTAAAGACCGTGCTGCTAGCCTCTGCTATTGGTCAGATCAACCATTGTCAGTTAACAGAACACCTTTTGAACTTCTCGTGAGTCATGACACACTTTATATACGTGAGGATGCAGATATGTTGTATGGTAGTTCAGGGACCGATCTGAACCATTCTTGCAAGTTCATACTCTATTGCTAATAACTGAACATTTGCGCCGGCCGAAGCAAGGATTTTAAGTGAGATTCAACCAAATGGGCAGCCAAATAAGGACCGCGATGCAACAGACATGTTGCATCGGATACATCTTGTAGATTGGAAAAGGCACGGTGGCTCGCATAAAAGGATAGGACAACCAATTAGGTGCAAATGTGTGTGGTGCAAACAAAACCGACAATTGCAAAAGCAAAATGAGGAAAGCTCCTGAGATAGTCGACTCTTATGGATCTTAAGAGCTTGCTTCGAGAGAGAGGTAGGCGGTGCGGATCATAGGTGACGGATTAGCCTCTTTCCAACTGTGTGGCTGGCTCATGCCCACCTTAATGAAGTCAATTAATTTGGAACGGAGGGAGTACTTGCCGTTCGGTGTCCCCTTCCACCAACACGGTTTTGACCTCAGTTTCAGTTGACTTGGATCATTCTTATCATACTCCACAGTGTATTTAGCTTTGCTGATTCCTCCATTGCCACGTCACAAATCAGCTTGCGCCTATATGCGGGTATGCCATTATATTAATCAGCTTGCGCCTAACCATGGCGAGAACCGGGGAGAGCTAGACATGAGATCCCGGTAGGCCGTTCCCCGAGCAAAGCCACATGGTGGTACCGCCGCTGAGCTGATGGGGATCGGCTCCAAGACGAAGGGAATGGGTGGATCATATTCACAGAGCTATTCATATGTCCTGGCCTGGTTGAAATCAAGTATCTTGCACGAGCAAATGGAATAAACGATACCTGATCAGAAGTTCTACAGTATTGACACTCACACTCACGTGTCACTGACTGTTAGGCAGCAAAGTCCAGCGAATGCCAACGAGCAATGATGCTCCCCTGAACATGGATGGATTACGGATAAGGAGGAAATCTTGTATATTTGTGCGTAGCTGCATGTGAAAGCTCGCTAGTGACACCCTGATCACGATTCCAACATCCAGGCAGCACAGGACTGGGAATCAGTGTGTCTGGATCAACGAGAGATGGGGGAACAGGCCGGTGGTTAGATAAAGAAGGTGCCAATAGATCGATGCCTACATAAACAACGAGACACGCAGAGGCAGGTAAGACAATGATCCGAGAGCTAATTGGTTGCCCATCTGTACACCGCTACTACTTCACATGCACCTGTCAGCGGTATGTTCAAAAAAATAGAACAAAAAGAAAACTTTTCAAAAAAATCCGAAAAAATCATGCACGTACCTGACGATGTCACGCACGACCGTGTCAAATTTCGCACCCAAACGACATCATATGCGCCCTGTGCAAAAATGACAAAATTCTGACAGAAAATTCAAAATTTTGGATCTCATTTTCTGTCAGAATTTTGTCATTTTTTCACAGGGCGCATACGATGTCGTTTCGGTGCAAAATTTGACACGGTCGTGCGTGACATCGTTAGGTACGTGCATGAATTTTTTCGGATTTTTTTGAAAAGTTTTCAATTTGTTCTATTTTTTTCAACATACCGGGAGCATGTGCTCCCGGGAGCCAAATTGAATTTCCGCAGTGTTATACTACTATATATGAAAGTACGTCGGATTCACCCTCAAATCTGGCATCCACGTCGCCCTTTTTTCGCTCACCGTCCGATCGCGCCGACGGACGGTCCAGATCGCTTACGAAGCCGCGCAACACTGTAGCTACACTGTAGCTCGGGACTTTCTACCAATCAGAGCTCGCGCACGTTTTTTGGCGCAGCCAAGTTTGCAAAGACAAACTCGCAAAGCGAGAAATTGCCCCGCAGTCCAAATTTTACCGCTGCGAAGGACCTACTTACAATTCGACAAAACAACACGGGCTTTTCTGCAAAATCATCAGCAGAATCCCCCTCCCTCTCTTCTCTCTCCCGCGACGCCGGAATCGCCGTCGCCGCCGCCGCGTGCCCCCGCCGCTCTGCCCCTCCCCGTTCAGATCGGAGCACACGCCGTGCTCCGCCGTCGCCGCCTCTCCCTCCTCGCCCACTCTCGCCTGCCGGGACGCCGCGAGCTCGCCGCAATCGACGCCGTTGCACTCGCAGGCCGCCGCTGCGTCCGCCCACCGCCGACGACGCTCCGTCGACCCAAAAGCGGCGGCGCCGCCACGTACGCGCACCCCGCGTCGAGCCGCGTCCGTCGCGCTCACTCGCGCGTCCCAGATCGCGCGGGTGCGCCGCCGACGAGGTCGACGCCGCCGCGGCGGAGCCCGCCCGTAGGTGACGTCACCGTGACGTTCCAGCGGGCCTGGTCTGGGCTGCTTCCTGGGCTCGACCGCTTTCTGTCCACCTGGCTCAGCTTTTTTTTTCTATCTGTTTTGTTTTCCAGAAAATGATAAATTTCTGGCAGGTGGGCCCCACCTAATTTACACAAATTGCAGAAAACGAAAAATGCTACAAATTCAAAAATTCAAATCGTTGTACCAGAAAAATATGAACAATAACTCAAAATAACCACAAAAATAAATGCTAACCAATTATTACAAACCACAAACATATTTAAACAGTTTAATTCAGCAGAAAAAATGGTTTAAACATTTCAATTCGGCAATTTTTTTTGAAAAAAACAAACGCGCTCACTCCAACTATATGAACAATTGTATGGACTTGAATCTAAAAAAAAATCCAACTATGGAATTCGATTGATTAAATATGCAGTTCCACTCATTATGGACTTAAATTAAAAATTAACAAAAAAAAACATTTTCAAACATTCCAATTTGCTTAAAAATTGGAAATATTCTAAACTATATGAACAAAACGTTCCAATTTGGTCAAAATTTGGGAAAAATACAAATGCATTTCCTCCAATTATACTTACAATTATATGGAGTTCAATTTTTCAAAAAAAAACTAATTATGGAATTCAGTTGAATAAATGTGCTTTCGCACTCATTATAGACTTAAATTACAAATTAATAACAAAACAAAAACTTTTTACACATTCAAATTTGCTTAAAAATTAGAGACACTCTAAAATATATCAACATGCCCATAAAAAATAAATGCCAACTACTTACAGAAAAAACAAATATATTTAAACATTTCAAAATGCCAAATATTTGGAAAAAAATCCAAATGCACAGCCTCTAATTATGTAAAGTTGAATTTACTAAATGCTCATACAATGCATCTCCTCTAATAATGAACTTAAATTTAACATTTCAATTTAGTAACCATTTTGCTATAATCTAAATGAACTTCCTCTAAATATAAAATTCAATTCAATAAATGTGCATTTCCACTCATTACAAACTCAAATTAAATGTTAATGAAATATACAAACATATTTGAACATTTCCAAATTGTTAGAAAAAATGAGATACTCCAAAATATATCAACATGCTTAGAAAAATAAACGCCAACTACTTATGGCAAAATACAAGCATAATTTATGCCCAAAAAAAAACATGTTTGAATATTTCGAACTGGTGACCATTTGGAGATAAACCAAATGCACTTCCTCCAATTATGTGGAGTTGAACTTAATAAATGCTCACACAATACATTTCCTCTAATTATGGACTTAAATTGAACATTTCAATTTGGCAAATATTTCAAGCTAATTTAAATTAACTTCCTCTAGATATGAAATTCATATGCAGTTCATCTAATTCAATATTAACTTTAATAAATGCTCATCTAATGTATATCCTCAGACTACGGAGCTACATTAAATATGCCAACATACAAACATAATCCAACATTCAAATTTGCTAAGAATTTGGAGTTACCCTAGACGACAATTTCAAGATACTCCACGCGACAAATTCCGGCGAATTTCAACATTTCAAATCCCAGCGGGTGATATGTTCGAATATTTCAAATTGATGAATATCTAAAGAAAATCCCAATGCACTCCTCACAAAATAAATCCTGAATATTTGTACCATATAATCAAATTTCAAATTTGCATATTTCCAAATTTTTAAATATCTTCGAAACCTACTCATTTTACAAACATAAAAAAATCTGAATCTGAAAAACACCCCAACTTGAACAATTTTCCAACTCTAAACAATTTTTAAACACAGACTTTTCCGAATTTCACTACTTTTCAAACCTACACAATTTTAAAATATGCACATTACCAAATTAAAATTTTATTTACTACACAGGCGCGGCATTGCCGCGCTAATTTCCCTAGTATGTCACCATAAGATGAGATCGATGCTTCGGTGTTTTTGGATCGGTGTAGGTAAGCGGAGATGAACAGAGCAAGTTGGGACTCTGAACGACGATGGATCATTCACCGTTCAGTGACCTGCAACAAATAACCACCTCCTGGTCATACCTGGTTTTGCGCGAGAAACAAAGAGCCACTTCTTTTGCAGCTTCCAGGCAGATTCGGGGTCCCGAGGAGCTGAAACTCAAAAGAAGTCTCCGGCTCCTCCGCAGCTTCTCCCTACCGCGCTTCTCCTTTGTAGTGTAAATTTTGCTACGGGGAGAAACCAATCGGGAGCAGTTTCCCGCAGATTCCCGAGCTTCTCCTCACCCTCACAAACCGTTTTCAAAAAACAGACATGTGATGGCCCTTCACATAGTTACCCCACAACGGCGCCAGAAAACAGTTGCTAGCTCCTTCGTGTGATTACCTGCGTGAAAAGTAAATGGGTTAGGTTGAGACTCCAAGTGCAGAGTGTAAGTAGTAGTGGAAGACAGTTTTCCCCACGAGGGGTGACTCGAGGGTTTAATATCGAACTCTCGGGGAACCAGTATTTCAGGTGTTATCTCCTTATCCTTCTCTTGAGAACCTGCAACAAAATAAATTGTTTTGTGCCCTCAACCTCACCAAGTGGTTGTCAAGCACAAGGTGTGAGAATGATAATAAAATAAATATGCAAACAGTAGTAAATATGCAATGATGGTAAAATAAATATGCAAGGATGATGGTAGTAATGATAAATGATATTGTTGGGTTTTTTATGATGAATGCAAGATGTAAAAGTGTTTTTGTATTTTCGGATTTAATAATGGCAGCAAACAAAAGTGATGATAAAAGTGTTGGAAAGGTGTTTCTTATGATTAAAAATGGACCGGGGTTCATGGTTTCACAAATGCACTCTCTCTTGATAACGTGGTAGACAATGGAACACTAAAATTAACATGTAAGATGGCAAGACATGGTTTGACAAGTTATTAATAATATGGGCATCACGTCCTAACATAGAGATCTCAAGTATAAGTTGTTCTCTCTCTTATGCTCCACCAAGATGCGAACTAAATCATAACACCTTAGTAATTAAGATAAATCAGAGCATAGCAATAAGTTCAATGACATGAAGTTAAAATAAGAACATGCTAGATCTAGTCATGGAGGTAGTGGCAAAGGTCACATCCACTCTCCGGTATCATGGTATTTTTGTTTATCCCTAGTGAGGCAACAAAGTAAGGTAGAAAACCCAAGTGGATCGCAGAACTTTCTCTCACGTTCACTGCACTAGCCACCCCCCGTTACTCCAACTAATGCACACGTTCCCCCTCACATGCTCTCATAAACATGCTTGATCATGACAAATAAATAAGAACGGGTACATAATATGCATCTACTTTCATAACTGAAACAAAACCATTGCAATCTCAAAACATGTATTAACTCATAATAAAGATCCACCACAAAGGAATTACATAGATGACCGTAATCATG
Source organism: Poa pratensis (assembly GCA_947311845.1). Lineage (NCBI taxonomy): Eukaryota > Viridiplantae > Streptophyta > Magnoliopsida > Poales > Poaceae > Poa > Poa pratensis. Next base: position 24,868,875 of record CAMZMU010000038.1, read on the forward strand.
TTCAGCAGCTCATACGGTACTAATTAGTGAAGCTCATAGAGAGGAGAGATACATAAGTTACTTCCACAAACCCATAGTCCAGGGTGGACTACTCCCTCTTCATCATGGTGTCGGTGGAGATGTTGTTGGAGGGGAAGGAGACCACACCGGCAGCGCCCCGCCGGAGTTTTCCCCCTCCAATCTTCAGCTCTAGGTCTCTGTTTCGTGGTTTCTGTGTTTCGGCGGCGCTCTCTTTCGCGAAAGCCCTGGGGGGTCTATATATAGTCGTTTTTAGGTCAAAACGAAGCTTCAGGAAGAAAGATCGACGGCAGCGGAGGCCCGAGGGCCAGGATGGGGGACCCCACGCGGTCAGGGAATCTGGCCGCGTGGGCCCACCCCTTTCTGCCTTCTGGTCTCCGTTTCTTCGATTCCTTTGCGCCTACGTTTCGTTCCTTCCAAAAAAGTGATCCCCGTAAAGTTTCAGGTCATTTGGACGTCGTTTGGGTCCCTAAAACATCAAAATATAGAAAAAGGGGTTTTCTGATAGCGCAGGGTTAATTCCAGAAAAATGGGGGAGTTGTTAATTATCCCCAAAACTTAATATAAATCATGAATATAACTCTTATATGATACAAATAACATGGAATAACATGTAATAAAATGTAAAGTTCATGTATGCATTTTACATGCATCAACATCCCCAAGCTTAACCCATGCTCGTCCCGAGTATGAAGGTGATAAAACTAACATGGACTTTGCATTTTAATACTATCAATGGATATCAAAGGTGATTACTATTTCTACATAGAGTCAAATGATTCATTCTTCAAAGGAATAACAATATGCAAGATAAATTATGAAGTGGTATCAAATACTCAATGTAAAGATGTTCAATGATAAATTCACAAAGTGTAACATAGAAGAAAGTACTATGGACCAAATGTATGCATAATGAAAAGTAAAACCTTCCTATGGTGGTCATAGAGTACTTCTTATGAAAACTGAATATAAAAGGTGGACACTTTGGATAGATAAATAAGTAGAGTTAAAGCATGAATAAGTTTCATCTAACTTCCAAACACTTCTACTTAAGTTAATGCTTGCAATGTGGTAGTCATTGGTGTGGAGCTCTCATTACCCCTATCATAGCATCTTGAATGATTAATGTTTAAAGTGAAAGCAAATATGAGTGGTGTGCTTGACAATGTATTGGTTGAATGTCTCATGTCCCTTGAATACAAGTACCTACACCATGTGTTACTCACTTTGGTCCACAAAGTAAATTCAAATAAAGGTCATTGCAAGTAATAATAGTATCATCAAGAACTGCACTGGGGTACTGATAACCCACAAGTATAGGGGGTGTATCGTAGTACTTTCGATAAATAAGAGTGTCGAACCCAACGAGGAGCAGAAGGTGTTGACAAGCGGTTTTGATAAAGGATTCACTATAAATGCTCTCAGACAAGTTTTTAGGAGTTTTTGATATGACAGATAAATAAAGTACAAGTAAATAAAATGCAGTAGTAATAGTTGCAGCGAGTGGCCCAATCCTTTCTACAGCAAAGGACAAGCCGGTTGTTGTACTTATGATGTCCAAACGTTCTTGAGGACACACAGGAGTATTGTCAAGTGCTTTCGCTTCATATAGTTGATTAATCTTCATTGTTTTGATAAGTGTTGTGTGGGTGAACCTATGCTAATGCACCGCCCTTCCTAGGACTAATACATACTTGTGATTATACCCCTTGCAAGCATCCGCAAATACAAGAAAGTAATTAAGTTAAACTAACCACAGCCTTAAACTTTGAGATCCTGCTATCCCTCATGCATCGATATACCAACGGGTGTTCAGGTTTCTGTCACTCCGGCAACCCCACAATTGGCAAACGAATACACAATGCATTCCCCTAGGCCCATAAAGGTGAAGTATCATGTAGTCGACGTTCACATGACACCACTAGAAGAATAACACCACAACTTAAGCATCAAACCATTAAATATTACTCAACATAGTTCACTACTAACATCAAGACTTCTCCCATGTCCTCAAGAACTAAACGAACTACTCACAAGACATCATACGGAACATGATCAGAGGTGATATGATGATGAATAACAATCTGAACATAAAACCTTAGTCCAATGGTTTCACCCAATAGCATCAATAACAAGAGTAATCAACACCGGAGAGTTTCCCCTATGAAATAGACAAGATTCAGCCCTAGATGTTACAACGGAGACGGAGTGCAGCGGAGGTGATGATGGTATTGGTGGTGGAGATGATGATGATGATGATCCCGATGAAGTCCAGCTCGATGACGGTGATGATGGCGACGATTTCCCCCTCCGGGAGGGAATTTCCCCCGGCAGATTTCTTCCTGCAGGGGAGCTTTTCGCTCTCTGGTGTTTTCCGCCTCGTGGAGGCGGCGGAATATTTCGATTGCCTCCCTCCGTGTGTTAGGGTTCCGAGGGGTCAAGTACGCGAAGGGGGAACGGCTGAGGTGGGCCAGGGCCCCCAAACCACCTCTCGCGCGGCAGGGGGCCCCACCGCGCCAAGGGGTGAGGAGGGCCCACCATGGCCCATCTCAGCTCCCCCTTTTGGCCTCCTCCATCTTCTGGTAAAATAGGAACTTCCATATGTCTCCTTCGATTTATTGATCTTCAGAAATAGTGCATCTCGACGGTGCTTTTTCCAGCAGAATCCTGACTCCGGTGTCCAATTCTCCATTATTCATCAAACATGCAAAATAGGTAAAATAACATAAGTAACACTTCTAAATATGAAATATATCGATGAATAGCAGTAAATTATGATATAAAATAGTGATGCAAAATGGACGTATTAGGTACCTCTTGCCCCTTGACATGAAGAAGCCCATGTCAAAACAACAAGACAAACAGACAATGAACAATCTCAGCACTCTTTTATTTACTATGGGTATAGTTTTTTTATTATGAGGTGCATCACTGAATGAACATTATGGTTATGCTGTAAATTTCCACCATGAATGATGCATGGTTTAGATTAGCGGCCCAGGCATTTCTCTAACCATTTATACAAACTCTATGAACTTACTAAGTATCCACATTCATTTCACCCATGATAGGCATCCATAAACAAAAGTACATGACATCAACTAAATATAAATAAGTGCAATGTTGAAAGCTTGCCATGTGACAGCACATATGGGCTAACTCCCAACCAAAACTATTGTCAAGCCCACAACTTCATAATTTTATCACAATGGTTCATGCTTATTAATGCAATAAAAGTAAATTGTGCATCAAGTTCGTGAGAGCTTTTAACCAATTTTTCCATGACAATCAATAACATAAGCATTTAAATTCAGAAATGTAGATAACACAATATAACATGATAGACATACTTGGAGTAGCATAAAGCTAATAGGTAGATATGGTGGACTCACTGGAAAAACTTTGGTTGAAGGTGTTGGGAAACAAGCTTTTTACTTGTTGTAATTTTTGGGCTAGCAATAGGGAGAAAGTTGACCATCTAAATGCATGCATATGTGTCCATAGAACTAATCAATCCATGTTAAACCAAGTAAAGTTAAAATTCAACATCTAAACATGGCATAAGATAGCTCTTAACAACACTCTTGCAAATTAACATTCATTCAAAGCACATGTATTATGCAACTATATGTATCTTTTAAAATCAACTCAAACATCCCTATCCCAATATATTTAATAGCATCCAACATAATTCAACCCAAACTTCCAGTAGCTCTCTCATATATAAATGATAGTGGTGGTCTTATTAACAAACCGAAATAACAAAAGCAAAAGAAAACAGATGCTCCAAGTTTATACGATAAAGTGCTCTGATCGAAAAACAGAAGTTAGACGTGTGCAAACCGAGAGTGTGTTGGTCCAGTGGGGTTGTCTTGACATCCCCAAGCTTATGGTCTTCACCATCCTTGGATAGCTCTTGGTGCAGCTCCTCTAATCCCTGTGAAAAAACTTCAAAACACCGTTTCTCCCATTTCTTTTCTGTGGGGTGATATTAGTAGTGATAAACAAATAGGTTCCTTGCTGCATAAAATCCTTAGGCAAAAATTCATATGAATGTCCAGAGAGTATATAATGTTGTATGCCTACTCATAAACTCAATTGAATCAAAAAGATTCAAGCAAAAAGCTCAAAGAATGCATCAAACAATATCAAGACAGAATCTGTCCAGAAAAACAGCAGCAGCAAAACGCATTTTTCTACCCTACTTAAACTGGTCAGAAAAATCTGAAAAAATTCACGTATACAGAGGATGAAAAGTTGAAGCTACAGTTCAAATTACAGATCAATCGGAGTTACAGATAAAAAAAATGAAAAATCAAACCGTGCACAGACTTCGTGCAGGCAGAAAACTCTCCGAAAATGAATACCAACTTTTCAAACCCAAAATAGGTAAAACTTGGTTCTTTATTAAAAATCCCAGAAACAAAACTAACAAACTACTCTCTTGTTACAGCAAGAGGACTCAAAGAAAATCTCAAACAAAAACAACCGGGTTGCCTCCCGTAAAGCGCTTTCTTTATAGCCATATAGCTAGCCTTACTTACTTGATATCAAAGGGGACGTAGCTCATGAGGGAGCTTGAACCTTGGTGTGTCCCTCTTCCTTGGGAAGTGTTCCATGCTCTTCTTGTGTGGAAACTGAAACTTCACATTCCCTTCCTTTGAATCAATAATGGCACCTGTAGTACGAAGAAAAGGTCTTCCCAAAATAATAGGACTAGAGGTTTTATTCCCCATGTCCATGATTAGAAAATCAACAGGCACAAAAGTCATGTGTAACTCTACCATAACATCACTTACTTTTCCTAGAGCATGTCTAATGGAATCATCAGCAAGTGCAAGTTCAATAGAGCATTTCTCAATATTTTTAAGTTCAAGGACTTCATATAGTTCTTTAGATAATATAGAGACACTAGATCCTAGATCTAAAATGGCATGGTGTGTCTCTTTTCCAATGGTTACTAGGACTTTGGGGATCCATATATCCCCAAGCTTAGGTGGTATCATAGCCTCTTGATTGTACCTAGCAATCTTTTCTTTTAAGACATGATTAGCAATATAGGAACCAAAACCAGTCTGGTTAATATTAACAAAAGGATCACTTGCAAATTTTTGTAAGATAGAAATTAATTCATGCAAGCTACACTTCTCTAAATCAACAAATGGTTCCTTAACTTCACTAAGCATTTTAACTTCCTCATACTCAAATAACAGAAGAGATTCATCATCATTTTCAATGTAATTCTTAATGTCCCTTTCTAGAGGCTCTAACATAGAAGATATCTTTTCATTCAAATTCTTAGTTATTTTTTTTAGACTTGGCATGGGTCAATACAGTTTGCAATTTCGAAGAAATGTCTAAAAGAGTGTTCTTTGTCTTCTTCATCCTAGATTCTGTGTGAAGGATAAATGAATGCATCTCATTTTTAGTAGGATACTCTTCCACATAGGTTTGTAGGTTTAATATTGACCTATCCATAGAAACTTGTAATTGTCTAATCCTGGTTTCCTCTTTTGTTTCTATAGAATTCCCAAATAAATTTTCCATTAAATTATTAGCATGTGAGGGATTTCCTGAAGCAAAATTTCCATTAGTCAAGGAATCTAGAAAACATTTTGACCAGCCATTTAAACCATTATAAAAGTTTCTTATCAAGGCAGCAGGGGTATGTTTACCATTTTTACTAATGCCCTTAATTCTATACCAAGCTTCCATTAATGACTCTCCATAATATTGACTAAAATTGTTCATTTCAACACTAGAATTCATTTTGATAAAGTTTTTATGTGTTTTTAATTTTTTATGCAAAACTGAAAGTAAAATGACACTAATGCAACTTGAAATAACAAATGCAACACAAAAATGCAAAACTGAATATAAATATGCAAACCGAAATATAAAGATGATATGCAAGACAAGAACAAAACAAAATAAAATGATTGTAGGTAAAGATGGATAAGATGATGCTCACGTAGGTGCAACTTCCCCAAGCTTAGGTTGTTACACAAGTTGGTGATGAAGTTGACTTGATGTGAGTGATCCTTGGATAAACCTTTCAGCTATGGTTCCCCGGCAACGGCGCCAAAAAACGTCTTGATGGCCCTTCACGTAGTTACCCCACAACGGCGCCAGAAAACAGTTGCTAGCCCTTCGTGTGATTACCTGCGTGAAAAGTAAATGGGTTAGGTTGAGACTCCAAGTGCAGAGTGTATGTAGTAGTGGAAGACAGTTTTCCCCACGAGGGGTGACTCGAGGGTTTAATATCGAACTCTCGGGGAACCAGTATTTCAGGTGTTATCTCCTTATCCTTCTCTTGAGAACCTGCAACAAAATAAATTGTTTTGTGCCCTCAACCTCACCAAGTGGTTGTCAAGCACAAGGTGTGAGAATGATAATAAAATAAATATGCAAACAGTAGTAAATATGCAATGATGGTAAAATAAATATGCAAGGATGATGGTAGTAATGATAAATGATATTTTTGGGTTTTTTATGATGAATGCAAGATGTAAAAGTGTTTTTGTATTTTCGGATTTAATAATGGCAGCAAACAAAAGTGATGATAAAAGTGTTGGAAAGGTGTTTCTTATGATTAAAAATGGACCGGGGTTCATGGTTTCACAAATGCACTCTCTCTTGATAACGTGGTAGACAATGGAACACTAAAATTAACATGTAAGATGGCAAGACATGGTTTGACAAGTTATTAATAATATGGGCATCACGTCCTAACATAGAGATCTCAAGTATAAGTTGTTCTCTCTCTTATGCTCCACCAAGATGCGAACTAAATCATAACACCTTAGTAATTAAGATAAATCAGAGCATAGCAATAAGTTCAATGACATGAAGTTAAAATAAGAACATGCTAGATCTAGTCATGGAGGTAGTGGCCAAGGTCACATCCACTCTCCGGTAGCATGGTATTTTTGTTTATCCCTAGTGAGGCAACAAAGTAAGGTAGAAAACCCAAGTGGATCGCAGAACTTTCTCTCACGTTCACTGCACTAGCCACCCCCCGTTACTCCAACTAATGCACACGTTCCCCCTCACATGCTCTCATAAACATGCTTGATCATGACAAGTAAATAAGAACAGGGTACATAATATGCATCTACTTTCATAACTGAAACAAAACCATTGCAATCTCAAACATGTATTAACTCATAATAAAGATCCACCACAAAGGAATTACATAGATGACCGTAATCATGTTCAGCAGCTCATACGGTACTAATTAGTGAAGCTCATAGAGAGGAGAGATACATAAGTTACTTCCACAAACCCATAGTCCAGGGGTGGACTACTCCCTCTTCATCATGGTGTCGGTGGAGATGTTGTTGGAGGGGAAGGAGACCACACCGGCAGCGCCCCGCCGGAGTTTTCCCCCTCCAATCTTCAGCTCCAGGTCTCTGTTTCGTGGTTTCTGTGTTTCGGCGGCGCTCTCTTTCGCGAAAGCCCTGGGGGGGTCTATATATAGTCGTTTTTAGGTCAAAACGAAGCTTCGGGAAGAAAGATCGACGGCAGCGGAGGCCCAAGGGCCAGGATGGGGGACCCCACGCGGTCAGGGTATCTGGCCGCGTGGGCCCACCCCTTCTGCCTTCTGGTCTCCGTTTCTTCGATTCTTTTGCGCCTACGTTTCGTTCCTTCCAAAAAAGTGATCTCCGTAAAGTTTCAGGTCATTTGGACGTCGTTTGAGTCCCTGAAACATCAAAATATAGAAAAAGGGGTTTTCTGACAGCGCAGGGTTAATTACAGAAAAATGGGGGAGTTGTTAATTATCCCCAAAACTTAATATAAATCATGAATATAACCCTTATATGATGCAAATAACATGGAATAACATGTAATAAAATGTAAAGTTCATGTATGCATTTAAATGCATCAACATGTTGTTTACCTTATTTACGGCCAGATTGCCACCCCAGACCGAATCGTTTTCTCCATCTTTCCCGGACCGGTCAACTAGCGATATACAAAAGGAAAAAAACAAATCGCATCTCGTGACCCGTCCCACAGCTCCAGCCCCCCACGCGCTCTGCCCGTCCCACATCCGCCGCCGCCCGCCCACCCCCGCCGCCCTTCTCCGGCTCCGCCCTGCTCCATCCGCATCTCCGCCGCCATCCCCGCCGACCCGAGCAGATCCGCCTCGGCCATCCCCGTCGCCATCCCCGCCGCCGCACGCCATCCCCGCCCCGGCTCGTCCCCGCCCTGGCAGATCCGCCCCGGCTCGAGCTCGTCCCCGCCCCGGCTCCGCACCAACGCCGGCGAGCTCCTGGACATGTTGCGTTTGAGCCACTGCCAAGTGGGTCCACTTTGTCAGAATTTTATTTTTTTTCAGAAATTGTTAAGAGTGCAAAACCTGCTTATGCAAAAGAAGTGTCCACACCAGTTTCTCCCCACAACAGTTTCTCCCCACCGGAATCCAGAAACCGGTTTATGCAAACCCAAAAGAAGTGGCCCAAAGTCATCCGTGGTTACGAAACAATGATTTTACGCATGGGTATGGATTATTTTTTACACCATGTGAGCCATCCATACACGAACATCAGTTAGCGGAGCTAGAGAAGTGCGGATAGGGGTGCATGTTGGTGCCAAGACTGACAAGAAATTTGCAAAGAAAACAAATTTTACCCGGTTTCCTGTGCAACCCCTAGTTACACTTGGATCGGCCACTGCGAACATGGGTACAGTGTTATTTCCATGCTTATAACCAAACCCAACTCATTTTCTTATCTAATATGTATCCGTGTACTTTTAATGGATTTGCAATTTTTTTGTGAGAATGGGATTTTAAATTGGGATGATTGTCATGTAGTCGTGTATATCCTATATTGGGTTGACACGATTATTTTTTTGTCAAATGTGCTACTCCCTCCGTTCACTAATATAAGATCTTCTAGTTTTTTCTTAATTCATATATATCTAGAATTATTTTTAGTATGTATGTTCACTCGTTTTAATATGTACTAGTTGAATACCCGTGCGTTGCTACGGCGGCATAATTTGTACACCCTAAAATTGATAAGGTCTCTCAAAAAATAATTTGTAAACATTATATACCAATTAAAGGCATTCTTATCACTTCCACTTAAAGCCAACACACACCCCCTAAACTTTTAGAAGCAGCCATTATTAAAAAGGAACAGAATACTGAACAAAAATACGTTCAGGCTTGTAAAAAACATACCTTCGAGCTGAATTAGAATATTTTCGAGAGAATTTCTCAAGGAAATTTTGGATGAACAGCTTATAACATATTCATCTATCTTAAAAGCTGCCAATATTAAAAAAGAAAAGAATGCTGAAACAACTACCTTCAGGCTTGTAAAAAATTATACCTTCGGGCTTCATTAGAATATTTTCAAGAAAACTTCTCAAGGAAACTTTGGATGAACAACTTATCACATGTTCATCTAACTTCTCAGCTTGCTGAATATCAGGACTAAACTGGATGATGGACTATGATTTATAAAGATATAAAAGTCGATTGAACATAATATATAATTCATAATATAGATTCCGAGTGTAAATCGCAACATATTTAACCATGACTCAAGAAAACACTTTCTGAAAGTAGTTATCTATAAACTATCATATATTATACGAACACTGACAAGCTGATAGAACAGTGGTACTAAGGCTACAAACTTCAAAACACATCTATTTGCATCATATCAATAAGTACATGTAGAAAAGGTTCTAATACATTCCCTACAAGGACCATCTTTTGGGAAAGAACTCAGCGCTGCAGTGCATCTATATTCAAGCAACCAGCCTCCCAGTCTTCAACCTACCACTGTTTTGGAGTTACCACCAGTTAAACATTTATGTATGAAGAAAAGAAAACTGACTGCAAAGTCGAACTGCAACATTTTATTCTTCAATATTTGTTAGATGGGTGCTCATTTTGTTGACCCCTTCAAGCGAAGCCAATTTTGTTTGGCCTGTGCTCCTCTAGTACCTATGCGCCTTCCCTGCACCTGGTTCCATAAGAAACAAATCAGATCACTGATCAAGAATACAGTCAATGGCAGGCAAAACAAATCAGATGCTCCTCTACATAGGCTTTTTATTAAGTTTGTTTTTTACTCTTCTCGCATTTGTGTGCCTTCCAGTTTTGAACATGCCGACGCCATCAGTAATCTAAACGGTGACATCTGGGTTGGCAGTTTGAAAAATAAGAGTCTAACAGTAAAAGGGAATACATATAGAACTCACGGTGCCCAGGTCGGGCAATCGAGACTGAACGGAAGACTGGTCGAGTGCTGGCTTGTTGTACTGGCCCCACTGCCGTGGGCACGCAGTCGCCTGCTGCCGGAGATCAGAGGACCTGGCGTCGGCTGTCGCAAACCGCCGGCCGCCAAGGCGCCAAGAGTTCATATGGTACGAGGCCGCCGACTGGCCGCGAGCCTTTTCCTTGCACACGATGGTCGCTGCGAGATCGCCTTCATGAGGAGGACCAGCGGTTCCGAGCAGAGATGGAGCGAGGCTCCGCCTGGACCTGCTACAGATGCGTTAACCATAGGTGTGCCAGGCGCGCAGATTCTCCCCGCTACAACGACGGGGATGTGATGTCGACAAGTAGACGGCGCCGTCGTGTTTGCGTGCCGGTCGGAGACTCGGAGGAGGAGACGAGAGGCAGGTGTGAGTGGGGTGGTTTCCCCGTTCGATCTGGGAAGTCCCGGAAGTGGGGGGGTACCAGCGGCTGTGGGCCGAGTGGAATTGGAGGCGGTTTTGGTTCCGTGCGTGGGTAATGTTTTTTCGTGCGAAACGGAGGAGGGGCAAGCGACGTACGACCATCACCACCGAGGGAGCTTTAAAGAATAGTAAAGATATCTAGTCAATATTGAAATAGCTATAAGATCTTACATTAGTGAACGAAGGGAGTATCATGAATGTGAAATTGTAAACTATTGTGTACTATCGATGATCTATCCGGTGGTACCCGGTGGGCAAGGTTATCATCAGGTATGAGTGTGAGTAATGTGAGTAAATTTTGTACCTGCGACCTATACTAAAGAAAAATCAATATGGTGTGGAAAAGAGTTGGGCAAATACCATACCACCCCCAATCCCTTATACTAGAAAAATGGAAAGGATGTCTTCATCTTTTTGCTTCCGACATGTTATTTTGAATATTTTTCTTTTCGGGGGGTCTACAATCCACGACACTCAACACACATGGAATTAAAACCAGCTTGTTTGCTTTGGGGTCTCCTTAATCCACGTCGCGCACCCTTACCTTTTTTCATATTTGTAACGAAAGTGGCGTTGACAGGCGGTTCACTCAAACACATGGAATAAAAAATAAGATTAAGCACATGAATGCACTTTTGTTCAACATGTTGGAAACCCTAGCCACCACCCCTCCCAATTCGTGCAAACAGATCTATCAATCCGCCGCTTCGTGTTCCATATTAAACGTGTCGATACCATGAAGGCGTTGTGCGTGCAATGCTCGGACGAAGTACTCATGATCCTCTAGGAGTTATTCAAGGGATCAGATGAGTCGGGCCCTGCCCCGAGGTGCTTCATCAAGCTACACACATACAAATCTAGCAGTAAACCCGCGACCTAAACACTTCACATTGTTCCTGGCGTCGAGCGATAGAAAATTTGTATTTTGTGCTAGCGTAGGATACCACGTGGCTATTCCCACCAAAGATCAATGTGTGGAGCACTTGCCGAAGCTAGATCGATCCAATTGCCCTCATGGGAGGTTGTCGGACCCAAAGTCTTCCTATCCGTTGCTAGGAAATCTCGATCCACACCCGTATCCAAGGACGAAGTTTGAGATTCAGCCAATGTCAAAGTGGCATAAAATAGCCAAAAATGGTTAGGAGTCGGTCCGCCCGAAATATGTCGGACGCTGTCTCCAAATGGCCCCCCAAACATACATAATATGAGGACGTCTCGACACATCCCCCTCCCTCCGCCCGTTGAATATGCTCGTACCACCTATTCTTTTTCGGAGATTTTACTGGAGGGATTTTGACACACCTCTTTTCTTTGCAATGACATAATTCCTTGTGAATTACGCCAACAATGAATGACATGATGTTTAAACAAGAAACATGGTAAATGCGCGTACCGGAGTGATCGGCGCGAAGTTTTTCCTAGCGGAGCACCGAAAGAGACATAAAATTTAACCTTTCATACCATAAATGAAGCGCAAAGTCTGCGGGAAACAATAGATTTTGTACAATCCGGTGCCACATTGTTAACCAAATACAAATTTCAGCACGATAGGAAGCGTGTGGATGGGAGGATGGGAATGCATATTGGGAATCTTCATGCGTACGTGAACGCGACACATCAGCCGTAAAACTCAGACGAGTGCACGAGTAGCTAAAATGTCGAAAAACGACCTCCACTTTTCAACGGTTTCCCACTCGTAAAATTCAAACTTGCGTGTTTCACTCAAAGAAAAAAAGTCCTCCCCTCCTCGGAAATCGGGCCTGCCACAATTCTTTCGCTTTCAGAACGACGCATGAGGGCAAAACGGTCATTCCACCAGGGGATCCGAAAAATTTCAAAATCCGAAAGCCCCCAACGGGCCACCCGACGCCGACGCGCCGCTCCTCCAACTCGGACGGCCCTGATCTTCCCGAGCGCCGTCACGCGCCATGGGCCGTCCGATCCGGTGCCCTAGCCCCACGCGCCGCTATAAAAAAACCGCCCCCATTCCGGCCACCCAAGAACACACACACTCCCAATCCCCTCCTCGCTTCTCCACCCGGACGCTCCAATCCCATCCTCAGGTAATTGCTTGAGCCGAATCTTCGCCTTGCTACCCGATTCCTCCACCTCCCGTGCTCCCCTGTGAATTTCCGTCGGTTTATCTGCCTCGATTCGTCCGTTTTATTCGAGATTTAAGCTGGTTTCTCCCAGATCTGGAGTAACATAACATTTCTCGCCGTCGTTGTTGCCGCAGGTAGGAAGAGCAACCCCAGGGCGCCGAAGATGAGGGAGATCCTGCACATCCAGGGCGGGCAGTGTGGGAACCAGATCGGGTCCAAGTTCTGGGAGGTGGTGTGCGACGAGCACGGCATCGACCCCACGGGCCGCTACGTCGGCACCGCCGACCTGCAGCTCGAGCGCGTCAACGTCTACTACAACGAGGCCTCCTGCGGCCGCTTCGTGCCGCGCGCCGTGCTCATGGACCTCGAGCCCGGCACCATGGACTCCGTCCGCACCGGGCCATACGGCCAGATCTTCCGCCCCGACAACTTCGTCTTCGGCCAGTCCGGTGCCGGGAACAACTGGGCCAAGGGACACTACACCGAGGGCGCCGAGCTCATCGACTCCGTCATGGACGTCGTACGCAAGGAGGCCGAGAACTGCGACTGCCTCCAAGGTACCTTCACCTTCTTATTTTTCAACACGCGCTCATGTTTGCTACTACATTCCCGCAGATTCAGGCGAGCATTTTTCTGAATTTTGGGTTTCTCGTAATCAGGCTTCCAGGTGTGCCACTCGCTGGGTGGCGGCACAGGGTCCGGCATGGGCACGCTCCTGATTTCCAAGATCCGGGAGGAGTACCCGGACCGGATGATGCTCACCTTCTCTGTGTTCCCCTCGCCCAAGGTGTCCGACACTGTTGTGGAGCCCTACAACGCAACTCTGTCGGTCCACCAGCTGGTGGAGAACGCCGACGAGTGCATGGTGCTGGACAACGAGGCGCTCTACGACATCTGCTTCCGCACCCTCAAGCTCACAACCCCCAGCTGTAAGCACATCTGAGATACCAAGTTTGATTACCTGCTTGTACTTCCCTTAGTAATGTGAATGACAAATGACCATTATGTTAGCTACGTCATGAATGATAGCATTTTACAGTCATCTAAGTAAGTGGTTTCTGCATTTTTTTTGTCGAACAAGCTCGTCTGTCAATTTTCATGTTTTTGCTAGTTTAGTTCTGGTGATACAAACTGCCTGCCTGTAGCGTCCAGAAATGCTGTTAGCAACTTATCCTAGCTTGTCAATCCCATGTTGAAGTTGAGTTAGTGTGATCTGCTGGAAATATGTCATCATTTTGGAGATGGCATTTCTAAGTTAGTTTGTCTATTGTCATATTTTGCTAGTTTAGTTCTGGTATTGCAACTTACTCCAACTGGACAATGCCATGATGGGAGCTGAATTTGTTTGGTATGCTGGAAATATGTGAGCATTCTGGAGATTGTATTTCTTAGTTGGTGTGCCTATTTTGTTTAACAGCCAAGGTTAGGCAGTATTTTCTTAGTTGGTGTGCTTAGTGTGTTAGCTAAAGGTAGACATTGTTGTTGTGACTTCTGGTCCCTGTATGTAGCTGCCTACTTGTGTTTAAATAGTAAATTAGTAAACTGATAAATGTTGGTAGATATCTCCATCGGCACCTTGGTGCACCTTGCATTACAGACAATTATTGTTCTCTAACCTGCTTGTAGGGGCCTTGATTCAGACTGATAAGATTGTACTCCCTCCGTTCCAAATTACTTGACTTGGTTTTGTCAAAATACGGATGTATCTATAATTGTTTAGTGTCTAAATACATCCATATTTGGACAAACTCAAGTCAAGTAATTCGGAACGGAGGGGGTACATGCTATGATAAAATATCAGTCAATTATTGTTCTTTAGTTGGCTTGCTTTGCTGCTTGTGATATTCTCCTACTAAAATATCAGTCATGCTATGATAAAATCCACCCACCAAGTTAATTTCTTGTTAAATACTCCTTATTATGCGAATATTGCTGATATTTGCTTTTTGTTGACAGTTGGTGACCTGAACCACCTGATCAGTGCCACTATGAGTGGTGTCACCTGTTGCCTTCGCTTCCCAGGACAGCTGAACTCAGACCTCCGCAAGCTTGCTGTCAACCTGATCCCCTTCCCGCGCCTGCACTTCTTCATGGTGGGCTTTGCGCCGCTCACCTCTCGCGGATCGCAGATGTACCGCTCCCTCACTGTCCCTGAGCTCACCCAGCAAATGTGGGACTCGAAGAACATGATGTGTGCTGCTGACCCGCGCCACGGCCGCTACCTCACAGCCTCTGCCATGTTCCGCGGCAAGATGAGCACCAAGGAGGTTGACGAGCAGATGATCAACGTGCAGAACAAGAACTCCTCCTACTTCGTGGAGTGGATCCCGAACAACGTCAAGTCAAGCGTCTGTGACATCCCGCCACGTGGCCTCTCCATGTCGTCCACCTTCGTCGGCAACTCCACCTCCATCCAGGAGATGTTCCGCCGCGTGAGCGAGCAGTTCACGGCCATGTTCAGGAGGAAGGCTTTCTTGCACTGGTACACCGGCGAGGGAATGGACGAGATGGAGTTCACCGAGGCCGAGAGCAACATGAACGACCTTGTCTCCGAGTACCAGCAGTACCAGGATGCTACCGCTGATGAGGAGGGCGACTATGAGGAGGAAGAGGAGGCGGAGCAGGAGTAGAGGATCCGTCGCAGTTGCACGGATGGTATCTTCGTTTGTGTGGTTTTAGTTCAATTTGTTATGTTTGGGTCTGCTACTTGTTTGTGTATCGTGGCATGTGTATGGCCTATGGGGATATTGAGTACTGAGTTCGTATGTAGGCATGTTCACTCGATGCTACTACATTTGTGTGCTTTGTCTGTTCTGTGCGACGTTTCGAGTTAGTGGATTGGAAATAGAATGCTTTGCTTTGAACTTGTGCTGATTGTGTGTGGTTTTCCTTCCCTTGTTCAGTTCACCTGAATTAAACTCATCTGCAGCCGCGTTTGAAGCAGATTGTATGCATGGAACACGTTTTACAGTTTTGCGCAATGTTGCCGAAATGAATTTGGCAAAGCCACTCTCGCTATCTCACACATGGCTACGTACAGTAGATGCTACGTACGCCAACGTTAAATTTGAAAAGGAAAAGTTTAGTAATCACCCGGGGATCCTCCCCTCGCAGTGACGCCACGCGTCCACTCGTTGCCAAGGAGAAAAAGCAGAGCGACCCACGTTCACCCATCCTTATCGTCTACGTCCTATCCATTCGTTCTCCTCAACAGTCAACACCACCGAGCCTCTCGCGACAGCGCCGTCGCCTCCGCCCATGGATCCCCTCAGCCCAGCTCTCCGCCGCCACGGCACGGCGGCTCGCCATGCTCGCCCGGCTCCGTCTTCTCTTCATCGCCTCCTCGCCGCCGCCACGTCCTCCTCCTCCCGTGCCGATGAGGCTCCTCAGCCCGGGCCTCCTCCACAAGCTCTGTGCCGCCGGTAGGCCGCGACCCCTGTTGCCCTCACCGCTGGCAGGAGGCCGTGACCCTCCTCCGCCTCGGCCTCCTCCCGCGTCACCGCCCCGCCACCTTCCTCTCCTCTGCCCGCGGCGACCCGCGGGAGGCCGATGCGGCCATGGCGGAGCTCTCGCGGGACCACGGCGCCTCGCCCAACGACGCTGACCCCATGGGAGGGCGGCGGTGCTCCCGACGAAGCTCGGCGATGCTGCCGACGGAGGGCGGTGGTGCTACCGACAGAGCACGCGGCGGTTTTCCCATGGAGGCGGCGGTGCTTCCGATGAAGTTCGACAGTGCTCCAATAGGAGGGCGGCGGTGCTGCCAACGAAGTGTGGCAGTGCTCCCATAGGATGGCGGCGGTGGTGCTACCGACAGAGCACGCGGCGGTGCTCCATGGAGGGCGGCGGTGCTTCCGACGAAGCTCGACGGTGCTCCAATAGGAGGGCGGCGGTGCTGCCGACGAAGTGCAGGCGACGGAGGTGAGCAAGCGGAGGTGCTGTCGAAGGTGCTCGATGTGTAGGGAGGCGGCGCTGTCGAAGGTGCTCGTTGGTGCTCCCATGGGAGGGTGGCGGTGCTACCGAACGAGCATGGCGGTGCTCCCGTGGCAAGGCGCCGGTGCTTCCGGTCGCAGTTGCAGGCCGTCGACATTGTCGATGTTGCTTTTGCTACGATTTGTAATATTTTTTTTTGCTGCAATAGTTTCGTGGTTTTGCTAAAATAGCATAATAGTTTTGCTACGAGGTTTTGTTAATGTCTGAATTGTTTTGTTCATGTCTGTTTTTTTTGCATCATACGTTATGTGAATTTGCATTAAAAGAAGAAATTTTATGCTACAATTTGTTCTGCTGTTTTGCATCATAAGTCTCATCGGAGAACCTCGTCGGAATTTTTTTTGCTACAATGTTGCAATATAATAATTTTTTGCTATTACTGATATGTGATTTTGCTACAATAGAACAAAAAAATTTGCTACGATGCCTCCGGCGAGGCGGCGAGGTCTTCATCGATGTCTCCGGCGATGTTTCCGGCGAAGTCAATTTTGCGACAGTAGCACATTTTTGTTGCTACGAAATCTCCGGCGAGGTCTCCGGCGAGTCAGTCTTTTCTTTTTTCTGTTTTCTGGGCGAACCATTTTTTGCTAGATAGGGAGCAAAAGCGGGCGATTATTTGCTACACGGTAGCAAAAGCGGGATTGGTAGGGGTGGCGCGGGATCTGACGGCTCCTATCGATCCGATCGGACGGCTGGCGACCTAGACCTGGGGGATCGGACGGAAAGATCCCGGGACACCTAGTTCTATCCATTTGAAAACGGAGGATGGTTTTGTTGGACTCACTCGGTTTACCACGCCACACCGAACCGAGGTAGACCTGTTCTCTGTTGTTTATTCAGCGTTACCAGCGAGGCAGCGACCGCCCAACGCACTCGCTAAACAGTTAACCCCCAAATCCAGCAGTCGGGCGCACCTTCTCCTCTCCCATGGCGGCATCGGCGGCGCGCTCCCTCGTGCTCTTCTCCTCCGCCTCGCTGGGCCTCCGACGGGCCTCGTCTCGTCTCGCGGTCTCCTCCTCAGGCCTCCTCCCCAGGCCGGCGCTCGCCTTCCGCGGGCGCTCCGCTTTCGCCGCCACCGCCGTCGTGATGGGGAAGGCCGGCACCGTCGACGCCGAGGCGGACGCAGGGATGGACGCCGTCCAGCGCCGGCTCATGTTCGAGGACGAGTGAGTGCCCCGGGCCCCCAATCTCGTCCCGTCAACTTGCTGTTTGCTTGGTTTGCCGTGGAATTCCGCCGGCCTGCTCGTGGACTTGTCTTTAGGTTTGATGCGTCGGTGGTGTGCTGGTCTCAAGCGATAGAGTTAAGATTATGCTCATTAAGATTGCTTTCGTCGAGATTGAATGGTTAGCATAAGCAGTGATTTCCCCCCTTGCTGTCTAGCTTGACGATGGTAGCATATTGACAGACTTTGTTTACGCAGTGGGAAAACTAAAACCGAGTTAGATTGTTGCTTCCATTTCATCTCTTGTCAGTACTAACCGAAGCGTTCAATTTTACCATGCAGGTGCATCTTAGTGGATGAACAAGACAACGTCACTGGCCACGAGTCTAAGTATAACTGTACGTCTAAATCATTTCCTCCATTCTGAACTGACTAGCTACCACTGAAGTATCTATTTCACCAGATATTGCTCTGGTTTGCTAATCGTGGTATTGTTATTGTAGGCCATCTCATGGAAAAGATAGAATCCGGGCATGCCCTTCACAGAGCGTTCAGTGTTTTCCTTTTCAACTCCAAATATGAGTTGTTACTTCAGGTATGTACACAACATAAATATGGTTGTCTTGGTTTAAGATGTAAATCTTACTCAGATTTTACAATGTATGAAGAATGTGATCCACTTTCGTTATATTTCCCAATCATTTTGGAAAGTGTTTTTTCTGGTAGGCTTGGAACAATCTGTGCTTTATTAAGAATGCAAAATTGCTGCCTGTGTTCTAGCTTGGTATATGTGATCAAACTTAATTTGAGTTGGATGTGCAGTAAAGTTTTAAAAGTACAAAGCTCAGAGGTACTAGAGGAAGTTGGGATAGATGAGCTGGATGTTCGCATAACACATTAAGTTAGAACAATCTAGCTCAGAGGTACTAGGTATAGAAGAGCTGGATGTTCGCATAACACACTGAAAGTAGAAAAGGTCAAGCTAGGAGTTTGGATATACCTTAGTTTTGTTTTACACCTTTCCTTTTTCTGGCCCTAGCTGCTACATTTTGAATTTGTTTTCCAAATGGGCAAAGTTAGTATCTGACATAGAATGGTCAAACTGAGGAAATCTTCTGAAACAATTTGAGATAACTATACTCATTGGTCTTGAATCATTGGAAATTTACAGTATGAAGAATATGATCCACTTTCGTTATATTTCTCAATCAGAATGGAATGTGATTTTTCTGGTTGGCTTGGAACAATCTGAGCTTTAATAAGAATGCAAAATTCCTGCTCGTGTTCTAGATGGGTATGTGTGATCAAACTTAGTCTGAGTTGGGATGTGCAGTAAAGTTGGAAAAGTACAAGGTCAGAGGTACTAGAGGGAGTTGGCATAGATGAGCTGGATGTGCCGATAAGTTAGAACAATCCAGCTTAGAGTTACTAGATATACTTGACATAAATGAGCTGGATGTGTGCACAACAGAATGAAGGTAGAAAAGATCAAAGGATTAAGCTTAGACAGATTAAGGAACTTGGCATAGCTTGAGTTCCAACTCAAAATTGGAACCAAACTTATTTGATTTTCCAGCTTTCCTTTGTCTGGCCTTAGCTGCTGCCTCTTGAATCTCTTTTCTAAATGGACAAAGTTACTGTTTTGAAAATATTTGAGATAACTTAACTCATTGGTTTTGATTTTTCGGAAATTTGCAGAATCAAACAATAACCACAGTTATAGCCATAAAACACGGCCGTTCTTGCTTCTGATTATATTTCGTGCACTAGAACCAGAGTTCAATTTACTGGAGAAACATCATATATTACACTTGTTTTTACATCATGGCTAACACCTAACATGAAGATGCACGAATATACTGTCTGCAAATGTTATTTAGTCTGCACAAGATTGGGTAGTTCGAGCCTTTTAGGCTCATAATCAATCATTTGGGAGGTAAGGCCCCTCTTTGGAAGTGCAGTTTCCAGTTTCCCTCCCTCGGTTGAAACTTGAAATGTACAGAAGCATAGTACAACTTACTACATAGCAACAATGCAGCGCAGTAAACCTGAATCATGTATTAGTATAGTTATTTCTGCTTTAGTCTGCAGCTTTTGTTTACTGTTCTTCACTGTTTCTCAAATAAATATTTTTTAAGCTTTTGCATCATAGGCTAGTTTGTAATATTTGTACTCTTTACAGCAAAGGTCCATGACAAAGGTGACATTTCCACTTGTCTGGACAAACACTTGCTGTAGCCACCCTCTATATCGAGAATCTGAGCTCATCGAGGAGAATTGCGAAGGTACATGAATCTACCTGAAAGAGCGCTGAACAGTTGCGTACCATTAGTTGCACCATCCATGCTGCTGCTTCCATCTTACCGAGTACCTGTTGCAATCTCCTATTTTGGTTCAGGGGTCAGAAATGCAGCACAGCGAAAGCTATTTGATGAACTGGGAATACAGGCTGAAGATTTACCTGTTGACCAATTCATTCCACTTGGGAAGATGCTTTACAAGGCTCCATCTGATGGAAAATGGGGCGAACACGAGCGTAAATACTTGCCCTTTGTTCACCACTGATGGACTTCCAGTTTCCGTGCAACTTGGTTCTGTGGCACGTTATCCTATCCGTATTTCTAAGCACCGTCTTGTGGAACTTATAATTTGTTGATTCGTCATTATTTCAGTGGACTACCTACTCTTCATGGTCCGCGATGTGAAGCTCAACCCGAATCCCGAAGAGGTGTCCGACGTCAAGTACGTGAACCGCGATGAGCTGAAGCAGTTGCTCAAGAAAGCAGATGCAGGGGAAGGCGGCATCAAGCTGTCCCCTTGGTTCAGGCTGGTGGTCGACAACTTCCTCATGGGCTGGTGGGATCATGTTGAGCAAGGGACTCTGAAGGAGGCCGCCGACATGAAAACTATCCATAAGCTGTAGACTGTACAACAATACTGTTGTTTGTGTCTCCCTTGAGAAATAAGCACCATTGTTTCTGTTGGTGCATAACTTTCCTTTTTCATTTCTTTCGTTTGTTCATTCGCGGTCGTGGATGCAGCGTTTGCTCCTTTTGTTGTTGAGAAATGTGGGTGGATGTCGTTTAAGAACTGGGCTGACTTGTAAATAATCCGTGAATAAATGCCAGGGTTTCCTTATGCCAGTTTCAGTTTCTGCCGAGTTGTTACAAGGCGATTCATCCTTTTCTTTAGGGGACAGCCGTGATTCATTGAAAAAGCTAGTGTTTTTGTTAGATTCAAGAAGCTACACTTAAGGATCGGAGTAATAATAGTTAGTGTTTGAGTTTTTCTACTGGAAGCTAGAGAATTCAATGGGTCGTGCTAATGGGCCTCGCTGCCAAACGAAACAAGAGACAATGACAGTGAACCAGTCGGGCAGTACGGTCAGTACCATTTCCAGTGATAGTTCAAGTATAACTGAGAGCATGATTGAACACCCCATATAACCGAAGCCGTAAATGGTTGGTTCCAATGACCGGAATGAGCAATCCATGTAGCCTCATAAACTTCTACTACTAGTACTACTACCTGAAGAGTGCATCTAGTGTTAACTTCCACTCGTGGCACGAACAGGACATCGATGAACCGCATTTTCTCTGGACTTGGACTAGCAAATTCCCCTCAGAAGCAGGAGCAAATTCACAAACAGGAGCAACCGTGTAAGCTTACGCCATATTCTGAGCTACCCACAGAATGGAGCCTCGTGATTAACGACGGCAGGGACACACGGATTAAATACTACTACGGCAAGACTAAAGAGAAAGCAGCCGGTCGTGCAGTTGCAGCTCGATCGAGCCCCCATGATGCTGACGGGCACGAGACGCACGCAGCCGAGGACGACGACAACCTGCCGTCGCCTTCCATCGTGACGGTACTAGCAGACAGCAGTCTCAGCGCGGCGACGACGGTGCGAGTGCGACGGCGGAGGACGCAACAAACTCGCCGCTCGATCCGAATCAGCCTCGAAGGGGCAAGACCTCCTGATAATTTAAAAAATAGCGTCGATTAGTTACAGAGAATGCACGGAGTAATATAGATGAATAATCCCTGTTCAAAAAAATAAAAAATATAGATGAATAAGATTATATATCGTAAAAACTGACGAAAAGTCGTTTTTGGCTCCTGATAATTATTTAAAGATTTCTATAACCATTTTTCGAATGTTTTAAGTACCGTAATTCCTGCAGCTCGGAAGCATAATATCCTGTGTTCCAAACAGGAAGAACGATGCATCCGCATCTCCTTTCTCGAGAAGATGCATGCACGTCGCCACCGCAACCCTGAAGCCAGAGCGGCACTCAGGGTGGATCGGATCAGCACCATAGGGGACGAACGAAAGATAGGGAGGAATCAACTTCAAGGTCGGCAATGGCAGGGCGCTGTCGTAGTCCGGCACCAAGGCACCTGCCACCAACCACGATTAAGTTACACGAGCGACCAAAGCAAGAAAGCTTCACTCGGAAAGAGGCGCGCCGGCCAACAAACAACCTTGCCTCTGATCCCTCTCCTCCGTCCAAAACAGTTATCGCCACATCCTGAGCCGGTTCGCGTCTTGTGGAATCATGGAGCGGTTGTGGCATCCACCTAACTAAACGTGGACCTAATTGAACTCGGATAATCTTCTTGCCTGGCCCCGGAATCCAGAAAAAAGGGAAACGCAGCATCAATCAACTGCACAATACGCGACAGGGACTCTCGGATCGAACCACATCCTGAGCCGGTTCGCGTCTTGATCTAACACTGAACTCCTAATTATGTAAGCTATACTAAAATGGGTGTGTCACCTACCACCCGCTACCAGGAGAACGGCGCGAAGGACATGGGCGACGCACAGCAGATCAAGCGTGGCTTACCAGTGGGAGTGAACGTATCATGTGAAACGGGGCAATTGGTGCACCCGGTGCACCCGTCTTGGGTTTATAATCTAAAAAGATTTAAAAAATGCAAAAAAAAACACAAATATGCATCGCCACAAAAATTCGAAACACAACATGAACAGTGGAATTGACAAATGTTTATCAATAGTGACCTCTTTCCCTTTCTCCTTCTACAGTAAAGGGCGAACTTTTGGGCGATCTCGCGTGCACAGGCTCGCCGCCGGCGATTCTTGTGATTCCCCGCCTTCCGGCGGCCGCCTCGGCGGCGGGAGGGCGGGGAATCCATGGATCGGGGCGTGTACATAGTCTAGGGGTGCGTCGGGGTGTGCTAGCTGGTGGCGTCGGGGAGGGTGCGGCGTCGCCGGAGTGGCTTTTTGTGGCGGTGATCTCCTCTTCCGATGGTGCGGCTCCGAGGGAGCTCCGCCGCGGATCCACCGTCCCGGCCTTGTTCGTGGCTCTCCGGAGCGCGCGAGAGGTCTCCCCCTACGCCGGCGTCCGAGAGAAGGCGGATCCGGCGTTTGACGACTTCGGAGATGCAGGTGCGTGTGTCCAAGACGGCGTTGTTCTTCATCGAGCAGGGTGGAGGTGCTACGGCACCGAGGAGCGTCGACTCCCCGTCCGCGTGGGGGGCCTCCCAGTCCAGAGTTTCGGAGGTGTTGCGGCGGGCTTCGCCGGCACAGCGGTCTGCGCGTGGAAGATGATGCTGGAGCTTGGGAAGGGCTTCTTTGTAATTTTCTTGTTTTCCTGGGCTTTTCTGTAAGTTTCTTGGCATATGTACTGTGTCTTCATCGAAAAAAAAATAGTGACAATGGGCCAAATTCAAAGCCTAACTTGCAATTCGACACTATTCACTGTCGGATTTGTCTATTTTGTTTCTTCATGTGTGTTAAGAATTTTTTTACAATTCCGTGACATGTTAAATATGAGTATTAGCAATGTCCAAACTTTTTTTTCCAGATGTTTTGAAAACGTACATATTGTATGGTCAAACAAAATCGGGTGTACCAATTGAGTGGTTTCACGGGATACGTTCTCTCACCAGTGGCACACACCACGGACAGAGGCTTCTTCACCACCGGTCGCGCACAGAAAACGGTGGCCCAGCCACAAGTCCGTTGTCGCGTTCACATTTATCTAAATGGAGGGTGTATCCTAGTCTCTGCATTCAAAGGATGCACACAACTCTTTTTATTAATAAAAAAAAAACAGAAATCACCAAGCCTTATAAAGAGATACATTGATCAACCGGAAGCCACCATCAGGCGAAAACTCGCTACACCTACAAACTTGATGACCTCACATACCTACACTACACATCATCTAAATCCGGAGGCTTCAGTCATGCTTTTTCTGCAGAACATATCGGATATCTCTCATACCGAGTGGGCCAAGAAAGTATCTCTCTTTTGACAGAGGAGTAATTTTCCATCTTGCAATATTAAGATATATGCACACCTTTGGAATTATCTAGCGACTGCCGTTTTGATCGCCCATTTACGGCCGTGATGATTGATAGTACCAAAGTAACACTTCGTGTATGCACAACCCTAATAACCTTATAGTCTAAGTACATGTTATATAATAACCTTACTGTGATATGATACTAAGGATAAAAGACACTTTAACGAAATCTCTTAGCACACCAACGACTTGGGTCTACCCAGCCATATTGTTCGACCAACAATATGCCATCTATTGATGTTGACATAAACAATGTCCATGGCCCGGAAAGCACAGTTATCTTGCATTCAACAAAGTCAGTATAAAAGACTAAGATATATGTTAACTGTTCAGGTTCAATACACGTGCGTGTGAGTTTTCCCTGAATCTTACATTCAGAATCCACAGCAGTTATAGCATAAAAACATGAAAAGTAATTAATTAATCAGATGTATAAAACATTACCTTTTGGGCATACATCCAACAGTAACATAAACTAGTATCATGTGCATGATATTAGGGTATGTTACTTCCCACCGCGAGCAGCCTAAGAGCATTTCAAGATGCCGTAAACACTCGTACCTAGAAGCAGTATCAGGTTTTCCTAAAAATCAGAGTAGATGTCGTATAAGCATACTAAATAAAAGAATTCCGCGATAGAAATTTTCTTCTCTAATCGATTGCGAACAAGACAGTGGCCCGGTGGTAAGGGGGCACTGTTGCACGCAGCCGACACCTTCGAGTCCTGTAGAGCGCTGAATTTTGGATTTGCACATATAGACTTCTGCTTATAAAAATAAAGTCCTCGAGTGCTAATGCCTGGGATGGTCATATTTTTTAATATACACAAACATATTTCACAAACTTTTAGACAATACAAACCGCTACATAATACAAAGATCTAATAAAATTGCACCCTAGATCGCCACGGCTCTTCCTCATAGTTGACTTAGAAATTGTCGGTGGGCGCAACGCGGCCTGGTGCTCCTCGCTGGCTTCTTCGAGGTGGCGCATAGCACCAGATTTGACGTTCGCCGCCAGTAGAACCATTCCAATGAAAATCTACGACTGGGGCGAATTAGAATAAATATAATTTATACTAAATTTTTATACTTCTCTATATTTTACTTTTAACATGTATAATATTGCAAATATATTTTTCTATTTGTTCACATAGTTTAACCATATAACTCAAAGTATTATTAAAATATTACTGCCTCTGTTCCTAAAAGTAAGAAGTTTTGGTAGCTCAAATTTGGAAACGCATGAGTAGTTGGTCTGTTTTGTTATCAATATTTTGTAACCAAAGTCATAGTTTTTTCCTACAATGCATAATCTATATAATTAATAGTTAGTTATGGTAAAGACCTATAAAAATATGATCTAAGAAAT
This sequence comes from Poa pratensis, assembly GCA_947311845.1. Taxonomy (NCBI): domain Eukaryota; kingdom Viridiplantae; phylum Streptophyta; class Magnoliopsida; order Poales; family Poaceae; genus Poa; species Poa pratensis. The sequence goes on from CAMZMU010000038.1 coordinate 24,894,558, forward strand.
ATTTTAATAGTGGTTTCTAGTGTATGATTAAGTATGCATATTTATAGAAACGTGTAGGCTATAAACTTAACCAAGGACAATACGTTTCGAGATCCAATTTTTCTAGCAACTCAAAAGTAAAAAATGTGTGCATGCTCTGGACTTGTATTGATACAACATTGGTTAGAGTAATCACCAATAAAAATAAAATATTTGTACTCTAATATGTTTGCATATTTATATTTAAAAAATTGATATGCTCTATGCAACCTTTTATTATCATCTGGTGTAAACAAGCCCCAAGAAGCTTATGAAATATAAATGTGTTGCACGGAATTAAACATGAAAATCTAATTACGTAAATTTCTGTAAAATATCCATGATTTTTTCGGAAAAAGAGCTAACTAAACTTGTTGTCGCTGGTCAATGTGGTTTGTTCTTACGTCCCAAGAGCCATGTGGTGTGTACTTGCTTCAGCAAATTATCACGTTATTATGTTATGATACTCACTCTGTCCCGAAATGTAAGACGAGCATGATTTTTCACCATCAATAATTCATGCCTTTGGCCATTACTAATAACGAAATGTATGGACTAAGCTTGTATAAACGTCATCGTTGCTTTTTGTCTTGTGGGATATTTTTTTCATATGTATTTATACTATTTTTAAGAAATATTATAAGTGAAATCCAGAAAAAATCATTCACGCTTTAATGTTTTAACACCGGTTTTTGAATAGTCTCGGGGCTCTGGATGGTCGCCCTTCTTGCCTGGGCTATGGGCCACCCTGGCCGCTTCACGCTTAGCCTCCAGGATGACCTCGTCGGTCTCGCAATAGCACAATATGTTCGGTAAGATGTGTTCGCAAAGCACTTTCCAGTTGTCGCCGACCCCACCGCTGCTCTGATACAGGCGGCCATGGTCCTGCCCCCGCATATACCATGTCGCGCCGCGCTCTTCGTCCTCGTCGCGCTGGAGATCATCACCACGTCTGGCGCCGCGCTGCTGGAGTTTCCGTGTCTATGTCGTGCGTGTGGGGCTGGCACCGCTAACCGCTCGCGCATCCCGTACCAGTTCGTCTGTCGACGACGGGCGAGCTTGCTAGCGGAGGCGGCGCTGCTCTTCGTCGCCGGGCAGAGGTGCACGGTCTCCGCCGCCATGGCCACGCCTGGAGCTTCATTTCATCTATCTACCAGCTAAATCTAGCGTGGAGGTGGATGGGTCGAGAAATTTTTCGCTGGAGGGGATGGAATTCACTGTAGAGCGATCGATTTCAAGACGGACGGGTTCGGGGGGACTAACCCTAAATATCCCCGAGTACCCTTAATATAGTGGCGGAGGGGGTCAATATGCGGTGCCTCCGATATTTTTCCAGGCCAGTCCGATATGTGGTCCCTGTTCGGACGGTAAAATAACCCAAAACTGCATATCGGCCGAAATTTTCCGAGCCTAGAGATGCTCTAATCAGGGCAATATCACGAGTTCACGACCTAAAAACGACAAAGATGGCGAGTCAAACAGTTCTGCAAAGGGAGCCATGAGTCTATTCTATGGGCGGAATCTATTTGATGAATTGGGAATACAGGCAGAAGAAATAGCCGTCGACCAATTCATTCCACTGGGGAAGATGCTTTACAAGGCTCCATCTGATGGAAAATGGGGTGAACACGAGCGTAAATACTTGCCCTTTGTTCACCACAGATGGATTTCCAGTTTTCACGCAATTTGGTTCTCTGGCACGTTGTCCGTATTTTTTTAATTTTTTTTGTGAAACACAGTACAAATAAGGATGGCAATGGGTAGGGTATGGGGCAGGTAGAGCAATACCATACCCATACCCGTGTAGTCAATGGGTATAAAACTCTACCCATACCTGTACCCACGGGTATGAAACTTTACCCGTACCCATACCCGACGGGTACCCATACCCGTTGGGTACCCAACAGGTAGATCAAATAGTACACATGTAATACATAATTTTACATTTATCGACAACACATTGATAAAAGAAAAACATTTATCTCAACTCAATGAAATATATATATAAGTACATGATAATTATCTCAACTCAAATTGACAATTTATGACAACTTTAACATAGCTTCACAAGCTCACGAGAATAAATGTTGGACCTCCACGAGTAAGATTATAAACGGGCAGGGTTTGGGTATACCCACGGGTATGAGGTTGTACCCGTTCCCTACCCGTGACTTAAACGGGTAGGGTACGGGTACTACCCATGGGTATAAAATTGTGCCCATACCCTACCCATGTGGGTACGGTACCTGCGGGTACCCGTACCCGTGGGTAAAATTGCCATCCTTAAGTACAAACACAGACGCTCACATATACATGCATACACTCACCCTTATGAACGCACACACGCACACCCTACCCCTATGAGCATCTCCGATAGACTGAGCCGGCGGGTCGAATCTTGAGATTGACGAAGTCACCACAGGCGCCTCGCTGTCGATGGGAACGTCGCCTCCCACTGAAGAATATTCCGCCTAAATGAGAAACACCAGTGTCAAACCTGAGGTTTGAACTCTGTTGGGCTGGGGGTACAACCACCTACCTAACCATCTTGCCACAGACAAGTTCTCACGTTGTCCGTATTTCTAAGGACGGTCATGTAGATCTTATAATTTGTCGATTGGTCATTATTTCGGTGGACTACCTCCTCTTCATGGTCCGCGACGCGAAGGTCAACCTGAATCTTGAATAAGTGTCCGACGTGAACCGCGACGAGCTGAAGCAGCTGCTTAAGAAAGCAAACGCTAGGGAAGGCGCGGCATCAAGCTGTCCCTTGGTTCGCTGATGGTCGACAACTTCCTCATGGGCTGGTGGGATCATGTTGAGCAAGGGACTCTGAAGGAGGCCGCCGACATGAAAACTATCCATAAGTTGTACAAGTAGAATGTACTTCATTACTGTTGTTACTCCGTAGAGAAATAAGCACCGTTGTTCCTTTTTTTCTGAAACGAAGGCAAAAGCTTTGCCTTATATATTAATTAAGAAGAAGGTGCCCAGTTTATTTGCGTAAGAAACCGGGCGAAAACCATACAACGAACACCGACAATCAACATCACAGGCAGGAGCCCACACAACCAAACAACTACTCGCCCAACCCATCACAACCACGAATTGACAACACGGCAAACTCAAATGAGCTGAACAATCAAGAAAATGCGGAAGATTTCCATGCGAAGCCAAGCTTCTTCCTTGCCCTCCTTCTGAGAGACTTCTCCACCTTCATGAATATACCATCCGAAGTTGTCCCCGTCAAAACGGAAGCAATATCCTTGCCATATCCAGGGCAAGCCGGCTCTAAATTGACAAGCAAGTCGCAAACCTCTTTGCCAAACAGGGCCTCAGAGTTAGGCACCAACATAGCTATCTCATCAACAACCTGGTCACTCAAGGATGAGAAAGTGACAGAACCAACAAAACCTCCACTATCCACAAAGGAAGGCAGCTGGCAGGACTCAAACGGAGGTGGGGATGGCGCAATGTCCACCGCCAAAGGCTCCAACATGCCCAACTCAATTGGAAGCAGCGCTGTTCCTGTTGGTGCACAACTTTACTTCCGTTTATTCCTTCGAGTTCGGGGATGCGGCGTTTTCTCCCTTTGTTGTTGAGAAATGAGGGCGTCTTTTTAAGAACTGGGCTGACTTGTAAATAATCCATCAAGAAATGCCAGGGTTTTCTTATGCCAGTTTAGTTTCTGTTGAGTTGTTACAAGGGACATGGCAACATTTTTTTCTAAAATGTCAAAAAATTCTAAATAAAATTCTGGATATACATAATGACATTTTATGTTAGCACAAAAAATTTCCCAAAGAAAAACATTTTTTGTGACATGTGCAAAAAAAGACAAAAAACAATCGCATACAAGTCATTATGAAAACTCCGGATTTGTCTTTTTTGCACAGCCCACAAAAAATGTCATTTATTCGTGAAACTTTTTGTGCTACCATAAAATGTCATCTAGTATATCCAAAAAAATTATTTGGAATTTTTTGATATTTTAATTTTTTTTTGAGTAGTGGGTGTATCTATACCTACGAGCCGGTATGGATTTTCCTGTTACAAGGTGCTTCATTCATTACTTTTGAGTTGTTGTAGGGTGCTTCATTCATCACTTTCTGTTGAGTTGTTATAGGGTGCTTCAGTCATCACTGTTCCTGCGTCCGGTTTGCTACCTTCTTTGGCGATGGAGGTTGTGCCCTCCCACGAGGCTGTCGTATTGCCGTCCCCTATCTACGTCTCGTTCATTCCGGTCCGCTCGGCCTCGCAATGTTTGCCATGGTGAGACGTCGTGGATGATTTCAAAACTGTTGGCGCATGTTCGTGGATGGCGAGCTAGGTGGAGCTGACGGTTTGGCCGGGGTGTGGAGTGTCGGGGTCTAGAGAAATCCTTGTCGGTTCTTACCGGCACCAACGTGGGGATGCCTCCGGGTGCCGCCATCCTTCTTGAAGGGCGTCGGGTGTACCCCTGCCCCACTCCCATCCGTGTACCGGGAGAAATCCTAAGATCAGTCCGGTCAGCAACGTCGTCGTCGCATTCCTTCTTGAAGGTGTTGCTTGGTACGCGGCAATCCGGCGGCACGGGAGCGTGGTGGGAATTATCCGGATTGTGCGTTTCCTTTCTTTTGTTTCCCTCTTGGACGTGATTGTGCTCTTTGCCCCAGGGAACTCTGTTGTATCGGGTGGTTGCTATATTAATATAGCGGGACGCAAGCCTATTTCCAGGAGGGGACAGTCACAGAGCGATTCATTGAAGAGGCTAGTTTTTTTGTCGAGAACCTTTTTTTTATGGTTTTTTTGTCGAGAACCGAGAAGCTAGTTAGTGCTTCGAGTTTTTCTACGGGATGCTAGAAAATCCAATGGGCCGTGCTCACGGTACGATAGAGGGCCGCACAACGAAATAGAAGACAAAACAGTGAGCCGTACGGTATGTACCATCTCCCGTGATGGCTCGAGAGTATTTTTTTGCGAAAAGGTGAACCCATCTATTAATTATCAACAATGGTACAAATAATTCTAAAAGTAATAAAGATTATAAGTAGGTCTTCAGACCACCTAGCGATGACTACAAGCAGTGAAGCAAGCCGAAGGCGCGCCGCTGTCCTCTCCCCTCCCTCACTAGAGCCGGGCAAAGCTTAACGTAGTAGAGCTTGTTGTAGTAGACAGACGGGAAGTCGTCGTGCTAAGGCCCTGAAGGACCAACGAAACATAGCAACAACCATCGCCAATGATGACAACTGTAGATCGGAAGAGCCAAACCTATAACCACACGAACGAACACGAAAACGGACTAGATCCGAGAAGATCCGCCGGACACACAACTCCAGACGCCCTCCGTCGATACTAGACGGACCACCAGAGCGAGGATAGGACGAGGAGGACCTTATTCTGTTTTCAGCATGTCGCCGCCGCCACACCATGCTGAAGAAGACACTCGAAAAATCTAAAAAAGGGAACGGAAACCTTCCCGCCGGCGAGGGCTGCGATCCGCCGCACAGCCGAGAGCATGATTGAACACCATATAGTCGAAGCCATAAATGGTTGGTTAAACTTCCACTACCTCCACTATCTGTGCATCTTGCTGTTAAAAAAAACGCATCTTGTGGTAACTTCCACTCGGGGCATGAACCATCGCAACATGACAATCGATGAACCGCGTTTTCTTTGGACTGGGACCCATCAGAAAAGCAAGTTGACAACACGGGAGCAAGCGTGTAAGTTTAGGCCATGCTACTATGAGCTTACCTACTACCCATCGCGGTCTCTCGGTTTTCGCAAGCTAGCACAGCAGCCATTTTCAGGGACCCCCTTCACAAAAGAGAGCCTCGTGATTAACGACGGCAGAGACACAGAGATTAAATACTACAGTACCAGTAAGACGGAAGAGAAAGCAGCCGGTCGTGCAGTTGCAGCTCGATCGGTCCAGCCCATGATGCTGACGGGCACGAGACGCAGCCGAGGGCGACGACACCTGCCGTCGCCTTCCAGCCTACCACCATTACTAGCAGACAGCAGTCTCAGGGCGGCGACGGTGGAGGATGCAAGAAACTCGCCGCTCGATCCTAGCTCCTACGTGAATGTGGCTCCTCGAAGGGATAAGACCTCCTCATCACTGCATGAAACGACGTGAGAATAATGTTCCTGCGTTCGAAACAGGTAGAAAAATAGCAGCACTAGAAAATTTGGCACAAGAAGCTGCACATTGCTGACAAATAAAGTGCATTTTTAGGTCTGTTTAAAACGTAGTGGCATGGCATCAGGAGGATTATTACAGATGCGGCCGAGACGAGAAGAACACCATCGATCGCGCGCGTCTTTTATCTCGACAGCATGCACATCGCCACCGCATCTCCTTTCTCGAGAAGATGCACGCACGTCGCCACCGCTGAGAGCCTCAGGGCGGATTCCGATCAGCACCATAGGGGACGAAAGAGAGGGAGGAATCAAGGTCGGCAATGGCATCCACACCGTAAAGTTTACTTTCATCGGTGCTCGAATCACCGGTTGTCTTTTCCACATCCACATCCGCATCCCTAACCATCAGATGTGACACTGCTACGTGTTGTGCTGTCGAACAAAAATAGGTGGAGGCCTATGGCGCAAACGTACAGTAGCTTTTTTGGCCCCTCTTTTTGAAAAGAAAATTTTACTGCTTCCGTCTCTGCATTGTGAAATGCTCCTAAATGATCCAAGAAGTCCTAAATTGGAGCGTGGAATCATGAAGCTAAACGTGCACCTGATTAAGATCGGATAATCTTGCCTGTCCCCGGAAGGAATAATGCAGAAAAGGGAAACGCATCATGAAACTGCATAATACGCGACAGAGACTGTAGAATGGAACCACATCCTGAACCGGTTCCTGTCTTGATCTAACACTGACCTAATCACGCTAAACGGGAGACCCGGAGTACTATTCATATAGGTGTCCCGTCCTCGCGAACTCGAATGGTGCGTCACCTACCCGGAGAACGACGGGAAGGAGAGGGGCGATGCACACAAGAAGAAGCAGCTAGGTGGTGAACGGTGGGCCCCACGCCGAGCCGCAAGCCCGTTGCCGCGTTCACATGCCAGCGGATTCGGATTTTGGCTCTAGCTGACCGGGTACGGGCTGCGGACACGCGGCGGCGTCCGCTTCATGCGCCTACGGACCGTCCGTGGCCCGGCGAAATGAACACGCGGCCAGGATTGGTTCTTCTCGTCGGCAGCGTTTCACTAATCCCAGAGCTGGTCAGTCAAACACTTGCGCAAAGTAGGAGTAGCCTGCACGCTCGGCGTCGGCGAGGAAGTTCTCGGTCGGGGCTCGAGTAATTCGGCTGAACGACCGATCACGTCCAACGTCGACGCCAAGTGGGCCCCGCTCCGTGAATTCATGACATCCGGTCGGTCCTGGAAAGCGAGATATATTGCGAGGGCAAAAGTCCAAAACAAACCCTAAACTCGTAGGCAGTGGCGAAATCGAACCCTGAACTTGCGATCCCCGTAATCCACACGCTGAACTTTGCGTTCCCGGTCCAATTTGAACCCTGACAGCGGTTTAGCCGGAAAACGCTGACGTGGCAGTGGTCAACCGGGATTCAACCGGAAAACGCTGACGGATAGTGGTTGTAGACCGGCACGCGCGTCGGCTATTTCTGAGGATTGGGGAATTTGGGGAAATTAGGGGCGCACCGGCCGTCCTTCTCCCTCAACGCGCAGCAGGCCGCGCCGCCGCCGCCTGGGGAGGCGGAGGTCCCGGCGTTCGCGGAGTTCTCGCTGGCGGAGCTCCGCGCGGCGACGGACGGCTTCGCGGCGGGGAACATCGTGTCGGAGAGCGGCGAGAAGGCCCCCAACCTCGTCTACAGGGGCCGGCCGCGCAGCCGCTCCATCGCCGTCAAGAAGTTCTCCAAGCACGCCTGGCCCGACCCCAAGCAGTTCGAGGTGCGCTCGCGGCCTGGTGTGTATGTATGGCAAGCAGAGCACAGCGGCGCGGCGGCGACGGCTGACAACGGGATGTTGTGGTCGTCGGGTGCTTCGTCCGCTCCCGGGTTCCGTCGAGGTACGGGAGGAGTGGCGGCTCGGATGCGAGGTCGCCGGTGTCATATCGGGAGGGTGCCGTGTCGTACGAGCCGGCGGTGTACTGCCACTGCCGTGGATGCAATGGTGATCCCCTAGTCTCTGTTTACTGTTATTTTGCTTGATCTGCTCATTTTCCCCGTACTCACTCTGATTGATTTTGTTCTTCTTCTCATTTTTGCCTCAAAAGCATGGTGGTTGTGGCTTTATGGAATGGCATGACGATCCATTGCCCAAATTCTTCAGTGATTTGATTGGAGACTTGCGTGATGAATTGTGGAGGCTGAAGGGTGTTCAAGCTGGTGTCACTGAAGATGGAACTGCGCGATGTGCTATGAATGAAGATGAAGCAGCGAGGGAGGCCATGATAAGGTCTCTGCAAGATGAATTGAAAGTGAAGAATGCAGAAATTCGTGCAATGAAGTTCAAATATCTGAATGTGGTGTTGGTTGTCAGTGTGTTTCTGCTTGGTTGTGTGTTAGGGAAGATGTTAGTGAACTGAAGTAGTTCTGTTAGTTGTGGTTAGTTCTTGTAACAGGTTTGCAGTAATGATCTGGCAGTGATGTGGACTGCTGTGTATGCAGATGGTTATGTAAGACTTTGTATGGAATAAATGGAAGGAAATGAAGTACTTTTGCTGTCATTCACAGTTCCATAATTCAGGCATTATAATTAAGCATTATATGCAACATAAAATTCATGTTTGGATTACATAGACATCACCAAAAGGCCTGGACAGTAGCACAATATAATGCAACATCAAATTCATGTTTGCAATACATTATAGAGGCCTGGACACTAACAAAAGGCCAAAATGTTTGCAACACTACAACTTGGTCAACATTACACATTGCCACTTGCAGTGAAATACTTGAAGCTAGGAATTGCAGATGCTGGGACTCTCTGCCTCTTCTTGGATTTTGCTTGTGCATTAGGTGCAGTAGATGTTCCAGCTCCAGTAGATGTGCCAGGTGCAGTAGATGATCTTCGTGGAGGCTTGTACCTTGAAGCAGCTGCAGTTGCTCTAGCTGGAGCAGTAGATGGTGCAGATGATGGCGCACTAGGGGCTGCAGTTGGTGCTGCAGTGGCGTGTGAAGACTGTCCAGGTTGCTGCAGGCAAGTTAATTCAGCAAAATTCATGTTAATTGAACACTACAAATTTCAGCAACAATTCAGTAGAACAATAGAAGATTGTACCTCTGGTTTCTTCTTTTTGCTTGTCTTCACAAGGTGTGCATTCTTCTTGTTCCCTCTATCTGGATTCTTTTTGCAGCCTGACTTGTTGTGTACTGTTACTGCCTTTTTCTCCCAGTTAGAAGCTTCACTTCGAACCCATCTTTACCATTCCACAGAACTTCCATGTACTGTGTCCTAGCAATGCTACTTTTCAGTTTTTTAAATATGCTAGGACAAATCTTTCCATGAAAATTCTGTGCTTTGCTTCTCTGTTCCTGAATTCTAGAAAATATCTTCTTCCTAATTTTCTCCTGCATGGAAATTATAGGATAGAACCTTGCTTCAACAATCGCATGATTGAATGCTTCACATAAATTGTTGTCAACTGATTCACAGTTTGACCCCACTGGGAAAAATGCTCTGGCCCAGTGAACTGGCTCTGTTCTCATGATGTCCTTCGCACCCTCTGGTGTTTCTTGTGCAAGTTTTGCTTTGTAGTAGTTGAAATCTTGCTTGTTTGCTGCTTTGGCCACTGCCCAGAACTTCTTCTGCCACTCATGAGCCCTATGTTTCTTCCTCCAATTGGCATAAATATGCCTAGCACACATTCTGTGCTCTGCATTTGGTAGGAAGTCTTTCATAGCATTTATTAGGCCTTTTTGTTGATCTGAAATGAATACCCATCCTGCTCCATTGTTGTTAATGTCAAGATCCTTGATAAGCAAGCCAATGAACCACTTCCAACTTTCATTTGTTTCTTGCTCCACAACTGCCCAGGCCAAGGGATACATTTGGTTGTTTGCATCCCTAGCAATAGCACACAAGAGCTCTCCCTTGACAGCACCTTTGAAAAAACAACCATCTAGTCCAATTACCTTTCTGCAACCTGCCTTGAACCCTAGTTTCAATGCATTGAAGCACACATAAAAGCCCTGAAAAATGTTCTGCTCCATGTTTGATGGATCTAAACATACTGCGACTGTCGATCCAGGATTACTTCTCAGTAGCTCCTCTTGATAATCAAACACTCTCGTGTATTCGTTCTTCATACCAGACAACAGTTTGTCCATCACAATGCTCTTTGCGTGCTTGCATTTGGAAGTAGACACATCCGCAAACATGTCCTGGAGCACTGTTGCTTTCATGCTATGTATCATCCACATTGGATTCGCCAAGATGAAGTGTTCATACCTCTGTGCAATAACCTTCGCAGTCACAAGCCTGTTGTCTCTGTTAGGTGCACAATGGTGTACATCATTGTAAGTAACAATCTGAAATCTGTTAGTTCTTGATGTTTTAGATGCATAAATAAACCAAGGGCAGTTAGTAAAACCACACGTGGCCCTAACTCTATTTGACTCTGATTTCTTGAACTCAATGCTCCTCTTTGTCACAATGCCATATCTTTTCAGAGCTTTGACAAGCTGACCCTTGCTCCTAAACACCATTGACAGGGAAAAGTGTGGAACTTCACTGTCATTGTTGTATCTTGGAAACTTGCTCTTCCTCCTAACTACCTTTCCATCTGAATCCTCATCATAAGAGTAGTCCTCATCGGATGAATCGTAATCCCACTCGTTCTCCTCTTCAGCTATTTGTTCTTCCATGTTTGCAATAAGCTCAAGTGGAACAGCAGCTGTTGAATCCATTCCAATCCAGCTCTTTGTGTCCCTCATCTTCTTCTTGAATTTTCTTGCATGCCTCCGCAGCTCAACGACCTCTGAATTCTCCCCACTATCATCACTGTGTGGTACATATTCAGTGTCATCTTCTGAATCACTATCTGAATCTGCAAGAGTACCAGCTGGTCCTGGCTCTGTGGCTTGCTGTTCTGGTACTTGCTGTGATGGCACTTGAGCTGTTGGTACCTGACTTGGATTCACAACGTGAGAAAATGCAACCTGGGACCCTGCAAATGCATCACCAACTTGCTCTCCAAACAAATTTCTTCTCATGCCACTAGCTTGCTTGACTGGACTGCTAATAAGTTGTGTGATCACACCAGTGTCATCAGAAACCATTACTAACTCCTCTGAATGTTCATCAGCATCTGCACTAATAACAATGCCAGGTTCATCATCATCACAGAGCTGCATCAACTCATCATTTTCGAAATCACTGCCACTGAGACTGTCCTCACTGTCCTCCTCTCCATGATACTCCACATAGATATCTGCTTCTCCTCCCACACAAGTATATTCTGCCATTTGAACACATGTACTGTCATCATTCAAGAACATCAATCCATCAACAAGCGCTTTCCCAGGAATATGAAAGTATAATTTCATCGATTCCTTCAACTGCACGTGATCTTTCAGAAAGCCTTTCACCTCCGGAAGTGATAGCTTATCCCTCTCAATGGCTGACGTCTCCTCATCTCCCCCAACGTACTGCAAATTCGGACCATTGCCTATGAACTCGCCTCCAATGTGGAATCTCACGTTCAAAATCTCGGTCGGATCCATGATTCAACTGAAATTAAAAGAAATAAATCACTTCCCTATGATAATCCGAACAATACCAACGCAAAAAACGCATCCTAATACCACCAAAATCCAATCTTTCCAACCTCCACGAAAAATTGCTTTTTTCCCCAAAAAACCCTAGCCCCTAATGATGCGGACACAACCTCTAACTACTACGCCCAGAGGAGAATCACGTCGGAAAACATACCTTCGCCGATGCTCGTCGCCTCCCAGCAACGATCGCCGCCGCTGCCGCCGATCAACTGCCCGTCGCCATTGCCCGTCGCAGGAGCAGAGATGGAATACCAGGGGACTCCTCCTCGACCTCTACGATGGATGGGCCGCCCTCGCTGGACTAGGCCAAATACCAGCAAACCGGCCTCTCCGTCCGCAATCCCGGTCTCACGTGCCACGTCCTCAATCTCTGTTTGCCAAACTCTGTCAGGGTTCAAATTGGACCGGGAACGCAAAGTTCAGAGTGTGGATTACGGGGATCGCAAGTTCAGGGTTCGATTTCGCCACTGCCTACGAATTCAGGGTTTGTTTTGGACTTTTGCCGCTATTGCGAGTCAATGAACCGCTTTTTTATTTTAGGCATATCCAAGCTTGAAATGAATGTTCTGATCGAGCTGAACCTGAGTTGACCAATTTTTTGAAAGGAAACTAAAAGTCAACTAACCGAGCCTTCTATCCCAGTTTGGTATCTTCCACCGTTGACACGTACTGTATTTTAATGATGAATGCTGATTAGACCTAACTCAAATGAGAACCACCGGATACTCTAATGGTGATTAGACCTCAAGATTAAGAAGTTCAGATCCACTAACTGTCTCCTTTTAAGTTTTGATTCTACCAATCTTGGTGAGATTGTTCCAATACCAAGTTTTTGTGCCTCAAATTAATGTTCTGGTTGCCATCCAAGATTGTCGAGATCTTGATGTATGAGAGACTCCGTGCTCACTTGAGAAGACCTTATTATTCCACTTTGATAATAGTGGGAGCTTGCTTCTGCTCGTGTTTTTTTCCCATTAAGTTGTGGTATTTGTCATGCAAAAATCTGGTGTTCGTGTGATGATGTTGTACTTTTGGCTCAGACCACATATTACATGAAGTACGTGCTTGCTAAAATTGGTTAGTACATGTCTGTTGTTTGCTCTCAGGACTGTACTGCGTACGTTGCTGAATGCGTTTGTCCATACATATTGGATGCATATGTTGTCATGTAACGATCTGTGAGTTAGTAAACAAAACAATGGCTCGAAAGTTATACAGTATTCCGATGTGTATTTTTGTCATGTCAAGAGGATTCTCCAACAGATATCACGTGTCTAACCAAATATGAGCAGCCAAAGATCATTTCAAGATGTCGTAAACACTCGTACCTAGAACAATATCAGTTTTTTCTAAAAAATCATTTTCTACTTTAGAAATCCATCGGCAGAGTAGAGTAGATACCGTATAAGCGCACTGAATAAAAAAATAGCGCTGGAAATTTGCGTCTGTGATAGGTAGCGAATCAGTGGCCGGCCGGCAGTAAGGGGCGCTGTTGCACCCAGCCGACCCAGCTTCGAATCTTGTAGAGCGCTGAACTTTTGATTTGCGCATTGATACGTCTCAAACGTATATATAATTTTTGATTGTTCCATGCTTGTTTTATATCAATGCTATATGATTTATTTATAGTTTTATATCATTTTAGTGCATTTTCTAAAACTAACCTATTAACAAGATGCTCAGTGCCAGTTCATGTTTTCTGTTGTCTTTTTTTCAGAAAAGTTAGTAAAGAAATATTCTCGGAATTGGACCAAAATTTACGATGATTTATTTTTCATCGAAACGAAGACCGAGCCCAAAGATCAACCTCGGGAGGGACCCACAGGGTCCGGAAGACCACTGTGCATGGCCAGAGGCGGGGTCGTGCCTAGCCTCCTTCTGGAGCCCTCGTGCACCGCCTCGCGCCGCCTCTTCGCGTATAAAATCTCTCCTGACCTAAAACTTTGACCCCCGGAGGATTTGTCCAGAAACGCAACAGAGCTCCGCCGCCACCAAAAACCCTAATTCGAGGGACAGAAGTTCCTGTTTTGGCACCCTGCTAGGATGGAGAATCACCTCCGGACCCATCTTCATCGACGTTGCTGCCTCCCATGATGTTGCGGGAGTAGTCCTTCATCGGGCTGAGGACTCGTACATGTAGCTATGTGGTTATCTCTCTCTCCCATGGTGTGATATTTATGTGATCATGATCATTATAATCTAGTTGAATTCATATGATGTTTTCCCTTCTTTATGTAATGGATATGTTGCTCAATTGATGTTATCTAGTATAATTTCCGGAGTCACGGTTGACAACATGTTGCCAAGATGACAGTGCGGGTACCATGTGTGACTCTATGGATAATAGATTAGAGGGATACTTATTATGAGTTGTTCTTTGTGTTGGATGGTATTATGGGATTGTGGTGTTTGTTGGAAGACGGACTTTAAAGGTGTGCTTCTGTAGCCCTACGCGATGGTCATCTTGTCTCTTATCCAGCAGAAGAATAATCTCAGAGGAACGTCTATGTTACATACCGTTAGAGAAAGTATCTTATGTGTTTAATTATGTTAGCATTGTTTACATTTACCACTAGTGAAAGTATGATCCCTAGGCCTTGTTTCCAACCATTGGAACACCGTTTACTTTTAGTTTTGTTAGATGTTTACTTGCTGCCATTTTTATTACAGATTATAAATACCGCTTGTTACCATCCATATTACTTGCCTTTTACCATCTCTTCGCGGAACTAGTGCACCTATACATCTGACAATTATATTAGGTGTGTTGGGGACACAAGAGACTTCTTGTATCTTAATTGCCGGGTTGCTTGAGAGGGATACATTCAACCTCTACCTCCCCGAGTTCGGTAAACCTTTGGTCACTCACTTAAGAGAAAATTGTTGTTGTCCTACAAACATCTGCACTTGGAGGCCCAACACTGTCCACAAGAATAGAAGCGCGTAGTAGACATCAAGCTCTTTTCTGACAACATTGCCGGGGAGGTGAGTGCTTGAAGGTATCTTATTTAGATCTTGCAATTTTATCTTTTTTGTTTCTTGTTTTTATTCACTAGTTAGGCTAGCGATGTTTTTATTTCTGTTTGTTACTTTAATTTATTGTGGAGACTTCTTTTGATGCTTTGTTTGGGAGTTCACTCTCCACTAAACTGATGGTAAGGAAAGAACTTCCCCCTACTGAATGTATCCCATTTAAAAATATCATTTGGAATAATTGAAAGAGTTATGAACAATCGTTATGCAGTGGATGGAACAGTCCATCCAAGTGTTCATTTGCTGAATCTTACAGAACTTTGTGAGTTATTTAAGATTGCAGGTGTTTCAAGAGAAGAAATCATGAAGAAATTATTCCCATTTTCACTGAAAGACAAAGCAAATGAGTGGTATAAGCTACTGGATAATCCTCATCGATTTGATTGGAAAAAGCTTTAGTCTCTCTTTTACTCTAAATTTTATCCTCTTCATGAAATTCATCAAGATAGGAATTATATTTAATATTTTTTGCCTCGTGACGGAGAGAGCATTTCTCAAGCTTGGGGGAGATGGAAAGCATTAATGCTTAAATGTCCTAACCATGAGTTTTCCAAGAAGATAATTATTACTGATTTTTATGCAAGGCTAGCTTTCACGTCATTAGAAGGCTTTACTTGATGCTTCTTCTATGGGTTCCTTTGCAAACAAGGAAACTGATGCCAAATGGGATCTTATTGAAAGGATTCAATGCAACACTTAAGATTAGGAGACCGACAAAGGTAAAGAGTCAGGTATACATTACGAGTATGATTGCATTAAGTCCTTCGTTGAAACTGATAGTTTTAATAAGCTTAGTGCTAAGTTGGGGCTAGATTCTCAAATAGTTGTTGATCTCTATAAACCTTTTGCTTCTCATATTAATGTTCCTAAAGAAAAGTGGGACAAGTATCATGAACCTTTCAAAGACGTTTGCAAAGAAAATGAAATTGTTACTAATGATTGCAATAGACATGCTCAAATTTATGAAAATAATATTTTATACAAGCATGTTAATTTTTGTGGAGAGCTTAGACCTTGTGAAAGACTCAGATTGAAGAAGAGAAATAACTGTAAGCAACACAAGCATGAAAAAACTAGCATTTGGAATAAGGATCTAAATGATTTTGCTAAACAAGTTTGTGACCTGTATCCTTTTATTTGTGAACTTTGCAATAAAGAGGGTCATTTCAATTTCCAATGCTTGCATTTTAATGATAGAATCATAAGCCGCTTTTGTGATAACATGATCACTTCTAACCTCTATGATGAACTTATATTATTTTTGGGATATGAAAAGTTGTCAGGAAAAAACTTCTTTGTTAGATATGAGTGCTTTTGGGATGAATAGCATTCTGCAGGGATGCCATCTCTATTGTGTTGTGAATTGCCACAAAAATGCTTACATAGAAAAAATTACAAAGAATGGAACTTTACTGAAATATGAAAGGACACATGTTTGTTTTGTTGCCATTAATGCAAGGGAGAAATCCTCCCAAGTTTCTCCTATTGTTTCTAAGAATGAACCAGGGTATGTGGCGCAGAGCACCAGATTCGCCAGTCGTCGATGCTACGGCTGGTCCAAAGAAAATACCGGGGCGAATCAAAATAAATATAATTTATACTAAATTTTTATACTTCTCTAGATTTTACTTTTAACATTTATAATATTACAAATATATTTTTCTATATGTTCGCACAATTTAACCATATAACTATAAATATTACTACCTCTGTTCCTAAAAGTAAGATGTTTTGGTAGCTCAAATTTTGAAACACTCGAGTAGTTTGTTTATTTGTTATCAATATTTTGTTACAAAAGTCATTTTTTCCTACAATGCATAATCTATGTATTTTATAGTTATTTATGGTAAAGACCTGTAAATAATACGATCTAATAAATATTTCAATAGTGGTTTCTTGTGTATGATTAAGTATGCATATTTATAGAAGTCGTGTAGGTTATAAACTTAACAAGGGACAATATGTTTTGTGGTCCAATTTTTCTAGCAAGTCAAAAGTTAAAAATGTGTGCATGCTTTGGACTTGGTATTGATACAACATTGGTTAGAGTAATCACCAATAAAAATAAAATATTGTGTATTCTAATATGTTTGCATATTTATATTAGAAAATTGATATACTCTTATGTAACCTGCTTATTATCATCTAATGTACACAAGCCCCCAAGAAGCTTATGAAATAAAAGTTTGTTGCACGGAATTAAACATGAAAATCTAGTTACTTTAATTTCCGTAGAACCTGCAGGACATATTCCGGAAAAGAGCTAACTAAACTTCTTATCCTCGGTCAATGTGGTTTATCCTTACGTTCCAAGAGCCATGTCGTGTGTACGTGCTTCAGCAAATTATCATGTTATTATGTTAAGATACTCTCTCCGTCCCGAAATGTAAGACGAGCATGATTTTTCACCATCAATAATTCATGTCTTTGATCATTACTAATGACAAAATGTATGGACGGAGCTTGTTTCAACTTTTCTCATACATATTTATACTATTTCTGAGAAATATTGTAAGTGAAATCATAGTTAAAGTTGTGCATTGTTGACTAGAAAAATCATCCACGCTTTAATGTTTTTACATTGATTATTGAATAATCTTATGTGTGTAAATGGATAATATGTAGGAAGTTGCGCGATAGAAAACAAAAAAAATTCTCTCACATGCGGAACCAACACTCAATTTCCAATCTACAAGATGCTTGTAACAGGGAGGATAGATCAACATAACAAAGAACACGCGCGGCGAAAGCTTGTTTCAACGCAACTCGATGAAGATGTTGATGTAGTTCAATCCGATCAGCACCAGAATGTATGGCACCTCTGAGGCTTGCAGACGTACGACTCGGTGACGTCTCCGCCTTCTTATTACAGCAAACTCGAGGGAGAAGTAGATGGGATCTAAACCAGCAGCATGACGGCATGGTGGTGGATATGGTGGAGAAATTAACTTTCCTTATATGAAATTAACCAGCAGCAAGCTCCTTCTTGTTACAGCATGCTCCGGAATAATCTTTCGGTTGCAGGAGGAGGAAGAAAAGAGGCTGGGCTGATTCGGCGGCTAGGGTTTCAAGGGGCAACGTCCCAGTGAGCCATACCCCTCTTTATATAGGCAGGGGGAGATGGGGGGTGCAGCGCAGCCCTCCTAGGGCCGGCTGCTTGGAGGACAACTCCCCCCCCCCCCCCCCCCACCCCAGTAAAATCCTAAATTTTAGAGATTTCCCTTGTATCTTCATATTTTAATTTAAACATTCCTTTAAATTCATCCAGCGGCATGAGCCACATGGGCCTGCCATGTGGACCCTTGGGGTAGGTGGGCCTCACCATGGAACCCACTAGAACCTTCTAATTTTCTGATGCTTTACCGAAAAACTCCAAAACTTTGCCGAAACTCCAAAATTAACTTTCCTTATATGAAATTTTATCTCCGGACTATTCCGGAGCTCCCCGTGATGTCTAGGATCTCATCCAAGACTCCGAACAATATTCAGACACTATTGTAAAATTATCCCAGAGCTACTATAGTGTTACCGAACGTTAAGTGTGTGTGACCCTACGGGTTCGAGAATGTGCGGACATGATCGAGACACCTATCCGATCAATAACCATTAGAGGGACCAGGATATCCATAATGACTCCAACTCATTCAACGAAAATCTTTATCAGTTGAACCACTTTGTCGTGGATTACAATAATCCATATTCGATTTCTTTTGTCACATGATATTTTACTTACCCGATATTCGATCGTCGGTATCATGATACCTAGTTCAAACTCGTTGTTGGTAAGTACTCTTTACTCGTTCCGTAATACAACATTCTCTGTGACTAACCCAAGTCACGTGCTTGCAAGCGTTACCGAATGTATACTGTTGCCGAGTGGGCACATAGTATATCTCCCCGATACACGGAGGGACAAATCCTAGTCTTAATTACGTAATTCAACAAGTACTTTCCGAGATACCCGTAAAACACCTTTATGATCACCCTGTCACGCAGCGACGGTTGATGTCCCCAAAGTATTCTTCCGACACTCGGAAATAACATAATCTCATGGTTTAAGAAATAGGATACTTGACAATGAAAGGCATGGCAAACTAAACTTAATTGAAACGATAAAATTGTCATACTTAGTGGGGTCTGTCGATCACGCCATTCTTCTAATGACATGATCCCGTTAATTAATTAGCAATTCATGTTCATGATTAGAAAACCATAACCATCATTAATTAACGAGCTAGTCTAGTAGAGACTTTACTAGGGACGTCGTGTTGTTTATGTAACTACACATATATTATGTTTCCGGTTAATACAATTATAGCATGGAAAATAAACATATATCATGAACACGGAAATATGAGAATAACACTTTTATTATTGCCTCTAGGTCATATTTCCAACATAATAGCATATTTATTACTACATAATTTACCATTTTGGGCTCTTCTCTTCTCGGTGCCCTGGACGGTCGCCCTTCTTGCCCGGGCTATGGGCGGTCCCTGGCTGCTGCGCGCTTAGCCTCTAGGAGGTCCTCATCGATCTCGCGGTAGCACAATATGTTCGGCAAGATGTGCACCGGGGTCCACCGTGGTGTGGTGTTGCTAGTTCATTGGTGGATACATGGAGCAAGGAGAGAGTGCACCGGGGTCCACCGTAGTGTGGTGTCGCTGCTCCATTGGTGGACATATGGAGTAAGGAGAGTGCATCAATTTTAGGGAGTTTAGTATCTCCAAAGGATGCATATGTTGTAATTCATAAACAATGCGTACAATATTTCCGAAAATCCCCTTTGGCTCTCGAGCTCACCTACTCCTGCCCATTTTCAAAATTCAAAAAATGAAAACACTTCAATCAATTCTAAAATAAACGGGCAACAAACATATGCTAGTGTTCAATATATATGCAAAGTTTCTTGACGAAATGACATTATTGGTGCTCTGTGTGGAAAAAAAATCAGTACTTATTTTTGACATATGTTGTTGCCACAAATGAGAACTGATTTTGATTTTTCACACAAGACACCTAAATGTCAAGAGCTCGGAGTTAGAACGATGCTCTCGTTGTGTTTTTGTCATGTCATGTTAAGTGTGTTCTGATTCTCCAACAGATATTACGTGTCCACCGTGCCACGGCCCGTTTGCCTTGTAGTTGTCTGCATGTGCGCTCCTGCCATTTTTCATGTAATTAGTAACAAAATGTAGCTTGTGTCAATGTGAGCTTTTGAAATGAGATAGGTTGATAAAAGAATCTTCAAGAACACATTCCCTCTCATCCTTGAAATGCAGTGGAATTTACTAGATATCTAGAGATCACTACCCCGAGCTTAGAGCAGAGTCAGAACAACTGACTCTTACTATATATAAAATGTTCGGATGTATATCCAAAAAAAAATCTTTGAATTTTTCACATTTTAAAATACGTGTTTTAGGTAGTGGGATCATATGCTCATATATACTACCCAAAACTGATTTCCGCAGTCCCTCTCATCTTTGAAATACAAAGTGGAATATGCTAGAGACTAGAGATCACGACCCACAGCTTAGAGCAGAGAGCCTTCATTGGTGGTGACTACAGAATCAACTGCCGTGGAGGCGAGGCGCCGCTGTATTGAAGACCGTGGCTTCCAAGATCCAAATCCCTAGCTTTCCATAGCCACTCCTGTCTCACCAGATGCTCCAACAGCCAGAAGCTACTGGCCGCCATTAGCACGTAGTACCACTGATGAGACTGCGACACGCCTGCCTCATCATATATTCATACTAATCAACCGTTCTCTTTTTGGCACCAACAACTAATCAACCATATATATATATATATACCGCCGACCTAAAGATATGCTAAATTAGATGCAGATCACTTGTAGTAATACTCAACTGGGACAGACAGATCCATTCACAGGCATATGGCCCGTCCATATCGCCAAGCCCCCCTTTCGAATTGTTTAGCATACCAATCAGCACTAAACTAATGACAGTGAGCCCCCTAAAAAATCTAATGACGGTGAGGGCATCGTCATCATAATCATGGCGATCAAATCCGAGGAGGTGCTGCGGTGGAAGGTGGGTGGCGGCAAGACTTTTGTGGATCACATCACATCTTTCTTTTTTGGGGGGTTTCGACGAACAGGAATATGGGTCAAAGAAAGCGTGCTCTCAACCCAACTGAACCCAACCGCACATGCCCAGTGGGGGTTCAGCTCAAGAGGCTGCAACGACGAAGGATAGGGGCGTGCCGCCTGCTGAATATGATATGACGCAGATCTTGCGAGGTTGTTACGTGTGGGTAATAAATAAGCGACGGCGTGATCATCCGAGGCACACACACGGCAATGACGATCTGTTACTATGATACTTCTGTTAGCTGATGACGCTGACCTAACAAGCTAGACCAGACTTGTTCGTGGAAGAGTGGCCGGCTGAATGGTCTTTGCTAGAACCTGGAGGAAGTGGGAACATGCAGAGCCATGGATAAGAAGAAAGGAGGAATAAATGGTGGTGGGGCGCTCTTTCTTGAGTGGCTGATCACGCCATTTGGCCACTCCGCTTGGCCTTGGTGGAATCCACGCCCTCCCAATTCCCGAACCACTCGAGGCAATGCATATCTTCATCACTTTCTTTTTGCCTCATTCGTTGCATATTATCCTTTTCAGTGGTTTCGTTTCCAAGCAATTTTCCTCTGATATTTCAACTACCATGCGTTATCCCTTGCAGACAGTTGATACTGACGGCAGCAAGAATACTGAGTCTGAACATGACCAAGCACATTATTACCATCAGGGAAGGTGGTTGCAAGGCTCAAGAGAACTAGGCCAGCAACCAGAGACATAGTAGTCCAGAGTTGCAAGGGAACAAGAAATACACCAAGAACATTGCACCAAATAAAATTGATAAAAGTTGAGGCTAGATGGAATGTACCGAACATTGATGATTATTCTATCTGGTAGTGTATCTACAGCTTCCTTTGAAGTAGTAAAGAGGAAGAAAAATAAACAGCCGATACAGGATGAACTACATTGTCCACTCTCAGATTATCAAGACGTAAACTCTCGAGCTGCTCCGAGTGCAAGAGCAATATTTATCCAGACGATGACTACCCTCGCCAAATGCAAACGCTTTACTTATTGCATCCAACGCAACTCTTGCAGCTTCCAAGGAAAGCTCTCCATCAGAGGTGTTTATGTTCAAAAATATGGTTTTGGTCCTGGCAACTAAAGTTCAGCTGCTTCCTTTGGACCAGCTAGACATGGCAACAATTCATCGGATGAAAGAAAAATCACAGAGGAATCAGCGCCGACCGAGTACCCTACTTCTAATGTTATTCCTTGACTTGGCCATGGGTTGTCTGTTATGATTCTTAGGCTTTGGTATGTCACCCAGCTCCATTACTTGTATCGTGCGCTGCCTCTTTGCTGCACGGATGGAACAGTTCACAATTAGGTAAACCACAAGATTATATATGTACAAGTGATGAAACGAAAATAATGTGGCACAAGGGTGACACGAACCATTTTCAGCTTCCTGGTAACGTTCTTGGAGCCTACGCTTGGCTGCTTCCAGCCTTACGTTGCTTTCCAAGCCATCATGGATCTTTGGCTTTGCCGACTCTAGCCTGACTCCTGCTGAAGGTTGTGCATGGAGCCTTGATTTCTAGAGTCAAAGGACAGATGTGAGTCATGAGATCTTAAGCATCATCATAGCTTAAGTCTCAGTAGCATGTGATACTTACATCCACATGACCCATCACAGGTTTTCTGTCGACACCGAAGTGTTCTTGAGTCTGTTTGTATTTCATCTCACCGATGGGCTTCTGCTGAGGAGCCGCCTTTATTGGTCTCAGCATAGATCCAGAATCAGAAATCGGGGGCCTGGATGGCTTGTTGAGCATGCCATGGGGCCTGGCTTGAAAACTTGAACTTTGAGGTTTTTGCTGGTTTGTCTGCCTCATCGATGGCTCTTGCCTTGTCAATTCTGGCCTCCTGAACTGGTCTCTTTCAACAGTTCCGGAAAGACGAGTAAGTTCTGGCTTTGCCACTGCTGAATGGTTCGTAGGCCTCCTACCATTATTCTCCCTCTTGTTTCCAAGGCGCGCATCATTGTTATGTCTCAAGTCTGTCAAAATATAATGTTAATAATCATATAATCTCCAGGATGCAATAAGCAAGGGAATACTAAGCAATTCAAGTAGTTGTACTCACTTCCGTCTTCATCCATTTCGTCAAAGAACTTCAGGTGGCAAAGATGAACAGGCAACATAAATGGAAGTTAATTAGCTTGTGTTCGACACCAAAGCCATTCAGATAGCAGTACTGATTAATATAGTACCTCAGAGAGTTGAATGGCAGTAGTCTCAGGTGCAAAGAATGCTCCTTCATCCAATGGTGGAGAAGGAAGGCCTTCTTCTTCATCATCATCATCCACAACAGAAGGGTTTGAAGTGCCCGGAGAGTTGTCTATAAGTAAAAAAAAAAAGAACATATGAAGCTAAGAGGGGAGTATTCACTAAGAAATTGATGGAGTCAAATGTAACATTAGAGAATTCAAGTTTACCTGCAAGGGCCACATTAGTAGTACTGACCCACTCATCAACCAAAATTTTCCAACCTCTGAAACACAAAAGGCAATTGAAGATGTCAACAATAGTTTGGTAGACTAGTTTGGAATCACATTAACAAGGTTTTCATTTTCCTTTTTTTGTGACGATAAGAAAAGGTAAACTATGACTATGTTGCACTCATCAAAATCATGTCGGTACATTAGAGAAGTAATTTCCCTCACTAAATTCTTCAAATTCAAAGCTCTAGAGGGCCAAAACTAGGTGCAAGTTCATGGAGCTTACTGAATGAGAGTTTGCACGAGGTGACGGATCTGCTGCGAGCTGTGCTTCCGGAGCCCATTAACAGCTCTCCCAATCTCAGTAGCCTACGATGAACAGCCCCCAAAGATCAGCAAACAGAAAAGCAACAAAACGAACATATCAGATACTCGTCTCGTATGCACTATCACAATACGTACCTTGAGCGCGGAGACGGACAATTGCATCAACTGCAGCCTCCTGAGCGAATCGAACAGAGTAGCATCCGACTGCAAGACAGTGCCATTTGGTTTAGTTCAGATCAATGTTAGGATCTCGCTCGCTCACTAGAGTTGACAAATGAAAACTCTGGAAATCGAAAGAAGCGAGCAGACAAGAGTCCATACATAGTCCTGCTTGCGCAAGAGGAGCTCCTTGATGCGGAGGACCTCCCCGACGGCCTGAGACTCCTGGTCGATCTCGTTGGTGAGCGCCTCCAGCTCCTCGGCTTCCTGGTCATCTTCATGCTGAGGGGGTGTGGGTGATCTTCCTCCTCGCCGCCGCGCGTCTTCGTCGTCGCTCTCGTCGTCATCGTAGTTGTGGCCATAGTTGCTGGCAGCAGCGCGGCGGAGGCGCTCGTCGTCCTCAGAGTCGGATCCGAGTCCGAGTTTCGCTCGCGCCGGCGTGCCCACAGGGGAAGGGGCGCGCCGAGGCTGCTGCTGTCGACCTTGCTCTCCTTACTCTCGGGGACGCGGCGCACGCTGCCCTTGTCCTCGGCGACGGCGGCGGGCGTGGCGGGCGGCTGCGAGACGGTGCTGCCGGTGCATCCGTGGTGGTTGCAGGCGGAGGAGGAGGGCGGCCTGGCGACGAGCGCGTTGAAGAGGCGCTCGGCGATGCGGTCGCGGCGGCGCAGGAACTCCTGCGGCTCGTCGGCGGCCGCCACCAGGATGGCCTTCTCGACCACCTCGCAGATGCCCAGGCCCGCGCCCCGGAAGAAATCGCGCCACCGATCCAGCCCGTCGGCCATCGCCGTCCCCTCGGAGATCTTGATCGCGACCCCGCTGCAGACGAGAGAACCGATGCTCCCTCCCCTCCGGTTGTTTCTTATCAACAAATTATTATTGCGCCGCGGAAGGAATCTAATCCGGCCTCCCCGATCGCGAATCGGATGCCGCCGACCGTGAAAGCGGAAATTCCTCCCCGGAGGGCAATCAAATCAAGGAGCAAGCAAGAACGAATCGAGAAAACCCGATTCTTTCCCCCAATCCTAGCTATCAATTAACCTGCCTTCGGGCCCAAGTCCCCGTGCCTTGCAGAGGATTTCGATCGACAGCGAGGATTGAAGAACCTAACAAACGAAATCTTATCTGGCTCCTCTTCCTTGCGGAAAGGGGGATGGGAGGAAGACGACGGTGCGGCTGGGGGAGAACCGGAGAAGGCAATACGGGACGGGGCGGGTACGCGAAGGAAGCCCACGAGCACTTGACGCAGCTCGCTAAACTACAGAGCAACAACAACTACCCCGCCCGTGGCCCAAAATATTGCGAGGTCGCGTCACCGATTCCCTCCCTTTCCTCCCGCAGATTTTAACCGCTCCCGCTCCTTTCTTCCTCCTTCCTTCGTCTGTGGATTCTTCTGTTCCTTCTGTACTGTGCTACAGATGAGAGAGAGAAGGGGCCACGCGGCGGTTCCTCGGTTTGACTCCGTCGAGTCGACACTCTTCCCCTTTCTTCTTCTTCCCGTGGTCCGCTTTGGCACTGTACTTGATAAACAATTTAGCTTCAAATCTGGGGATCGCTGCACACGGTTTACGGAGTAATTTGTTATTTTGGCTAAATCTCTGCCCATGGTTTACTTCAGTACTGATCTGCCTAAATTAATTTCGATTTCTGCCAAATATTAAGCAAATCGCATTGTCGAAAAAAATGTCCTCCAAATCTATCAGTAAATGCTTTAACAGTCCATTCAGTGCAGTCTCTCCCTTTCTAACCGATGGTGATGGTCAGGCCTTCCAAGACCGCCCCGGCAACCGTATCTCCCCGCGGTTCCAGTGACGGATCCTTGGTGCGTAGGTGGCATGTGTTTCTTGCTTCCTTTTCCTATTGGGACAGAGAGGGAATATTATGTGGCTTTTGCTATCTCCGGTGCGATGCTTCACAGTCTTTTCATACCAGCTGTGGGCTTGTGGTTGAATTTTGGTACGTGTGTGGCTGCGAGCTGCCTCCTCAGGGGGCCGACAAAGAGCTCTCGCGGCGTCTAAATAGGCTCCGGAGGGGCTATTTGGGCGCCGTTCGGACTAGTCGTTGGTTTTGGGCGTCGGTGCTCCCTACTCGCAGCGCCCAAATATTATTCAAATACGAAATGTTGATACGAAAGTGCATATATTTTATTGAAAACTAACATAATTCATTCAAATTAAAATCTAGACCTAGATCTAGTACGTAGGGTGGCACGCAGGGCACCGGCAGTTGGGGCAGGAGCCGGCCAACGCGCCACCCCAGACACTCAGGTCGCACTCAGCCTCGTGTCTCAATGATAGGCGTGGACCGTGCGTCGGAGGCAGACGTGGCGGCGCGCTTCGTTCCGTCTGGGGCCGCCCGAGGACTCCGCAAGATGAGGGCGTGGGCTGGGCGTGCCGGACAGAAAACTGGGCCACGCCGGACCGAAATCGCGTTTGGGCGTCGCGAGTGGGAGCAAAAATGTGTCCGGCACGCCCCAAAGGCGTTTGGACGGCCATTTGGGCGCCCCGAGTGGAGATGCTCTAAGGGCACCTACAACAACGGGTGATGTAAAATACTCCCTCCGTTCCAATATATAAGACGTTTTACCTCTTCAACATGTTGTCTAGGTGCATACTAAAATGAGTGTGCATACACACTAAAATATGTTTACATACATCTACATATATGTGAATGTGGACAAATGCTAAAACATCTTACATTTAAGAACAAAGTGAGTAGATTATAACCGCTTTTTAAATTACGTAAGGACAAAAACAAGCATCCAATAGTTGTCCGCCATGCAAATTTTGGCCAAATGTTTTTTACACTCTAAAGTAAATTTTGGCACTCAATGCAAATATATGTCACCAAACCCCGTGCCCTCAAACGCATGCAGCCTTGTAACCACCGCGCGCGCTTGTAACCGCCCCTAGGGACTTTTCCACCTGCGACTGGAAGTCATCTTTGCCCAGCGCTGTCGCCCCACTGCCGACCTCCCCGGACGCTCCCGCAATCCCGCCGGAGCCCCGATCGACTGGCTCTTTGCCGGCGGCGCCAGCTCTATCTCGTCGCCCACGGGCATTGCCGTCACCCCTCCGCCCCTCCTCCTCTCAATTCCACCGCCCCCGTCCATCACGACACCCGCTGGAGCCCCTATCGCTTCAATTCCTCGCCAGAGGTTGCCTTATTTTATACATCACCTACTGGAAACTTGTGCCCTACAATAGACCAGTTGTTGGAGTTGGACACTTTTGGCGATGTAAAAACCACGGTTTTGTGATGTATAATTTACATCAAGCAATTTTTGGGCTGCTATTTTACGTCACCTATTGGAGATGCTCTAAGTGTACCTCAACGGGTTGTTGTGCTGTGACCCAAAACCACGTCCTAAGAGCATAGCTACTGACGATTTCAATAGACAATGTATCATATGCATTGCATGCATACACCAATCAAACAAAAAGAACACATGGTTAAGTTTCTCTTATATCAATCACGGGTGATATTGTTTTACCTAGTACAAATCAATCATTTGTATAAGAGTGTGGATCAAACGCCAAGAAGAAACTTGTCGAATTGATGTGAGTTGAGCAATTTCAATACCAAGTGTAAATTAAGCATGGGATCCCATCTAATTGTCATTACCCATGATTGGACCAGTAAACTAGCAGCAAAACAATTAGGGGACAAACCCTTCGCATATATTAGTTTGTATATTCTAGAGTTAACTATTCGGTATATCGATTGTTATCTCTTATATTTACTTTGACATCGGTTAGTGACGGTTCATTATATTTAAGTAAACTAGAATACACATCTACACGTACATATACTTGCAGTTCAGCTAGGTGGTAAGAACATGTGTGGGAAGACATGCCATTTTTTCTCACTGGTCAACAAGAATACAATTTAACCAACGAATTTCAAGAAGCAGTGCCTCAAAAAGAAACAACTAACATAAGTTCAGCTATAAAATATGTTTTAGATTTAGTACACATGCATGTAATTTCCTTGCTCAGAGATAAAATTACTTAATAAAACGACTATTTCTTGGTATGGCTGGACTATATTGTGGTTAATTTTCTAATGATAATATGAAATAGTGGCTAAGATCATATGTAGAGAGAATAGGTTGTTATTGTAAAAAGTCAAAAAGTTTAGTATAAATAAAAAATGTTTTTCTATTTTATTAACTCGTTATGGGGACGTGAAAGGAGCAGTCTGAGGGTCCCCTTTGTTAATGGCACGGATGTTGTGGTCTTGTTAGAGTGCTGATTTAGGCACGCGAGGGACAATCTTAATTACTGCATACACATGCACCGTATTGTAAAATTACCATGTACAGTATAAAATTAGAACATAGTGGTATGGGATCCACATGTCAACTTCATCTTCTTCCCCATGTTTCGGCGCGCTGGCGCGCGGATGAGCGCGTCCACCCGGTCAACGCGTCGACCCCGCGAAAGGTGCGGAAGGTCAGGCCCAGGAGGAGGCGTCGCACACGTGGGTAATCACACTTGACATTGAGGTTGACCACGATGAGCTCGAGCTAGTTAACTGCATGCTCCGGTGGCGCTTCCACGACCATGCCGTACATCCAAGTCGACTCTGTCAACTTGGACATCGCCAGCACCAACGACACCTATGCCGCGAGGACTAAGTCTGTCTTCCGCCTCCGAGGAGAAGGCCATTATCACAACCACCCTGGAGGATGGCCGCCTAGAGTCGATGACTCGATGGTGGAGGTGAGACCCACGGCGAGGTACTCCTAAGAGTGGGGAAGAGCTCATCCATTGGAGGTGGCTCGTGTGCTAGAGGGACGTGCTCGCCGGAGCAGATTGGATGAGTGGGGAGAGAAAGCTGTGGCTAGGTGACCCACTTCTTTAATGCATCGTACCTACGCCTACGCATCTGGTATGCCCCACGCCTGTACATCTGCTCTGACCCACTTCCTGGCACCACAATTATACACATATTAATGCTCCTAATACAATCTTGTCCGGATGAAATACATGGCCTGCTCTTTTTAGGTTCCGAATCATGAAGTCTCCACCACCGTCGATGCACTGGGAGTAGATGTCGTCCGGAGCACTCTAGCATTTTCCATTCCGGGGCGCCCTTCTCAATTTATCAATTTTACGCTTAGGATATTTTAGTTCGCGTGCCAGCAAAACTGAAAATATTTATTTTCTATACAAAAATATTTCTACACTCCTTGGAACAGACTATACATGAATTTTGTTCACTAGGGGTTGGAGAGAAGGAAAAAATCTGTTTAGCCTCTTCCGACAAAATATGTGGACTTATTAATCAATATACTAATATTCTGAATTGAATTAACTTGTTTGTACTGTTTTTTTACATTAGAGTTTTTTTACTATAGTTCTTACTGCATGTTTTTTAAGTATGCTAAATGTTAACTGATTTTATTGTGGTTTCCTTAGTTTACTCTTTTTAGCCTACCGCATTTTATATTACAAAGCGGAATTTTAATTTAAGAGTACATACATGGCAGAAGCATATATGGAGTATAATCCAATCTGATGAATACAATGCAACGCAAGCAAATCCAATTCCTGCACATGTCAGGAAGGAGTTTACCAAGCAATCACTTTCATTTTCCAACTAGGTGATTATAACCCGTAGATACTACTTGCCAAGCAAGTGATTATTACCTGACAACTAACATTTAGTAGTGAAGTTTAATGATAGAGTTACCAAGCGATAACTGTCATTTTGAAGATCATGTCTCAGTGAAACGAAGATAAAAAAGGATCATAATTTTGGTTCACCATTTGAGGAATAAATTATTATATATTTTAAATTTCGAGTATGCTTAAGCGCAACACGGTAGACTATATTGAGCATGTGTGGTAGTAAGTTTTGCTTGCTGTGAACTGTATAACATTTAAGTAAATTATTTTCTATTTATTTTTGGTATTTACATATATGTGTGTCCGACATGCCATTTTTACTTTTTATAATGGTCTAGCGTCATGTGCACTAGGTTTGTTGGTTAAAAACATTAGCTTCCAAAAGGTGATTCAGCCAAGACAAGCGGTTAAAAATTATCGATCATTGTCCGTGAAAACCAAAATACTTTTTTCACCACAAGATTTGTTTTGACGAGATGTTAAAAAGAGAAAGTTGACTTGCCTCCATTTCTCTTATGTATTTTACACTAGCTTGCAATGTATTTTACACTAGTTCCTACTGCATGTTTCCGTGCCTATTAATGTATTGTTACACTAGTTTTTATTGTACATTTTTTCGCCTTTTTACCTATTTGTAATGTATTTTTACATTAGTTGTATTGTGTAGTTGCACCAGGTCCTACTGCGCACTTTATTAAGTCTGCTACGTTTTCACAGTATGTATTTTCACTAGTTTGTACTACTATATTTTTTTTGGAGTCTACTGCATTTCTGTACACAAACCGGAATTTTAATTTAGGTGGCATCTAGCTTCACTCTTATGCACCGTAGTACGTGTGTGGCGGAAGCATATACGGGGTATAATCCAATCCGGTGACTGCTGCAGACGCAACAAAATCCAGTTCTTGCACATGTCAGGAAGGAGTCACATACCCCGCTTGAACGTACTAGTTGATGTCGATCCACACTTTGCACATGTGTTTCACCTGCTCGATCGCATCCAAGAAGCCTAAACAAAACAAAAAAGAGGAGGAGGAAGAGAACCAATACTCTATCCCTACACGCGGCAACGCTGACCTACCAAAGGGCCAGGTGGGAGTGTGGTGGTAGGACGAGTGGACGACGGCGAGCGAGGCCACGTGACCACCGGCCGCTAGGAAAGCCGAGGAGGAGCACGCGGAATTTTGTTGCGATTCCGGGCGAGTCGTGCGTGGCTGCGGATTGGTTTTCGATTCCGTGGACTGGACCTGGGAAATCGCAGCACCGATCCATGCTTCGTCAGCTGAGCGGTGACATCACATCAGGCAGGGAGGACGCTGCTCTCCTCTGCTCTGAACGGCGGCAACTACCCAGTGCCCGTACTGGGCGTACAGTGCAGCTCCGGATCTACATTCGAGTATGGCACATCGCTCACCTAGTAGTATACTACTATGAGGCCTCTTTGATTTGTAGGAAATATGAAGGAAACTTGCAGGGTTAGGAAATATTCCAGAGTTGGTACTGTTCATTCGTTTGAATCATAGGAATGGTGTAAGGGAAAAGTAGAGGGAAATTTCCTGCGTATCCCACTCTCAAGGCAAAACATACAGGAAAAGAAAAATCCACTCCAACCTCATTCTTTCAATCCTGTGCACAAGGAACTAGGAAAGTTTGACACCCGCCACCATTTCCTATCCCTATCACTTTCCTATTCCTTTCATTTTTCTTTCCTTTGAATCAAAGAGGGTCAGTCTATGACATGTAGGCTGGATTTTAGCGGAAAACATAATGGCTCCGGAGCTCATATATTTCTGTCCCAACTTTTTCTAAAAAGAGTAAAACACTTCAACATATATGAAAACAATTACTGACCAACATATACAAATGTTCTACATACATGCCAAGTTTCGTGGTGAAATAACATTTGTGGTCCTATGTAAGAAAAAACAATTGAGTGACCAAAATGAGATTAGAAAAATTCATTTGGAGTTGACTTTTTTTTTTTGCACTGAAGACCACACATATCATTCCATCAGTATACTTCATACATATGTTAAACACTTGTGTATGTGTCACCATTTTTTCAGGATTTTTTGAAATGTTTTACTGTTTTTTTATTTTTTTATTCGGACAGGAGCATGTGAGTTCGGGAACCAAAACACAACTCTCGGATTTTAGCACTTTGTTTACTTCGTTGCGGGTTTGAATTTTTCTGTTGATTTCTTATATCTTCATCCGAGTATCCAGGCGAAGCAACATCATTGAAATTATCTTTGTACTGTTCTCTAGTTATAAGCCCATGTCTTAGTATTGTTTGATGTTTCCAAAGCAACTCACATCATTTCCTGGAGATAATATAACACTTGCTGAAGAACTTCCGGCAGCGATCATAGGCAGCTGGTATTTTGAAAGATCAAAATGACAGTCTTCTTGGACGGCAACATTTTTTTTTTGCGAAACACAGTACAACACAGACGCTCATATACACGCGCACATACTCACCCCTATGAACGCACACACGCTGCACGCACACCCTACTCCTCTGAGCACCTCTGAGAGACTGAGTCGGCGGGTTGAGTCTTGAGATTGACGAAGTCACCACGGGCGCCTCGCTGTCGACAGGACCGTCGTCTCCCACTAAAAAAATATTCCGCCTTAAATGAGAAAGGCCAGCGTTAAACCTAGGGTTTGAAGTACAACCACCCTCCTAAGCATCTTGCCACGGGCAAGTTCTCAGCATATAAATACTCCACTATAAAGATATAATCGTGTATGGACGACTAGTTCCCAACTTGGCAAACCGACAATGTCTACTACACCCACGTCAGATGTTCACGCACTTGGTCTCAGGACCAGCGCCCCCAGACTATATTTTATCACATTTCCGCTAACCGCTTCTGAAAAAGACTGATTATTCAACCAACCGCCAATAACTAAGCTCCTTTCTTTGCACTAATCATATATTGGTCAGCTTGACACGCATAATTTATGGGCCGTCTCCAGTGGGAACATTTCATGCTTTACAAACAATTAGTACAGGTTGGATTGTTTTCTTTTCTGAACTTTGCCTCAACAAGCAAGCAACTGTAACATGACACTGGACAAATTCAGCAATCAATATTTCTAAAACGCTGGTGATTGTGACGATGCCTTGCACCGCTGTAGCATGTAGTACCCCGGAGTACTTGCGACTCACAGCTCATGCCTTGCAGATCACACAAAACAGGAGAAGTGGAGGTGTTCCAAGTTCCAACCACGAGTTTGCTGACTGTTCCCAAGTCTTGTCTTGCTCTTTCAGAGATCAGACTCGATCCTATCCTTGAGAAAAACAGCAGATACATCTATTATATTATTAAAACAACAAACAATCAACGGTGTGGATTAGCTAGGCATAATAAACTCAAAAGCAACAGCCAAGATTAAATTTCCAAACGACGTCCGGTGCCGATTTTTTAATGCACGTATCCAGTGTCCTCCCCCCCACGTACGTCCACGAATAACAGCTATATACAACAGAAAGACAATTTTCTAGGGCGGCTTTCGCTAAGATCGATCAACCAAAATAGAACCTACGTCAGGTTCCATGGTTTCTCTCATGGCGGCGGGAGCAACATAAGGCAAAGTCGGCCGTGAGACGTGACCTTCTCTAATCATCCAAGGCTGGAGGGGCTCGAGTATTTGAGCGGAAATCTGTCTGATGACGGCAAGGTTGGGTATAACTAGCAACATGTGCGTGACCGCCTCCAAAACCTCGATCCATCCCTACAATTAAGGGCTAGCTTCTTGCTTCTCATGATCTCCCTTGCTACAGGATAATACAATCTAGGATCGCTTTCTACAAGGTAGCTTCATTCTGATGGATTTGTCCTCATCCCCAAGGAAGCCAGATACACTGCGTCAACGAGACAATAATCAGGTAGGCAATATTAAAGTATATGCTACGAAATATTAAAGTATATGCTACGAAACCGATCATGTTGCCATGAAAATCCAGCAAAATCAAACATACACCTGTTGTGTCTGTAGTCTGTACATCTCTAACCCTAGATGGCGCTATGGTGTTGAGACCTTGCAAGATTGCCGCAGGACAAGTGCAGTAAAAGATGCAGCACAATAGCAGCCCATGGCCAGCGACCGTCGCGACAACTGCAATCTCCATGGATCTGGCGACTGTGTGGCCTTCCCTCGACAACTACCTATAGAAAAGGAGCCGGCAGGTATTGTTCATGGATCTGATACAAAGAAAAGTGCAGTCCGGCCTTCTTTTTTAGATGATCAATTGACATTAGTTAACTCTGATTTTCCAGCTATGCCTAAAACACTCAGAGATGGGAGAAGGTACAGGATAAGAACATCAAATCAGGGAGGGGAATACTGGACTGTTATTGGTGCTTTCTTTCATATCTGAATTTCAGGAACCGCTTTACCATCTCGGCAATATACTGCAGTTCCTAACCCCAAAAGCAGTGCCTCTAAATCATGGTATTAATAGTATGGATAAGCTATGATTAAACTGTACTTCTTTATATTTATGTTTGTAGAATAAGCAATTTAAGCTATTTAGAATCAACTATTTAAATTACGTTTTTTGTGTGCATAATCTTTTCCGACGGTCCGACCCTTCGAAGATCATTCAATGTTGCAATCAATCTGAAACTCTCACTATGTAGCCCAACCACTTGCTAATCCCCTTCATCTCTAATATTTGAATCTCCTAGCAACCATATTTCGACCACGATACAGTGTTGCGGCTCTGCTAAGGCCAATAATTTGATGGTTGATGCATCGACAAAATTGATATACTAATTGTAGTTTGAAGCAGATAGGAAAACTGCCGTTGTCGGAAACTGCATCAGACTCCACCCAGCCACCACTATGGCCGCAAGGAGGATATGAGGGACATATGGCTGAAAACGCCTGTCATATTTGCGGTAACTTGGATTTGACGTCCAATTGACTAAGTGATATCAACTATTAAAAAATTATTAGTACTAACGTCTTGATAATCTGATCACTGATGTTTTGCCGGAAAACCAGACTGATTAGTACTAAGTCTTAATTATATCTTTGTCATTAACTGGATGATCAGGTTCTATGTTTTCCCTTTTGCAACGTTTGCATTTAGCTAAATTGCCATCTAATTGTTGGAGTTAGTCAGAGATGGAAGTGGAGTCTTAAAGTTAAAAGGATGACCAACTATCTAGGGTCAGCAATAATAATATTGGGATATATATTCGGAAGTCTGGCAGTATTTCCATGTTTTATTCTAATTTTCTGGCGTGCTCTTTGTTCGGTTGTTGGAAGGTGATCCTTGGACATGATTCTATTGTACAAAAGGTAATAATTTAGAATTCTTGGACAATGTAATTTCCCAGCTTCTCAAATATAGCTTTTTGGAAAAAAAAAATTAAAAGATACCTAATAATAAAGGCACTAAGGCTTCCGCAATTTGGTTTGGTTTGGTAGGTCATCTAATTTGGGCAGATCGATCAGGTGGCGTACGTAAAAAAAACATAGCTGGCGACCATGGGCCGACCCAGCCATATCGTCCCATTAACCGATCAACTCTTCTAGCTAAGAGTAGAAACGATCCGATTTTTCCAGAATCGATCCTTGCGTCTGAGCCGGCCCAGTAAATACTGATTTTTTCCATCGCCCACTACGCTCAGCTTCATTGCACGGTGTGCTAGAAAACAAAAAAACAAAATTGCATCGCACATTGTGCTCACAGGAAAGGAAAAAAATAGCACGC
Source organism: Poa pratensis (assembly GCA_947311845.1). NCBI lineage: Eukaryota > Viridiplantae > Streptophyta > Magnoliopsida > Poales > Poaceae > Poa > Poa pratensis. The sequence goes on from CAMZMU010000038.1 coordinate 24,929,740, forward strand.
AACCTGATATTTGCAGAGGCAGACTATTTTGTTTTGGCGGCTAGAGGCAGACTACATATTAATATGAGTGTTTCTATATTTGCCAACACAAATATAATCTTATGTTAAAAATAAATCTTAACATGAGGTGTTCTTGCTAACCATCTTTTAGTTCATGCTCAACTATATTTTTGTTCAAAGTTATTTGGGACAAATAATATTAAAAGGAGGATTTATCTCTCTTAGTTAGTCCAACAAAAAAAATTGTCCACCGAAGTTAGCCACTCTTCGTCTACCCTGCTACCTCGCACGCACCAGAGTTGGGTAACACATGACAATCTCCCTAACATGCGGTGGGTCATGCTAGAGGCTACCTCAGGATGTGTGGAGCCGGCGGCACGCAGATGAAGGCCTCGTGAGAACCAAGCCAGGACATGCTAGGAGGAAACGAGGTGTACAATCCCCGAGCTGGGCGAAAAGCAAGAGATTTTGATCAAGGGGATGCGAGAGTGACTCTTGAGAGCAGGAAGGAAGGGGTTCAAAGGATGGCACCGAAGAGCAGGGAAAGGGACGGAGCCGAGGGACCGCAAACATAAACTTGAGCGGAGTTGTGTGCTGGCGGAGGGTGGGGCGGTGACGCCTGGCTAGAAGGGATGGTGATATGCATAAGTTTGCTCAGGGTTTGGTCGTGTGGATTGTTAGGTTTGTCGGCACAAACAAGTCACAAGACAAGAACGACAATTATCAGGGCATTTATATTTTCTGAATTTGCCGTTGCAACGCACGGGCATTGTGCTAGTTAAAAGATAATTTCCCATTTATTTATGATATAGGATCAAATTTCGCTTATGTGGATGGAGAAGTTGACTTTATGTGTTCCGCTTCTGTAGACTAAACGATGGTGAGAATAGGAGGGTTCATACATGTGCCTCCTCCTCCGCCCTAACGCAGAAACTCATCGTGTCGAGTCTCAAACGAACAACTACTTGAGGAGAGAAGTATGCACATAATAACGGATAGAGTATGACGACACCACAAGAGAAATATAGTCGGATGAACAAAATCAACAAGAGGATTTTACAGCTTCGTTGAATCCATAAACAGAGGCCCACAAATTTCTTATGTCTGATATAGATTATAAAATACAAAGAAATACATCTGTTTTGTAAGTCTAGCAGCAATAATAATCCTGATCGGAATATGAGCTGAAGGAAGGAAGGAGATCACCACAAAATCAAATAAGTGTTGCACAGGCACGTGATCCTTCCACATGGCGGCCCAGGCTATTGCTGATATTGAAAGATGGTTGTTCTTCCTACAGGTCCGCCGTATATCTACAATTCTATCCATGCATTATTTATATATACATGCATCACATAGATCGATTCATAGAGCCCACCAAGGACCAAGGTACACCACCATGATGGGAAGGGATACAACCAAGCGTGATGAGTGATGTGCAAAATCAGTGCAATTTGATTGGAGACTGTATGATATGTGGAGGCAGCCAGCCAAATTTACGAAGCATGAGTGCTCAAGCAGCTCACACGTGTGATTCGAAAAGGAATTACCTATTTCTTACATGCGAACAGCCATACTGTTGCCTGAGTGGTGGCGTGGCAAGTAAAGAGCCACCTGTCAACACTGCAGCAGATGAATTTCCTATATTCGATTTCTAATAATATGTGTGATAATTCATTTAAGTCAAATTCGAATATTTTACGATTTCCGTTATAATCTGTTTTGCTCACAGATTCAACTGATTCTTATCTTGCAAAAAAGATTTGGTGAGGTAAGATCAAATTTCTTGATCAAATAGCATCTAGATTATATAAACTAGCAAAATACCCATGCGTTGCCACGGGCAAAATTAGACCTAGTTTCTTTAAAGGCAGCAAAGTTGACCAGAACAATTAGCAAAGCTGACTTCACAGACTTCAAGATAAAACAATTAGAGTCAACACGTTCAACTTATACAAATTAAAGTGCACCGTGTAATGCGCGTTAAACCCAAAAGCTAGAAATATTTTTTCCGGTTAAGGTGTAAAAGAATAGTCAGGTCAATTAAGTTAGGTAAAAAATATCTTTCGAGGTCCACCTTTTGCTCGTTACACCGAAGTCAATTGAAGAAACTGACATCAACTAATGAAATGGAGTTGTACGACCCAAAATGGTAAGAGGACTCCATGCGAATACAGAGAAATTCCTAGTGAACAACCAGTTATTCATTCACTAGTGAACAACCATTATCCTGCAACGTTCATCTCAGTCTTCAGGAGAGTCTTAGGTCTGTTTTCTCCAATTTTCCAAGGTCTCTTATGTGCACTTTCTTAACACTGTGCATCTTCAAGTGCGAGTCTCAAAAATCTTAGCTCTAGACAGGAGAAAGAAATGTTAACTGTATCCACTAAATCAATGTTCTGGTTCTGATATTCCTGACAATTAGTAAGGTTTCTAATACCATCAAGGTCTGTTTTCTCCAATTTTCCAAGGTTTCTTATGTGAACTTTCTTAACACTGTGCATCTTCAAGTGCGAGTCTCAAAAATCTTAGCTCGACAGGAGCCAGAAATGTTAACTGTATCAACTACATCAATGTTCTGGTTCAGATATTCCTGGCAAGTGGCAACTAGTAAGGTTTCTAATAGCATCAAGGTTATGAAAAAGATAAGCAGATAAGCCCTATAATCTACCAATATATTGCTTACCTCAGAAACATTGGAAACAAGCTGCAAATTGCGACTGTTAAGTTGGCAAGAACACAATATTTTTCTGAACTTCGACACAAGCAAGACATTTTGAGAGAGACAGACAATGTTGTTTTCCATAGGACCACAGGATAACTTCAATATAAAAAGTACCAAACTATTTATGCTTGTATACCCACAATGCAGAGTTTACGTCTTACAAGATCACACTAAAAGAAAGTAGAGTTCTTCAAAGTTCAAACATGAGTTTGATAGCAGTTCTGTGGCCTGGTCTCGAGTTCTTCCTTCAGAGATTGGATTTTTTTTAGATAAAGGGATTTTATTACTTAAGAGTTTTAAGCATTACACCCGGACTCTGCATAGCTAAGATGCACACAGCCACCAGTTCACCAGTAACCAATTCAAAACAAAAAGTAAAAAGGCGAATTACATATCATAATGAGAAATTGTAGATCCACCTAAGAAACTGTTAGGTCTATCCGGAGTCTATGTTGCCATCCATGCCGGGAGAATAACTCCCTGGCCGCAGCCTCCAGCCTCGACGCCACCTCCAAAAATAAGTCTCGGTGCTCCACACGCTGCAGGGCCGACCATGCTCGTAGCGTAGCTGTACACCGATAGATAACCTGCATAACAGAAGCATTTTTATCGTTAAAAACCTTGTCATTTCTACATAGCCACAACGACCAAATAATGGCAATCGCGTCCATCCTACAGAAGAGTCCTAGGATCCACGCCATTTAACCAGTTGCCAAAAATGTTTGCAACAGTACGCGGTGGATGTAAGGTAGAACCTATCTGGATGGCTGACCATATAGACCTGGCGAATTCGCACTGGAAGAATAAGTGTTTAATGGTTTCGTCATGTTGGCAGAAAACACACTTTTTACTTCCGTGCCAATTACGCTTGGCAAGGTTGTCTTTTGTAAGAATTACACCCCGACGAAGATACCACGCAAACACTTTAGTTTTAAGCGGGATCTTCATCTTCCAAATTTTGTTATAATCCTTAATATCGACTGGCACTTCGGGTAGAATTAGTGCTCTATACATAGAATTAACCGAGAATTTGCCATTCTTCGTAAGATTCCATTGAAATTTATCTGGACCTTCCGACAATTGGACTGAATCCAATCGATGAGCAAGACATTTCAGGATGTTTGTCTCGTTCCAAGTAAACTTCTTCTGAACGAAACATCTGGTGGGGAGGTACCCAACACCTTCACGATCGTGTCGCTTTTGTTTCGTACAATAGTATACAGAGCCGGATATTGTTCTCTAAGGGTAGAATGGCTTAACCATTTATCCTCACAGAAACGAATTTCCGATCCATCCCTAATTGAGAAAGATCCATGTTGAAAAAAAAAACTTCTTTGTAGCCATGAGGCCAGCCCAGAAGTGTGAATCGCCAGGTTTCCAAAAAATCTGAGAAACAGCTTGATCTCCCACATACTTTCTCCAAAGGAGGGTTTGCCAAACTCCATCTTCCGATAGAAGTTTGAAGAGCCATTTACCTAGCAAGGCTCTATTCTTGACCTCAAGGTCATGAAGTCCGACCCCTCCTTGGTCTTTAGGGCAATAAACCACACTCCATTTAGTCAGACGATATTTTTTCTTCTCACACTCCATTGAGATTGGAATTTTAGGGGTGGCAAAGCTGACCTACACAAGAGCATAATATTAAGTAAAGTGACAAATCAGTAGTCAATAGGTTCATCTTCTACGAACACGTTGCTCCGAATTCTCCTTTTGCACATTATTCGAAAGTAATCTGAAATTGGCTGATGAAATGTCGGTACTAAATTTCAAATGTTACCCAAAATGGTGAAACAGAAACGATGTGCCAGGTGCAATGTTTGAATCTCTGAAGGGGACATTGGTATTCCCAAATAAAACGACTGCAGTTTTTGTTTACTTAAAGCTCTACCTATTCTTATGAAAAAAAAACATAAGCGCCTGGGTCGCTGCCTCCTTTATGTAAGAAAACCTAAAGTTTTGCAAGTAACATAATATACCAGTGAAATATATATTATTGTTCCTTCACTACAAAAAAATAGGCTGCACCTTTTCGGAGTGGAAGAACCAAGCCTCAACGAATCACTATTTCTGCATCCTTCGATGCTCTTCTCATCGCTAATTTTTTTTTAAATAATACACTAAATTAATTAAATTCCGGAAATAATACGCGATTTTTTTTTTTTTGCAAAAATAGGATCCTGTCGTCCTTGGCGAAGACGACTTTGCCTTGTCGTCCACAGCGAAGACGACATGCTTACTTCTGGCGTGTATGTATGAGTGCACGCCACTAGTAGTGTTACCAGTGGCGTTCATTTGTGGATGTGCGCCACTAGTCGTCCTCACCAAAGACGCCATGTCACCTGTCGTCTTCGCTGTGGACGACAAGTCAAAGTCGTCTTCGCCAAGGACGACAGGATCCTATTTCTGCAAAAAAAAAAAAAACGCGTGTTATTTTCGGAATTAATTTTTTTGTGTGTATTATTTTAAAAAAATTAGCCTTCTCATCTTCAGGAGGTTCTTGAGGTAATCTTTTCCCAAATTTCCATTATCTTTTATTTCCACTTTTCTTAGCACTGGTGCATCTTCAAGTAGAAGCCTCGCTCTGCGCAGGAGCCAGTAAAGTTGATAATACCAACTATGTGAACGTTTTGGAAGAGACATACTTGACGATCTATTGATTCCCAGAGATGCACTGTGCGTACCATGGACTTCTTGGAAGTGAGTTGTAAAGTACAAACTGTAAATTAACAAGAGCTATAGAGATTTTTGTATATCATGTAGCAAGTCAAATATTTCATCAATTCACCTTCAGATTAATAAGTTGCAGGTTGGGGGCATGCTGAAATAAGCAGAGAGCAAGATTTGCCTCTTTCGGATTACCAAGATCCATGTCCAGGCTTATCTTTGTTAGCCGGTTGAATAATTTCGGCGGACTGATAACCAGGAATTCATGTTCTGCACACTGTAAACTAGCAAGAGGTCCATAAACATAATACCAAACTGCGAAATAACAAGCACCAAGGAAAACTGGTCTATCACAGATTCTTACCTGAAGTATTGGCCCATGAAGTGAAATATTTTCAACATCTGAAAGGGAAGCAATAAACTGAGAAAAAATGAAGTTGCATCTGGCCTTTGAAGCATCACCAGTGACGTGTCTCAGTTTGATGGCTGCCAAAGTAAGATATGGAGTACGCAGATCGAGGTGATTAAACTGACCATCGACTGATAGTATCTTGAGCTTTGTTGAATGAATATTGATATTGGAAAAGCTGATAAACCGAAATAGAGTAAGCTTAATTAAGTTTGGGCAACTTGCTACTAAATCCCCAAAACTATTTCCTTCAACATAGCAGTACTCGAGATGAAGAGTATGCAGTTGTTTGAAGCCTTTAGATAGTAGTGGCCAATGTGAAGTTGTGAATATGAAATTTCGCATGTGCACATATTCCAGCTCATCACAGGAGAAAAAACAAGAAGGGATCTTGTAACAGGCATGTCACTAGTAGGAAAACCCAATTCTATGGATCCTTATTCTGTGGCGCACCATGTGGCCGTGCGCCACAGAATAAGCTTCTGTGGCGCGCCCAAAACTGGTGCGCCACAGAATAAGGCTATTCTGTGGCGCACCGGAACTGGTGCGCCACAGAATTTGCTATTCTGTGGCGCACCTAACCTGGTGCGCCACAGAATAGTGCTATTCTGTGGCGCATGTGGCTGGTGCGCCACAGAATAGGGCTATTCTGTGGCGCATGGAAGCTGATGCGCCACAGAATTATGGTTTTCTGTGGCGCATGGGCCACGTGCGCCACAGAAATGCAAATTCTGTGGCGCACGAGGCCATGCGCCACAGAAATCAGAAATTCTGTGGCGCACCAAGCCCCATGCGCCACAGAATTTTTTTTAAAAACAGCTCCACACACACACACACACCCCCCCCCCCCCCCCCGTGGATCGCCTTTTCAGTTTTCAAAACACTCAAAGAAAATGTCAAAAAATTCAAAAAATAAAATCCTTCGAGATGTGGTTAGGTGTTACTGTCTAGTTCGTATAGAAATCTTGAAATATGAATTTTGACCTTTTTTGCAAAATCCAGAAAAAAAACGTAAAACGGCCATAACTTTTGCATACGACGTCGAAAAAATGCGTTTAATATGTCAAAAAAAACTAGAGAAAAAAGGAACCCGATCCCACCGGGGTTTACCCGGTGGGGTTTTCTCAGATCCTCCAAATTCCAAAGGGAAAAAAAGTTATTTCAAAATGAAAAAATAAAAAAATAAAAAATAATAAAAAATTCAAATTTTTTTGGATTTGTTGAGTTTTTGGATTTTTTGAAGTTTTTTGAATTTTTTGGGATTTTTTGAATTTTTGAATTTTTTTGACTTTTTTGAAATTTTTGATTTTTTTTGAATTATTTAAACTTTCTGTACAAACTTTTGAATTTTTTGAATTTTTTGAAACATATATATACACATAACACACATAAACTACACACACATATATAGACATACACAAGGGTTAAAAGGGTTGATATGATACTATTATCAATAAGAACTTGAGTAGCAGGATGGTAGGTGAAGTGAATAGAACTTAGAAGTTAAGCGTGCTTGGGTGGGAGCACTCCTAGGATGGGTGACCTAGCGGGAAGTCAACATTTGAGATTCACTAGGAGTGTTAAAAATGTTCAGAAAATTCAAATATATAGGAATTTTCAAATTATTTCATTTTCTGATTTTTTTCATTTTTTTTGAATTTTTTTGAAATTTTTTGGGAACCCAGATCTAGATCTAGCCGCCATTTTTTTGAAATTCAAAAAAACAATTCTGTGACGCACGGGGTAGGCTATTCTGTGGCGCACCGGGCTGGGTGCGCCACAGAATAGCTTATTCTGTGGCGCACTAGGTGGTGCGCCACAGAATAGCTTATTTAGTGGCGACTATTCTGTGGCGCACCACCCATGCGCCACAGAATAGCAAAATGGTGCGCCACAGAAAAGCTTTTCTGTACTAGTGTGCATACTTGTCCTTAGGTGAAGTTCCTTAATTCTGTTTCTTGAAAGAATGAGCATCCAGCGATAGATGTGTCCTCCGGTGGATATTTGAATGCCTTTTGTATTCAGTCCAAACATAAGAATTGGGCCATTGTGAAGGGAGAGAAACATGTCAGTGAACTTAAGAAACCTGAATACGTCATCGTTTGCATTGCCATTTTCTGAAGCAAAATCATTTCCCCTGAATATCGGTTCGGTCATTGATGTCCATGTGTACCTCCAGTTCCTTGACAAGAGGCAAGTTCCAACAGCTTCTTTAATTGGCAGACAGCAAAGAATTTTGTCTTTGAGGCCATCCGGTAGGTTGCTGATGATATCTTCATGTGCAACAGATCTACAAATCTTCGTCGAGGAACGACAGTGGTCCATTTGGTACACTTCTACTATTAGAACCTGCGCAGTGCGATAAAAAACTTATAAGTCTCTAACATGCCGCACATAATAACGTGGACATTAGAGACGGGAGCAAAAGTAGACAATCCGTTATCAGATGGATTCCTATTCTTGATATGATATCCTACCGAAACGAAAAGCTATAGTACACAATAAATGGTCAAGGAAATAATGTCATATGGGAAATTTGGCATCTACCAAGACAGTTCGCAGGAAAAGGTTAATCGGCACCACTAAAATTGATTGGACATCTCAACACAATCTGCACCACCAAATTCGGTCACATTGTTGATTAAGATTACGATTGTCGGCTAAAGACTTCATACATGCAGGTGAATGAGCTACTGAAGATGCCATTGTTCCAATTTATGTTTACCTACAAGAGGACACAGGTACCTAAATCATAGACCTCTCGTAAACGCATAGGAATTCTGGTTAACTGAGCCATCCATACAATTACACATACCGAGATAGACTGCGTTGGCTTATTTTCGAAAACTGAAGCAGCAAAATTGCGAAAAAAACAGAGTATACATGCTAGCCCCAAATCCATCCAGAGTTCCCCCAAACACCACATACGAATCGCCCCCTACCGGTGTGGCAGCTCGCAGCGCATGCGGGGCGAGCGTACGAGAAGTAACAAGATGGAGCCAGGCAGACGCGAGGGGCCGGCGATGTGAAAGCGGAACACGAGCGGGTCTCACTGTCACAAACTGAAGTTCCAAGTTCAGAACAGAAGACACAAGGTGATCAATTCAGATAACGGACGGTCCAGATGGAGAGATACCGTTTCGCTTATGAGGATCCTGTGGCCCAAGTTCAAGTGGCACGTGGCCGTTTTCCGCCAACGCCGTCTCTGTAGCTGTCGTTTTCAGTCTTCTTTACGTTAAGCTTCCATCGAGCTCCGTTGCATCGGATGCCTTATATGCCTTGGCTTGTAAACCCTAAAGACTATCTATCATTCTGAGTAATATGAACCCTAGCGCCGCCGCTGCTTCTCAGCTCGGCCCTCATCTATTTGCTTCTTCTTTTACTCATCTATGTTTCTCTCATTTCCTCACCCAAATTCGTCTATTATCTCACCCCTTTCCTGTGATTTACCGTCGGTTTGAGGAATCTGCTTAGCTAGGTGTGACAAAGTGGTATCAGAGCTACGTTCTTGGCCTCAGTTTTGGCGATTTGATTCAGATCTGGCGAGGGTTTAGGGACTAGTTCCCTAGTGAAATTCCGCAACCGATTTGAACAATTCGAAGAACTGGGGGTAATGTGGAGGCGTAGGGGTCTAGGACGAGGAATTGGTTGGAAGAACATCCTGTTCTTTCGGTAAAATCCCAAGTTCTAGGTTCCGTGACCTCAGGAGGCGATGGGAAAAACAAAGAACACTGGCGATGGGGGCGAGGAACTCATTTCCAGAGAAGAGTTCAAGGGGTTTGCTGCTGAGGTGCAGAAAAAGTTGGACGCTTTCGCCCAGACCCAATTGGAGATGGCGAACGTGCAAGCAGACACGGGGGAAAACCTGAACAGAGTGCAGGCAGAAACCAACACCAAGCTAGACAAATTGACTAAGATGATTTCAGGTCTGCTTGTGAGGGAATCCACACCACCCGATCTGCGTAGATCAACTACAGCAGCAGATGGTAGCTCGAGTGTGCGAGGTAATTTTGTACCAGGGAGCAGCCAAGGGAATTCCCTCCCGACGATTACGCAGGAAGGAGCTCCGATGGTTACGTAGGAAGCTCGCACTAATGCTATTCCTGAAACCCAAATTCAGTATGTCAATCAAGTAACAGGCTTTTGTACACCTGTGTACACAAACTCCTGGAGGCCACCAAGTGTACTGATGGCGACTACTGCACCGCCTATACTCACTAACCCTCAGGTGAGCATGGTAAATGGAGGAGGACTTGGACTCTTTGGTGAGAGGCTACCAATTGTTCAGAATGGTGTGCCAGGCCAGCATATTATGTGGCAACAAGAACTGGGGCAATACCAGGGAGGAAATGGACCTGGAAGTAGGGAAAGGCAAGCATTTCAGGCAGCACAAGAGTGTGTATGTTGTCAGGACAGAGGAGGTGCTGGCAGAAGGGGTAGAGGCCACTGCCAAGATGGGCAAACACACCCGCACAGACAGTTTGCTAAAGGTCCAAAAATGGATTTCCCTGAATTCGAGGGTAACCAAGTAGAAGGATGGATTAAGAAGGCTGAGAAATACTTCAAATTGGCACAAATCCCTGAAGACCAAAAGGTGGAGATAGCTACCTTGTACTTTACTGGCAGGGCAGACACTTGGCTAGATGGATCTGGCATTGAGACAGATGAAGTTCCTTGGCCAAGCTTTTGCAGAAAGTTAAATAAGAGGTTTGCTGAACAATCAGAGTACGATCTGGTGTCTATATTCCACAAAATCCTACAAGTAACAACTGTTGATGCATACATCAATGAGTTTGAGGAGACCATAAGGGGAGTAAGCTAGGAAGGATAACCCCAATCTACCCGAAGATTACTATGTCAAGAGCTTTGTAGCTGGGTTGAAGGATTATGTGCAGAACCTAACACAAGTACAAAGGCCTGACAGCTTACATGAGGCATATTGGCTAGCCAGGAGGTATGAATCATCTTATCCTCTCAAGAAGAGCAACAACAACAAATTCACAACCTTCTCCCCAAGGAACTATAACAACAACTTCGGCAAGAGTGGAGGAAATTATCCCAACAAACCAGGAGGTTATAAACCAGTGAAGGCAGCAGTGACACCTGTCGACAAGAAGGCAGAAGGCAACACCCCAGTTCCAAGGAATGAAAATTGTTTTAGGTGCAATGAGAAGTGGTACCCTGGCCACAAATTGCATTGCAAGATGAATAAGCAAATCAAAGCCATGATCACCATTGATGATAATAATGATCAGAGTGAAAGTACTGAGGAGGAGGCCTCTGAAACTGAACAGGAACCAGAACAAGCTGCAGAACAACAAGCTGACACTGCTAAGTTATCCATGCATGCAGTTCAGGGCACTAGTGTAGCTGATGACACCTTTGTGTTGATCATAAAAATTGGCAAGGTAAAGGCTACTGCATTGGTGGATACAGAAAGTTCAGGCACCTTCATTGACACAAAGTTTGCAGTAAAGCATAACATACCATTAACCAGTGCTAAGGACTTGAGAGTAATGGTGGCTAATTGTGAGGAAATGACAAGCAAGTCTCAATGTCAAGACTGTAACTTCACAGTACAAGGGCATAAATTCTTGTCGAATTTCAGAGCAATCACACTGAAAGGGTATGATATCATACTAGGAATGATTGGATGTTGACACACAGCCCAGTCGCATTTGACTACAAAAGCAGACAAGTGTCGATACAATACTATGTCAAACAGAATGTAGTGTTCAAGGATGAAACTTATAGAAATAAGAACAGTATTATATCAGTGGAAAAGCTACAAAAGTACCTGGACCAAGGGGTTGTGGGAGCAGTTATAAAATTACACCTGGTGAAGCAGGCTGACAACAGCATGAAGGCTACACTAACTAAACTTGATGAGGTATTGGGCAATTTCAATGAGCTATTTGAAGAACCCAGCCAACTACCCCCAGAGAGGGAATGTGATCACAACGTACCTCTCAAGCCAGATGCAAAACCAGTTAACATTAGACCCTACCGTTTACCTCACTATCAAAACTCAAAAGGATGCAATGGAGAAGATTATTGAACAGCTGCTGCAGAATGAGTTCATCAGGCACAATGTCAGTCCCTTTTCCTCTCCTGCCATTCTGGTGAGAAAGAAGGATGGGACCTGGAGGCTATGTATCGACTACAGGCAACTCAACTTGAGCACAATCAAGAACAAATACCCCATTCATGTGATTGAAGACCTCCTGGATGAACTACACGGTGCCAATTACTTCTCAAAGATAGACCTGAGATCTGGCTATCATCAAGTGAGGATGAACAAAGATGATATTGGCAAGACAACTTTTAGCACTCATGTAGGGCACTATGAATTTGTGGTGATGCCATTTGGCCTAACTAATGCCCCAGCCACATTCCAGTCACTAATGAACAGGGTGTTGGGACCATATCTGAGGAAATTTGTACTGGTGTTTTTCGATGACATACTAGTATATAGCAAAACAATGGAGGAACACAAGGAACATCTTACCACAATGCTACAAATAATGAAGGACAATCAGCTATATGCAAAAAGGAGTAAATGTGAATTTGGCAAAAAAAAGGTGGAATACCTAGGCCACATCATTAGCAAGGAGGGAGTTGCTATAGAACCAGTAAAGGTAGAAGCCATGGTGAAGTGGCCAATACCTAATAATGTCACACAACTCAGGAGCATTCTAGGCATGACATGATATTACAGAAGGTTCATACAGCATTATGGCATTATCTGTAAGCCACTGTTCGAGGCCTTGAAGAAAGATGGGTTTGTGTGGGGGGAAGCACAGCAACAAGCTTTTGAGAGGTTGAAAGAAATCATGACAAAAGCACCAGTGTTAGCCTTACCAGACCACGGCCAGCCATTTGTTTTCGAGGCAGATGCTTGTGGATATGGAATTGGAGTTGTATTAATGCAAAACAACAGACCAATTGCGTATATAAGCAAGGCCATAGGACCAAAAGCAGCAGGTCTGTCAACATACGACAAAGAGGCCTTGGCAATAATTGAGGCTGTCAAGAAGTGGAAGCACTACTTTTCTGGCTCCACTTTGATAATCAGGACAGATCAACAGAGCTTAAGGTACATTCAAGAACATAAGCTAACAGAAGGGGGTGCAACAAAAATTACTAGTCAGGTTGCTCGGCTATGACTACAAGATCGAGTACAAAAGGGGAAGAGAAAATAAGGCAGCAGATGCACTCTCTAGAATGCCTTTGACAGGTAGCACAATGGCCATTACAACTATGATTCCATAATGGATACAAGAAGTGCAAGAAAACTATGTAGGAGATTTGTGGTGCCAGGAGCTGTTAACCAAGTTGGCTGTGAATCCTAATGCAGAACCTGGGTATACACTCAAGAATGGCCTATTAAGGTTCCAGGACAAGTTGATCCTGGGGGAAAATCAGGACCTCAGGCAGAAGATCATCACTGCCTTCCACAATTCAGCATTGGGTGGACATTCTGGAGAGCAAGCCACATACCAGAGAGTGAAGCTGGTTTTCTATTGGAAGGGCATGAAAGGAGACATCATCACTTATGTGAAAGAATGTGCCACTTGTCAGAAAAATAAGGTTGAGCACACACCATATCCAGGGTTATTGAAGCCACTAAAAGTACCAGAACATGCCTGGACACACGTCAACATGGACTTCATAGAAGGGCTACCCAACTCTGAAGGTAACAATGTTATTCTTGTGGTGGTTGATAGGTTCACTAAGTACTCACATTTCATTGGTCTTAGTCACCCCTACACTGTCAAGCAAGTAGCAAAATTGTGCATTGAGCATGTATACAAGTTACATGGGTTACCGGCTGAACTAGTAACAGACAGAGACAGGATATTCACCAGTGCCTTGTGGCAGTAGCTACTCAAGACAGTTGACATTAAAATGAATATGAGCACAACCTATCACCCGCAGACCGATGGGCAAACAGAGAGGGTGAATCAGTGTCTAGAAGGTTATCTACGGTGCATGGCATTTGAAAGCCCGAAGAAATGGAGGAAGATGCTTCCACTGGCAGAATGGTGGTATAACACAAGCTACCATACAGCTCTGGGTATGACACCCTTCCAGGCTTTGTATGGATTTCCTCCACCACAAGTGACAGAAGTAGTGCTACCAGACAACCCTAGTGATGAGGTAAAAGGAATGTTGCAGAGGAGACAACAGGCTGTGGAAATTATCAAGGAAAACTTGCTCAAAGCCCAGAACAGACTAAGAAGTATGCAGATAGAAAGAGAAAAGAGAGGGAGTTTTCAGAAGGAGACATGGTATATCTTAAAATTCAACCTTATCGGCCCACATTCCTCAGCTTACACAGATCTCTCAAGCTTCACCCCAAGTACTATGGTCCTTACAGAGTGCTGAAAAAGATTGGTGAAGCTGCATACATGCTCTTACTACCCGACCATTGTCAGCTACACCCAGTCTTTCATGTGAGTCAATGGAAGAAGCATATTGGGGCTAGAGTAATTCCAAGTCCGGATTTACCACTTGGTGATCATGAAGGGAACATCAAGGTAGCACCTGAAGCTATTCTAGCAAGAAGAGTGATTCCAAGGAATCATGAACCAGTGGTACAGTGGGAGATAAAATGGGTCAACCTACCATTGGAGGCTGCTAGTTGGGAAGATGAAGCATTCATCAAGAAGGTTTTTCCTACTTTCCATACTCAGGGACTAGTATGATCTCAAGAGGAGGGCATTGTCACAAACTGAAGTTCCAAGTTCAGAACAGAAGACACAAGGTGATCAATTCAGATAACGGACGGTCTATATGGAGAGATACCGTTTCGCTTATGAGGATCATGTGGCCCAAGTTCAAGTGGCAGGTGGCCGTTTCCCGCCAACGCCGTCTCTGTAGCTGTCGTTTTCAGTCTTCTTTACGTTAAGCTTCCGTCGAGCTCCGTTGCATCGGATGCCTTATATGCCTTGGCTTGTAAACCCTAAAGACTATCTATCATTCCGAGTAATATGAACCCTAGCACCGCCGCTGCTTCTTAGCTCGGCCCTCATCTATTTGTTTCTTCTTTTACTCATCTATGTTTCCTCTGATTTCCTCACCCAAATTCGTCTATTATCTCACCCCTTTCCTCTGATTTACCGTCGGTTTGAGGAATCTGATTAGCTAGGGTGTGACACTCACCTAGGGTTTGGGAGGATGCCTCAGATCTCTTCCTGTCCGCCGCCCTTGCTGGTGCGGTCGTGGCGAGGCAGCACGGTGCCACGCCGTTCCAACCGAGAGAATGCTGCATGGCGGCCGGCGAGTGGATACCGACTGCCGGGCGGCGGAGCGGTGCTTTGCACGCCGCCGAACGGCCGAAGCCCGATGATTGTAAAACCCTTGTTGTTTTTAAAATCGAAGATTATAAATCCAGTCGAGCCGCACCGGGTAGATGCTTGGGAGTTGGGAGTAAAATGCATCAGTGGTAGTCGAACTTGTCGATGGGGGCACACTAATCATCCTACTTAAGGGATTTTTTATAAAAAAATTGTATCATAGATGAAAGGATATTTGAAGCATGAAATAGATTTTTTTTAAAAAATATGGGAATTGATTTGCCACAATAGTCGAAAATCTAAATTTAATTCACCATACGGCTAAAAGAATTAATAATGTGAATAGATTGCATGTATGAATAGATTTTATTACTAATAAATATGGGATGGCATGGACTGAAATAGTGGATGTGGACACCTTGCATGTAAAGATAGACTAATTTAGTGCATGTTAGTGGGGTTTTGTCTCGTAAGAATTATGCGTCGGTTCCCGAGGAAGAAACAGAGAGATGGAGGGGCTAGGGCTAGCCAGAGCGGCTGGCAGGTGGGTAGGTGAAAGGACAAGGATGTCGCTGGTGGCTCTAGGTTAATAGTGCCAGAAACAATTGCTTGTACGTCACACGTCAGTTGGGAACCCCAAGAGGAAGGTATGATGAGTGCAGCAGTAAGTTTTCCCTCAGTATGAAACCAAGGTTTAATCGGACCAGTAGGAAAACGAGGTTTGCTTCGAAGGTGTTGGTGGAGGAGTGTAGTGCGGCGCAACACCAGGGATTCCGGTGCCAACGTGGAACCTGCACAGCACAATCAAACTACTTTGCCCCAACTTAACAGTGAGGTTGTCAATCTCACCGGCTTGCTGAAAACAAAGGGTTAAACGTATCGAATGGAAAATGATGTTTGTTTGCATAAAACAGTAGAGAACAATGATTGCAGTAGATTGTATTTCAGATGTAAAAGAATGGACCGGGGTCCACAGTTCACTAGTGGTGTCTCTCCAATAAGATAACTAACATGCTGGGTAAACAAATTACAGCTGGGCAATTGACAATTGATAAGTGCATATAACATGCATGTGTGAGCTGTGGTGTCTACTATGAGATTCATTTGGGCATTACGACAAAGTACATAGACCGCTATCCAGCATGCATCTATGACTAAATAGTCCACTTTCCGGTTAACATCCGTACCCCTTCCAGTATTAAGTTGCAAGCAACAGACAATTGCATTAAGTAATGTGCGTAATGTAAACAATACATTCATCCTTGAATAAAGCATTGCTGTTTTAACCCCTAGTGGCAACAACACATCTACAACCTTAGAACTTGCTGTCACTATCCCAGGTTAAATAGAGGTTGAACCCAACTATCATGCATAAATACCCCCTCTTGGAGTTACAAGTATTCACGTGGCCAAGGCTTCAACAAGTAACGGAGAGCATGCAAGATCACAAATGACATAGACATGATAATATAATATTCAGCTCCACATAGGTATCAATAAGTCAGATCCCAGCAAACACAACATGTAGCATTACAATAAGATGATCTTGATCATGATAGGCAGCTCACAAGATCTAAACATGATGGCACAAGTGGAGAAGACAACCATCTAGCTACTGCTATGGACCCATAGTCCAAGGATGAACTACGCACACATCCTCCGGAGGCGGGCATGGCGATGTAGAGCCCTCCGGTGATGATTCCCCTCTCCGGCAAGGTGCCGGGAAGAGCTTCAGGAACCCCCCGAGTTAGGGTTGACGACGGCGGCGGCAGCGAATATGTTCTGGATGTAAGGCTCGGTGTTTTAGGTTTTCGCGTCTCGGGAATAAATAGGCGAAGGGGCGATGTCGGCGGACCCCCGAGGGGCCCAAACCACCTGGTGGCGCGGCTGTGGGCCCAGCCGCGCCTAGGTGGGTTTGGCCACCTCCTGGCACATCTTCGTCTCTCTCCTTCGGACTCCGTGTACGTGCTGGAAAAATAGGGACCTGGCCTTTTGTTTCGTGCAATTCCGAGAATATTTCCAGAAGTAACTTTCTGAAACAAAAAACAGCAGAAAACAGGGAACTGGCACTGTGGCATCTTGTTAATAGGTTAGTCCCAGAAAATGCATAAAAGTGATACGAAGTGTATATAAAACATGTAGCAAATGGTATAATATAAGCATGGAACAGCAGAAATTATGGATACGTTGGAGATGTATCAGTCGCCTAGAGGGCGGGGGGTTAATAGGCGATTTAAAGCTTTTCCGGTTTAGTCTTGATAATTGCGGAATAAAACTAGGTGTTTAAATTAACAAGCCATAAACCTAAATATACTAGGCTCACCTATGTGCACCAACAACTTATGCTAAGCAAGACAAGCAACAAAGTGAAAGCAATATATAATACTTTAAGCACGAAGGCTATCACAATGTAAAGTGCATAAGTAAAGAGCTCGGGTATAGAAATAACCGAGGCACGCGGAGACGACGATGTATTCCCGAGTTTCATCCTTTTTAGGGGAGTACGTCTCGTTGGAGGGGTGTGAGTTTCAAACTCAAGACGCCACAAATGGCCTCACCCTATTCTCTGATGAACCTTGCCCAAAAGCTCGGTTCACCTTCCAATATTGATTTTCTTTTGGGCGGAAATCGAGTGCCTTACAACAATGTTGAGGCACAACCCACAAAAGGATTGGGAGCTCCCAAGTGACCACAAAAGGTCTCAAACACCACAAAAGGCGTCTAGGGTCCAACGACCCAAGAGTAACAAGCTCACAAACTTTCACTTCCATGAATCCTCGTGGAGAGCACAAACCGATGCACAAATGCAATGGCAAGAGCACAAGTGCTCAAATCCTTCACTCTCAAATCTCACCAAAAGCAACTAATGCTTGTGGGGGGAGAAGAGAGGAAGAACAATGAAGAACACAACAAATGGAACTCCAAGATCAAGATCTACTAGGTTCCCCTCACTTAGAGGATGAATGGATTGGTGGAATTGTAGATCTAGATTTCCTCTCTCAAATCCCTCAAAGATATGCAAGAATCATGGGAGGAATTGGGAGAGGGACAAACTTTCCAAGGTCAACAATAGAGGTGAGAGAGGGGGAAATTTCGTGCTTGGAAGAGCTGTCTCTTTGGGGAAGAAGGGGGTTTTTATAGGTCCCCAGAAAAAGAGCCATTGCAAGAAACATACACCGGAGACTCCAGTCCAGGAGGGCCAGAGACTCCGGCCTGGGCGGAGACTCCAGACCCAGAGGGGGCGGAGACTCCGGGGTCCCTCCGGACCAACTCTGGACCCAAAACAGAGAGCGCCGTCTTGTTCCGCACTTCGCACCAAAACCTGATGGTCCGGAGACTCCGGCCCCTGAGCACCCCTGAGGCCGGAGACTCCGGCCCTGGGACACCGGAAACTCCGGCCCTGGCACACCGGACACTTCGGCGGAAAAACAGCAGCAAATCAACAAAATTGTAAACCCAATAACTTTCTCGTTTGAACTCCAAATTAGGTGAAACCAATTTTGTTGGAAAGGTAACGACAAGAGCTTTCCCATGGGGAGGTTGAAACTTTCCTCACGGATAAACCGATAATATTTCCAACACACGAAAACCAACAAGTTTTCCCAACAAAAACCGTTTTTGAAGAACTTGGGCTTGTCAGGAAGATCACGACAAGCACCAAAACCCAACTAGGAGAAAAACCAAATAAGAACCAAGAAATATGATGATGCCAAGAATGAAAAGGTTAGCTCTCCACAAAGATGCGATCAAGTTACTCACTTGAGAGCCCCTCTTGATAGTACGCAGTCTATCCTATAACCCGGTCTTCCACCAACAAGAGACCGGTAAAATAGAAACCCTATCAAGATCATACATTTGCCTTGCGCATTCCACTTGAGCTAGATGATGACGATCTTGATCTCTTCAAGTGGACCACCTTTCTTGATTGCGCTTTGCTTGGTGAAGACTCACATATCGCTCCCCCATACACCAATATGGGAGAGCCTCTATAAGGCACATCTTCACTTGACCAATATCTCCAAAAGGGTGACAAGCTTCAAGCATAGGATTTCTTCGAGATGCTTCTCCTGAACTTGCACTTTAACTTCTTCTCTTAATATATATGATGACTTGGATATTGCTTTGGTCATCACTTTATCTTCTTCTTTCAATCTTGATACCAACACATGGTGTTCAAGCATTGCCAATGGACAAGCCCTACAAGGATAGCTCAATGCAACCATTAGTCCATAGAGATTGTCATTAATTAACAAAACCACATATGAGGGCTCATGCACTTTCAGTAGGGAGTGGGGATGGGTTCCTGATACTCGCAAGTTCATAAGCTCGGGAGGGGAGAGGGGTGCTGCACATGTTTTGGTCACCTAAGGCAATAATGGCTTCGGCCATATCTCTCCTTGTCTCTAGCTGCTACAAGTTAAAGGACCATTGGTATGCAACAGAGATGAAGAGGTAGTTAGTGGATTAAATGAGAGAGAGGTGATGGAGAGGTTTAGGGGATGATCCAAGTTGGTTAAGAGTGAGAGAGAAGAGGGTGGTAGGTGTTTTGATCAGGGAAGAAAATGATCTCATGAAATTTGGGAGTTTGATCCAATGATGCTCAAGCAACAACATGAAAATATATATCATATAGGATAGATGTGAGATAGAGTATGGCATTGCCAGGCTTGCAAGATTTTCGAAATTTAAAAGATCACCTACATCATATCCATCAACTTTGGTCAAGATAGGATGTGCATTGGATTTTGAATTTTTTAAATTAACCACCAAGTGTTTTGGGTACATCTAGCTCTTCTTATATATGTGAGTTTTGTAGATTTTTGCCATAAATTGATAATTAGAAAAAGAAAGGAAAACCTTGGTGTTCATTGGATTATTGTTTCTCTCCTCAAAAAATAACTTGCAAGGAATTCTATACCTAAAAGACGGTGCAAGACTACAACGTAGTACACGTCAAACCTTGCAACATAAAATAGGGCGTCTCTTACAGAGAAAGTCTAGTAATGCACCAGTTTCAGTAAACGTGAGTGGAGCTTCACCGCGTTGCCATGAACTGATTTCTCTACACAAAAAGCTAGCGCACACCTACTAACTCCATCGATCCATCCCCTCTCATCCCAGGAACTCTATCGAGTTCTTCATGTTCAATGCCTTCAATGAAGTTTCTCAAGACAGTTGTCAGCAATTTCATACAAGGTGTCTTGATTTCTCCGTCGCTATGATAGTACTAGGGGATGCAACCATCAAAAAAATTTGGAGCTGGCATTGTGGGGCGATCGATGCGGGAGTAGTACAGGCCGTCGTAGCAGAGTTGGGTACGGGCGTCTTTATGTCGAGGCACCCTAGGATATTCCTGCATGCCATGAAGGACATGGCGAATGGGTCCGCGACATTCTTTGTTGCACCATCCTTGTGCTCCTCACTGGATACATAGGGAGGGAATAGAGGATCTATGTGATATGGCGGCACAATGATCTCCTTCTTGGGACTATGGGAGGCATAGCGTCCACTCATGCAAGAAGTAGGAAGTCGCATGCTTGCGTGATGGTTTTGTGCTTCTGGGAGGTGTTGCATTGCGCGCTGGCTATGTGATTTTAATTGACCTAGCCGACAGCGTCCACGCGGGTTCATTCTGAATCACCTCCTCCCTCCTCCTCGACCTTCAAAGGAGATTCCTAGGCCGTTCGTGAGCAACTTCATCCAAGGTGCACTGACGGCATATGTTACCATGCTCTCTCTGGGCGATGTAGCCAACATTGGCGGAGCTATGTATAGGCCGGGGGCCAACGCCCCCCCCCCCCCCCCCCCCCCCCACCCAAGATTTTTTGTTTGCAAAACCATTGCTTTTTAGCCCAAGAAAATCTGTGATATTTGTCCCATTTGCCTCTCCCAAAACTATCCAACATGGCTCTATATCGCATCTAGTCGCTGCCATGGTCGGACTCCTACAAACAACAGTCGTGGAGATCTATCCGTCAGCTTAACTTCCACACTCCCGTGGCAGTTGATTCTCGTTGCCATGGACGCGGTGCTGACATGCGTGGCATTTGTCGCCGTGTTGGAGATATACCCTAGAGACAATAATATTTTGTTATTATTTATCTCCAAGTTTATTATTAAATGTTTATCTTTGTGCTACAACTGTATTGGCAATTGAATAGTGAGTCTTCAAAGGAAAATCTCCAATGCACTGTAGAG